>CM071803.1:16259132-16859132 GCA_036559045.1 Platycarya longipes | reverse complement strand
GTTCTTACAATTTTATAATTTTTTTTTCTCATTTAGTTATAATTTTATGTTGTAAAATAAAATGGGATAAATAAGCATGTAAAAAACAGTTCGCATACAAACAATTAAACACTAAAAGACCCACAACAAAATGCGTAAAATGTTCAATTCATTGCCTATTAAATTGTCTGGTTTGGTTTTCGAACTCAATTCATTTCATTTTATCATTTACAAATTTTCATAATTTTCATACATATTTTTAAATTTTTATACAAAATATAATAAACAATTCAATATTTTTAAATTCTTAAACACACATAATATTAAAAAGTAATAGTTTAATAATATTTTATTCAATTCATTTTAATTCAATTATTCAAACGCATCCTTATAAGTGATAAAACGGCCATCACAGTTACAAGATAATCTCATAAGGCAAAACAATTATCACAATCTTTTCTCAAAAAAAAAAAAGGGTCATGGTTCAAAAGACGGCTTAAAATTCTTCTAAAATATAGAAACTCTCAACTCGCTCCATCTAAATTCTCAAGTTTAAAGAATAACGCTAAGCACAAGTTCACAAATTTTGTACAAGTCATTTATAAAAAAGTGAATACCATTAATAAAGAATAATTTTCTTTTATACTGTCATAATGTGATTCACTTTTTTAACAACTGCATAGCTGGAAAATTTGTACAAATCACTTCTCTTTTTAATATTGTGGGATTAGATTTGGCCCAAAGGTCCAACAGCGATGGAAGCCCACCAGGAAGGAAAAGCATACTAAGGGCCAAACTCTGCAGAATCCAAAATATATATCAAACCCGTCACCACCTTTATCGAGATTTTAAGCAGATACAAAAAAACAACAAACTCAAAAAGATATATCATGCAGATACGCAATCACGATGATTACGGAAGTCGTTACAAGGGACATGTATTGCCCCAGAGGCTTATAAATAGACCAGGTAAATCTCAACTATGGACATGAAGAATTTTTCCCGTAAATACGTGATCACTAACTTGAGCGTCGGAGTTATTTCGGGTGGAAAGCCACCATTTTCCCTTAATTCTTCTTGCAGGTAACGGGAGCAGGAGGCTGGCGAGACACGTCCTCAACATTGGCGCCGTCTGTGGGATGGAATTTGATAAAATGCGATTGGGCGAAAATTCAAAAAAAATATAGCAGGAAAGGCTACTGGTAAATGCAGATTGATGAAACTTTTAATAAACAAAGCAAGAATGACTACTGGAAAATGCAAATTGACGAAAACTTAAATAAAAAGTAAATCTGAAATGATTATGAGATTTCTACTGGTAAAACTTCTTCAAGTGCTCTGCGTTCCATGGTCGAGGTAGCTCTTTCCCTCGACTGTCCTTTAGCCGATACGATCCTCCTATACTGTTTGTTACCACTATATAAGGCCATTCCCATTGAGGTTCCAATTTTCCAGGACATTGGGTGGTCACCCCGCATTTCCTTAGAACCAGGTCTCCGACCTTGAAGGTCCGGGGCTTGACTCTTTTATTGAAATATCGCTCGGTCTTGGCCTTTTCTTGCAACAGTCTGGCTTCTGCCTTTTCCCTTTCTTCCTCCACTAAATCCAGATTTTCTTCAAGCTTGCTGTTGTTTTGGTTAACCGAGAAGTGACTTGTTCTGTGACTGGGCAGCCCTACCTCCACCGGCGGTATGGCCTCTGTTCCGTACGCTAGGGTGAATGGGGATTCCCCAGTTGGCGTTTTGACTGACGTCCTGTACGCCCAAAGTACTCCCGGAAGCTCGTCTGCCCAATCCCCTTTCTTCTCTGTGACTTTCTTTTTTAGGATGGAGAGTAGAGCCTTGTTGGTTGATTCGGCTTGTCCATTAGTTTGGGAGTGGCCTGGCGAGGAATACTTGGGTCTAATTCGTAGCTCGGCACACCATTCTCGGTATTGGTCGGAGTCGAACTGCCAGCCGTTGTCTGTTATTATACTGTGGGGAATTTCGAATCGGCAAATCACGTTCTTCCATAGAAACTGTGTTACCGCTTTGCTGGTAATTGTCGCCAGGGGTTCGGCTTCCGCCCACTTGGTGAAGTAGTCTACGGCTACTATCATGAACTTGACGCCGCCTTTGCCTTGTGGGAAATGTCCCACTATGTCCACGCCCCACTGGGCAAAAGGCCAGGGTGCCGTGATGGAGGTCAATTCCTCTGGCAGGGCGTGAGGTATAGGTGCATATTCCTGGCACTTGAGGCATTTTCTTGAAAATTCCTGCGCATCCTTTATTGCATTGGGCCAGTAATACCCCGCTCTGATTGTCTTCCTAGCCAGGACTCTCCCCCTTGAATGGTTCCCACAGATTCCTTCATGTATCTCGGCGAGGACATACTGCGCTTCCTCTGGCGAGACGCATTGCAGCAGGGGGCGGAGAGTCCTCTCTTGTAAAGGATCCCTTCGATAAGCACAAATCTCGTTGCTTTCCTTCTTACTTTCCTTGCTTCATCTCGTTCCTCCGGAAGTTTGCCCGACGTCAGATATTCCACTATTGTGTTTGCCCATTCGGGAAAGCTACGGTCTATTGTTGCTACTTCTGCGCCCACGGCGGGTATCTCAATGACTCTTCTTTCTACTTGCCAGGGAAGGGGTGCCATTTCCATTTCCGAAGCCGTCCTGGCCAGCTTATCCGCCACTTCATTGTCAGTTCGCGGGATCTGGATTATGTTAAAATATGAGAAAATGTCTCGTACTTCCCACACCCGATCCAAATACTTCTTCAGCTTTACGCTCTTGGTGGCGTACAGTCCCAAGACTTGGTTGACAACGACTTGTGAATCTGATCTGGCTTCAACTTCTGTCACTCCAATCTGGGCGGCTATTGAGAGACCGGTGATCAGTGCTTCGTATTCCACTTCATTATTCGTCACTCTGAATGCAAGCGTAGCCATGTAGTGTCTTTCTTCGCCGCTGGGGCTTATGAGGTGTATTCCCAGGCCGCCGCCGGTCTTGCAGGATGACCCATCTATGTGCATTACCCATGGTGCTCTTGCTTGCGCCGTGGCAGCGTTTTGAGCTTTTTGGGGGAAACCTGTGAACTCGGCTACGAAGTCTGCCAGTGCTTGTCACTTCACTGCCTTCCTGGGTTCGTACTTTAGGTCGAATTCGCTCAATTCGATTGACCATCCTATCAGTCTTCCCGTGCAGTCTGGTTTCCTTAGGGTTTTTGCCAACGGTGCTTCTATCAGTACCCTTATTGTGTGGGCTTGGAAATACGGACGTAACTTCCTGGCCGCCATTACCAAAGCAAAGGCTAGCATTTCAATCTTAGGATACCTTACTTCTGCTCCTCTGAGGGCTCGGCTTACGTAATATACGGGATGTTGTTCGGCTCTGTCTTCTTTTATCAGGATGACGGACACCATATGCGGGGAGGCGGCTAGATAAGCGCAGAGCACGTCACCCCTCTCGGGCTGCTTCAGGAGTGGTGGGTTGGCCAGGTATTGCTTCAGGTTTCTGAATGCTTCGTCACACGCCTCATTCCAAGGGTATGATTTACGCAATACGTGGAAGAAAGGCATACACTTGTCGGTTGACCTGGCTATGAACCTTCCCAGGGCGGCCACTTTCCCTGCTAACCGTTGGGTCTCGTGCAGGTTCTTTGGCGGCTTCATATTGATTATAGCCTCTATCTTCTCGGGGGAAGCCTCGATTCCTCTCTCTGATATAATGAATCCCAGAAATTTCCCTGACTCGACGCCAAAGGCGCATTTGGCTGGGTTCAGCTTCATCTTATACTGACACAACACTTCGAATGCTTCTCTTAGGTCAACGATGTATTGGGAAGGCTCCTTGCTTTTTACTAAGAGGTCGTCTATGTAGACTTCCATGGTCTGCCCCATTTGCTTTGCGAACATTCGGTTGACTAACCTTTGGTAAGTTGCTCCTGCGTTCTTTAATCCGAATGGCATTATTTGATAGCAATACAACCCCCGGTTAGTTATAAACGCCGTCTTTTCCCTGTCCGCCGAGTGCATTTGTATCTGAGTGTATCCTGAGTATGCGTCCATGAAGCTGAGCGTTCGGTATCCTGCTGTTGCATCCACGACGAGGTCGATGCGTGGCAGGGGGAAACTATCTTTTGGGCAGGCTTTGTTGAGGTCGGTAAAATCTACGCACATCCTCCACTTCCCGTTGGTTTTCTTCACCATGACGACGTTAGATAACCATTCCGGGTAGTGGACCTCCTTGATAAAACCGGCGGCGAGCAGCTTCTCGACCTCCAAGCCAATGGCGGCGTATTTTTCTGCGCTGAAAGACCTCTTTTTTTGGAGCACAGGTTTATGCGCTGGGTTCACGCCCAGTCTGTGTTCAATGATGGTGCGGTTTATCCCTGGCATTTCTTCGTGGCTCCAGGCAAAAATGTCTCTGTGCTCTACCAGCAGCCGTTTCAGACTCTCTCTATCCGCAGGGGAAGAGTTTGTTCCTACACGCACGGTTGTCCCTGGGCGGTCTACGAACAGTGTTATAAGTTCCAAGGGTTCGTTGACCTCGGCATGTTGTTGAATTGGTTCGTTTCCGACCTGTATTTCCCCTTGCGAGGCCTCGACCATGGCGGGGGGAAGTGGCGGGAGGAAGGCTTCTTCCGGCTCCTCGATTGTGCAAACTTCGTTTCCATTTTTCTTCAACTCCTGTACATAGCACTCCTTAGCCAGTGCCTGCTCTCTTTTTAATTCTCCTACCCCGCTGTCGGTTGGGAATTTCATCTTGAGGTGGTATGTGGAAGTTATTGCTTTGAGGCAGTTGAGGGTTGGTCTCCCTAGTATAACGTTGTAGGAGGAAGGGGCTTTTACTATCAAGAAGTCGGTCATGGTGGTCACTGTTTGTGCTCCACTCCCGGCGGTAACTGGGAGTGTGATGGCTCCTACTGGTTGGATTGCTTCACCGGAAAAACCTTTCAGTGGAGTTGGGGAAGTTCGTAACTGCCCGGGATCAATGCCCATTCTGTTGAATGCGTCCCAGAATAATATATCGGCTGAGCTTCCGTTATCAATTAGTACCCGTCTAGTTGTGTAGTTGGCTATGATGAGGGTGACTACCAGGGCGTCATCATGGGGGTACAGTATCCCTTGCCTGTCCGCCTCTTCAAAGGATATTACTTCTCGTTCTTGGTTCAGTTTTTGCTGTTTCAACGCTCTATCCATTACATATACTTCCTCATACCGAGCTCTTCTGGCGTGCGCCTTGCGACTGGATGTGGATACCCCGCCTCCAGTGAATCCTCCGGCTATCATCCTGATTTCCCCGATTGGTTCTCTATTATTGTTATTTCTCGGGGGAGTCTTATTCCTGCCGCCTCTGGTAGGGGTCCTGCTTCTGCCGCCATTCCCCCTGTTGTTCGCCCGGTTACGATCATTCCGAGGGTCGTTTCAGAGCGGTTTCTTCGCTCGGGGCTGAAGCTCCTTTTCCCTCTTCGCCCGGTTTCTTGGCGCATAGTAGGTTTTGACCGTTTTGCGATCATGTGCTCCAACTCACCTGTTCCCATTAGGTCGGCGACCCTCTTTTTCATGGTTGTACAGTCTTCGGTCCAATGGGACGTTGTCTGGTGGTACTTACAATACCGATCTGCTGTCTGATGTGGGCGCTCTTCGGCCTTGCCATCCTCTTCCTCTCTGACACTTAGGTTATTATGCATTAACCTGGTGTGTCGATCCGTCTACCTTTCTCACCTTCTTTCCTGCCGACTTGTTCCCGCTTTCTTGTCATCGCGCCCGCTTCGCCGTTAGCCCCTCTTGTTTTCTTTGCGGGGGTTTACCAACGCTTGCAGCGTGTCTTCGGCGTTGACAAAGTTGTCCGCTTGATCCATGAATTCCCTCAGGGTGGAGGGAGTCTTCTTTGCCAGATCGACCATGAAGGGGCTCTGAGGCCAGATCCCTCCCAGGAGGGCGGCCAGAGTGATCTTTTCGTCCTGCTCATCCGTTGTTAGGCGTTCCTTGTTGAACCGTGTGAGGTAGGTCTTGAGGTCCTCGTGCTCCTTTTGCTTGACTGTTAGCAGGTAGGCGGCTGGTCGCCGGTGCCTTCTGCTCGGCATAAACTGAGTTATGAAAAGCTTAGCTAACTCCTCGAAGCTGTCTATCGACCTTGGCCGGAGGGTCCCGAACCAGTCCCTCGCTGTCCCCTTCAAGGTTAAAGGGAAAGCCTGGCAGACGATCTCGCCTGGGAAGCCGTGGAGCGTGATGTGAGTTTTAAAGTTTTCTAAGTGGTCCAACAGGTCTCTGGACCCATCGTACAGTTCGATTTGGGGAAGTTTGAATTTTGGCGGCAAAGGGATTCCTATGATGCGCTCGCTGTATGGCAGATTAGTTTGGCTTAGTAAGCTGTCAACTGAAGAATGTCCCCTCACTTTTTTGGCTATTTCCTCATATTTGCCCGCAAGATCCTTCAACTCGTCGTGCAGCTTTTGTTTTTCCACGCGCTCAAGCTCGACCCCCGCGTTACTATCCGCCTCTTGCTCTCCTTGCCCGTCGACAGGCGGTACGGCTGTGTTGCTGGATTCAACGTTCCTTTGTCGCAGGGTCTCGTTCTCTTTTTGAAGCGCTTCCAAGGCTTCCAATGTTGTTCTCAGTCTTTCCTCCGCCGCTGCTAACCGTGCTTCCATTGATGCTCCTGTCATTCGGCTTCCTACGGAACGTGTCACAGTTGGCATGCGAGAACCACGTTAATCGTCTGTAAAGTCGGATCCCACAGACGGTAATCGTCTGTAAAGGGGCGCAGAGTCAAATGACTACGCACTTTCAAACAAAGTAAAGGGGCGCAGAGTCAAATGACCATGCCACCTTCAAACAAAGTAAAGGGGCGCAGAGTCAAATGACCACGTTACCTTCAAATAAAGTAAAGGGGCGCAGAGTCAAATGACCACGCCACCTTCAAACAGAGTAAAGGGGTGCAGAGTCAAATGACCACGACATCTCAAACAGAGTAAATGGGCGCAGAGTCAAATGACCACGCCACCTTCAAACAGAGTAAAGGGGCGCAGAGCCAAATGACCACGCCACCTTCAAACAAATTAAAGGGGCACGGAGCCAAATGACCACGCCACCTTAAAACAAATAGAAGATGCACACAGTAACAAGCACAAGCACGCGACAACAAAGGTCAGGAAAAAGATCTATTGCAAAATACAATCCAAGTCCAATTACAAGTTATGGTTACAACATACAACAACAAAAAATAATAATACATGTACAAAATAAGGCAACTCTTCGTCACGGGTCACCGCTTTTTTTGGGAGGCAGCAAGGGGGGCACCCCAGTGAAGGCATTGGGGACTTCACTGCGCCCAAAAGTATCAGCCCGGCGACAAGCGGCCAGCTCAGGGGAAAACAAGCCCACATCAAGAGCTTGCAAGTTGGTCGTCGGGTCAGCCAGGAGACGGTTCCGAAGGCGCAGGATCCCGAAGCCATGCCCAAAGGTGAAGGCGGTGTCCCGAACCTGGGGAACCAAAGCTAACTATGCCCAGAGGCGAGAATTTTCCTCCTGGGTAGTAGTCAACTGGGCAGCCTTCCGGGCCAACTGCTCATCCCTGGCCATTGCAACCAGGTTGGCCTTCCTGAGCTCCTCGTCCGTATTCGCACGGCTCGCCTTGTATTTCTGATGACGCTCACGAAGCTCGGCCAACGAACCCTGCGCCTCGGACGCCTCTTGGGCGGCGGAGCGAGCCTTCTCCAAGACATCCAACAAGTCTTTAGTCAGCCCACCGCACCGTTCCTTAAGGCTGGAAACTTCCCCCCGGGCTGAGCACAATTTCTCGCTGCTAGCACGAAGCTCAGAAGTCAAGCGGGCGATTTCGACATCAAACCCTTGCCGGGCCTCACGAAGCTGCACCATCGTCAGGTCCCTCTCTGACTGCAGGACCTGGCGGGAGAAGTCTTCTCTGGCTTTCGCCTCCTGAGCGAGGCGAATAGCATCACGAAACTCGAGAACTTCTCCCTCACGCAGCTCGAGCTCCCCCTGGAGAGCATCCACGACGCCTTCTGCTTGGGCGACCCGTGACTCAAGCTCCCTATTTTTTTCGATCAGGGCCTCCATTTCCGCCCTGTCCGCTCGCCACCTCTCGGTGATTCTTTCTTCCCGAACAAGGAAGTCAGTTGCGAGCTGTGCCGCCAAGCCTTCAACCCCCTGCAGAGAAAGAAAAGGTAATCCAAGTAAATGGCAGGCAACAAAGGCAAGCAAAACCAAAAGATAGCAAGAAATAATGTTAATCCGAATAATACCGTGGAGAACCACTTCCTTAGCTGGTTGGCCATGTTGGCAGCAGCTTCCTCCTGGGCAAATACAAGAAGAGGGGAAGCCTCCCGGTGAGCCACGCCCACTGCTGGATCCGGCACATGCCCAGATACGGGCAATAGTCCCAGATGAGCTGACCCGACCCATGCGGGGTGGGAGTCGTGACGGAGCATCTGGTCTAGCTCCTCATCAGTGAGGGACTCCCGGCCCCCGTCGAATGAAGGGGCGTGCAGAGGCAGTGGAGAAAAATGCTCCCCGCTCCCAACCAGGGATGGAGTTTTACCTCCAGACACGGTCGTGGGAGGGGTCTCTGAGTTGGGCGGCCCAGCCATTGAAAGGCTGCGGGCGCCTTCAGAAGGGGGGGATAAAACACCTCATTCTCCTTCACTGCTCGCCTCCTTTACCCCCGCAGGAGGAACGCCTGCCTCCTCAAATCCTTCCAAGTGAAGGGCGGCAGCAACACAGGGAGGGAGCTCGCCGCCCCGCACTGGACCTTCAGTGGTTGGCGCCAGAAAAACCGGGGCAGACGCCTGGGCGTTCAACTGGGGGGGGGGGGCGGGAGCCTGAAAAGCAGCAGCCAGCTCAAAGAGAGCTATGTTGGCCAGCATCTCTCTGTCCCCCAAGCCGGCGGACTGTGGTTTCGCGGAGGAAGTACCCGTAGAGGAAATGGGTGCCACAGTCTGGTCACCCGAGGACTTAGACCTCTCAGGCTGAATTGGCGTCGCGTCCTCACCGCCCCCTGGAGAAACCACGTCTTGGGGCGTTGGCTCAAGGGCGCTCACTTCGGGCGTCGAGCTCCCCTCCAAAATTTGAGCCGCCTGTGTCAAATTCTGGTCGCCAACTGAGGGCGTCCTGCTCTTCTTGGGCGGAGGGTTCGCGGAAGAGCCCTCGGGGCGGTCTATTTTCTTATGACCCTCATCGTTCTTCTTTTTGGACCTTTTTTCCTTTTTGCCCTCCGTCGCGGCAGTCTCTGGCCGGTCAGCTTCCCTAGGCTTGCTCTCAGCATCCCGCACGAAAAGGGCATCCCTCGCCGTCTTCTCTGAGGGCGCCGACAGAGGGGCGGGGATGACATCAGTGATCATGAAGTCACGCCCCTGAACAAAAGAACGGTTCAGAGACGTCAAGAACCGATCAATATGCGTAGGCGTCAACAGCTTGTCAGTCCAGAGATCTTCTGGATGATTTGCGGCCCAAGCATTGACAGCATCAATCCGGTCAAGTTCTCGGCTGGATAGGGGGGCATGGTTGACCACAAGCGCTTACCATCCAGGATTGGGCGCCAGATAGCCCTAACGGGGAAATCCCTGAAGACCTCCTCCTGACCAGGGAATCCTTGGCCACTGATAAAAAAGAACTTGGTGATCTACGCCTTAGCATTAGAATATCTTCCTTCGAACTTTGCCAGGGACTGACCTTTTTCCTTCTTGCGAAAACCTGCCACGCTTCCCTTAGTGGCCGCCCTCACATCGTAGAAGGTCAAAAACTCACGAGCAGTGAGATCGGGGTAAGGATCGCGAAAGGGCTCTAGCACCATCTGAAAAACGATGCAAGCACACAAGAACACCCTCAGAGCAAAATGGTGAAGTTGAATAGGAGCGAGCTCTAGAAGGTCTAGAATGTCTCGAAGGGGGTGGCAGAATGGGAGTTTCAAGCCATGCGATAACAGGGCGACGAAAATGGCCACCCAACCCGAAAACCCCTCATCATCACAGCAGCCCGAATCAGGGGCTTTCATTACAACTGAACTGAGAATCTTGAACTCTTCCCTGATCCCAGCCAAGTGTTTCTCACGAACACTGGAGCGCCAAGCATAACCTTCAAAGGTCGTGCCCTCTGGAATATCAAAAGGCTGGACCGAACCGCTGCCTTGGTCTGCCATGGGAAGTAATGAAGAAGAAGAAGAATGCAAGAAGCAAGAAGCAAGAAGCAAGAAGGAACAAAAAGGCAGAGACGGAAAGAGTCTAATAACGAGAGAATGCAGAAAAGCAAAATGAAGAGAGAAAGAGAAGAGGTATTTAAAGAAAACAAATGCGGCATACCAACAGGCGAAGATATGATGACCTGACATGAAGACAGAGGTGTAACCGTCAGATGAGAAGACGGGAGGACAGCACGCGCCCGATGATCCAGGGAAAGGAGCGAATTCCCAAGTTTGCCTTCGCGGAAAAAAAAAAAAAATTTAAATTTCCTACGCCTCAAGGCGAAGAAAATTTGCGGGGTAATTGTGGGATCAGATTTGGCCTAAAGGCCCAACAGCGATGGGAGCCCACCAGGAAGGAAAAGCATACTAAGGGCCCAACTCTGCAGAATCTAAAATATATATCAAACCCGTCGCCACCTTTATCGAAATTTTAAGCAGATACGAAATATCAACAAATTCAAAAAGATATATCATGCAGATACGCAATCACGATGATTACGGAAGGCGTTACAAGGGACATGTATCGTCCCAGAAGCTTATAAATAGACCAGGTAAATCTCAACTATGGACATGAAGAATTTTTCCCGTAAATATGTGATCACTAACTTGAGCGTCGGAGTTATCTCGGGTGAAAAGCCACAATTTTCCCTTAATTTTTCTTGCAAGTAACGGGAGCAGGAGGCCGGCGAGACATGTCCTCAACAAATATGATTCATTTTTTTACAAAACTTATTTGATATTTGTCTATTTTAAATTTGTACAAATCATTTTTCAATATATAAAAAAACACCAACAAATTTTATATTAGGATATAAATTAAAAAAAACCCAAAATTTTGATTTCTACCTGCATCTATTGATTTTTGAAAACTTAAAAAAGTTACCATATTCTAAAACTAAAAAGTATTTTTTTAGATTTCGTTTGGATTCTTAATCCTCCTCAACTCATTTCATCTCATTATTATAATTTTCTTAAATCTCCATATATTTTTTAAATTTCTATACAAAATATAATAAATAATTCAATTTTTTTAAATCTCAAAATACTCATAATTTTAAAAAATAATATTCTAATAATATTTTATTTAATTCAATTCAATTCAGCTCAGCTTGACATCCAAACATGACTTAATCTCTTAATATTTATTTTTATTTTTATTTTTATATCCTTCCTAGGTCTCTTCAATAAAAAATATATGAACAAGAAATACGATAACTTTAATTTATTCAAATTTAGAACTTTAACCTGACCAACCATCAAGTTTCATAAAATAAAATTGCATCTATAAATATATGTTTTTCACAACAATAACAATCAACAAAGCTCATAATATATACATATAAAAATGTTATTGATTTGTGTACTTTTTTAATACGGCGAAGACGAAAAAGAGTAGGAACCTAATTGAAACGGCATCGCTTCACTTAGAAACGTGGCTGACCCCGGAACTGTAGGCCAAACCCGCCCCCCGGAACCCTAGGGTTCCAGCGATGCCGTGTTACATAACCCAACAGTATTTAAAAATCCTAGTTCTCCTTCGTAGAAATCCAAGTCACGTATGAACCAGCAAGGGCAAGCTACACACACCTTCTCACGTTGCCTGTAAGTTCTTCCTCCCTCTTTGATTATCTTTCTTTCACGGCATAAGTCACCACACTACCCAGCGAACACCGTGTTGGACGCCATCCTTGCACCACCACAAGCCAAGCGCCCCCTTAAGCCGTGCAGATTAAGCAGCACATCCTTTAAAAATTGGGAGCAACTAACTCCAATTATGTTTCTCTCCATCCATATTCCTCTTCTAGCTTATCCCCTCGTCTTGTGTTGTAGCTCGTCACTGTTGCTGCCCAGTTCTTGACACACCGCCGCTCACATAGTCGAACGAAGCCATTGGTGAGTCCTCTCCATCCATCTCTCTCTTTCTGTTTGTTTCCTTCTCTGTTTCTTACTCTCTGTTCTGAGATTTTATTGTTATATATGTATTTATATATATAATATTCACCCTCAAATATTATTCATTTTCCGCTTTCGTTCAGAACACAAATCCTCTCGTCTGCTCTCTTCTCTCCCGAGTCCAATCCACAATTAAAATGAGATAAAGATAACCTTTCTTCTCCCTCCAGTCAGCTTCCTGAAGGTAAATTTCTGACTTTTTCTTTCATTGATTTCTCCCTCTATTACTTGTGATTTTATTTTTCATTAATTCATTTTTTGGTTCTTTGGTTTTGATAATCTCCAATGGGATTCTCTTATTTTGAAAAGTTTGTCGTGATCTCTGGGTCGATCATTTTCTTCTGATAGGATTTATCGTGGATTTCCAATGCTATGTATTTTTCCAAAGGTCGGTGTCTTTTCATAGAATACTTGTGTTTTGCGTCAATTACATGTCGTCCGATTGTGCAATAAGCATGATAATCGTCTTTATTTTTGTGTGGCTTTTCCTGTTGGACGATGTGGTACCATTCCTAGCAACGAAAGCTTAGTTTTTGGTTAAATTGAAGGGAAACACGAAAGTAAGTGAAATTTTGGACGGCAAAAAGTTTTCTCATAGTTCCCTTTTTGATCTATAAATTTTGCACCGATTGTTGGTTAGTAGCAATACAGCTGCAATTTATTTCTGTTTTCAATTTGGTTTGAAGACAGTGTTTTCAGCTGATCTTTCTCATTTCTATAGTTGGCAATTGGCATAATTGTTTAATGCTATTATTTTCTTTTTCTACAGGTTATAAAATTTATCCATAAGCAAGCCAGAAAAACCTCAAAGGCATACGTATTTTTTTAAAATGTTTAAAAAAATTTACAAATAGGTGTCTATAGATGCTTGTTAATATTTTTTTTTTAATTTTTTATAAAAAATCTATTTCACTTAACTAGGTAACATGCTTCGCATGTTGCTCCCAATGTAGTATATATATATATATATATATATATATATTTGTTTCTCCTTTCTCCACTCTTAATATTGTTTCCTGTAAGCTTAAAAAAATTGAATATGAAGGAATGGATTTATGTTACTTTGAAATTGAGAAAGCCTCTACTGATTTGTTCTGTGTCACTTTCATAATTACCTGCATTGTCCTTTAAATGATTTCCTGGTCTTGATAATAATATTGTGTACATGGAGTGAGAGGGCAGAAAAATCTTGTTAAACCCCTCATTTCTCAGTGATAGAGCAGGGCTTTGAGAGATGTTCCGCACGCTAGCATTTCTGAGGAGGATCAAACGACCGAATGGGACATACAATCTCAGGAAAGCAACTTTGTCTACGGATTTCCCTGAGCCGTTCAATGGATTCCTCGCTTCCCAAATCGCTTGGAAATGCGTCAGATCTTTGCCGAAGGTCCCTCCCATTCCTCGTTCCTTTCTTTACATATAAAGTTAAAATCAGAAGCTTCGATTATTTTAATTTCTGGATATGGGTTTTGAGGTGGTCATGGGAGAGCGTTGCGAAAAATCCTGGCACCCACCAAGATTTTTAATACAATATATATGCATATATTTATATATCTATCTGGAGTGGGTTTGCTATGTTTTTCCTCCGAACCTCAAGGGTGGAAGTACTTCCAACCAAAAAGATGTCCCCTCAGGGCCGTGGTACGCCTGGCCCCAATTTAAATCTGTCCCTGATAAAATCAGAACTATTTCCTGATAAAGAAAAAAAAGGGGACCCAACATGACTGTGGACCAGTCTTTGGAATTCATGTTTAAGTGTGCATAGACATTATAAAAATCTCAATCATGCAATTTGAATTCCGTTTGATGTCAAATTTAAAAAAGCACTCGCTTTGTTATGGAGCTCCTGTGCTGTAGGATCTCTTTCTTTCTTTCTTTTTTTTAAGTGGCTGTAGGATCTCTGAATAGAAGGAAATTATATGTGCCATTTTTCAGGGTTATCGTGTGCCACCAATCAGAAATATGTCCACTGTTGCATCTTCTGGCACGGTATATAATGAGGGAGGAAAGCTGTTAGTTACTGCCGGTTCGCATGCTCAGAAAATGGTTGGGATATGGCTTTTTGGCTCTTCTGTGTGGGTGTTTAGTATGGTGATACTTGGCGGTGTCACAAGACTAACACGATCTGGTCTTTCCATGACCGATTGGAAATTTACTGGTAGCCTCCCTCCTCTAGCGGATGAGGACTGGTATCATGAATTTGAGAAATATAAGCAGTCCCCTGAGTATAAGCGGTAAGTACAGGCAACGTTATATGTATAAAGTGCAATGCTACTTGCATTTGTGGCATTAAACTTGTTTAGCACCACTTAGAATTAGTACTTACAGGCTTTCAACATAAATTTATGTTGAAAGTGTTCCCTAAAGTTTCATCGTGCTGGACTATAGATATCCAGTAGATTATTAGCAGGTTACAAAGAAGACCAAAATCGATGGTTACAAACAAGACCAAAATCGATATTCTCTGCAATTTTATCTTAATCAGTTGCTGTATTGATAATTGAAGTTACAGCATCATCAGATAGTAGGAGCTCTCTTGTTGATTTACTGGTATTTACTTACTTTTTATCTGTTGTAGTGTCAACCGAGGAATGAGTATTGAAGAGTTCAAGTTCATATATTGGATGGAGTATGCACATCGTATGTGGGGAAGGGCTCTAGGGATTATGTTTGCTTTGCCTTTTTCATATTTCCTTCGTAAAGGATATATTACCGTACAACTTGGACTGAGGCTCTCTGCTCTTTTTGCCCTTGGTGCTGGCCAGGGTTTAATTGGCTGGTGGATGGTTAAAAGTGGTTTGGAGGTTAGAAAGTCATGATCTTCTGTCAATTTGTGTACAATTTGTTTTTGGAATTGTCAGGTTCCTAAGATATTCCGTCTCCACAGGAGCCAGCATCTGAGTATGTCCAGCCAAGAGTGAGCCCCTACCGTCTTGCAGCTCATCTTACTTCAGCATTTGCTATTTACTGTGGTCTTTTTTGGACTGGTCTTTCTGTTGTTATGCCTGAACCACCTGCGGAATCAGTTAGTTGGGTTCGCGGAGCAGCAAAAGTAAAGAGAATTGCGCTTCCTGTCAGTTTAATTGTTGCCATTACTGCTGTCTCTGGAGCATTTGTTGCTGGAAACGATGCTGTATGTTTCCATTGTCTTATTTTTGTCATGCCTCTCGTCTGTCACAATGAACTTCTAGATGTTCTGCAGTGTTTACAAATTATGACCACAGGACATGCTGAATATGCCAGGGGCATGCTTATAATACTTTTCCAAAGATGGGTGATACATGGATACCGCCTGATGTTTTTGACTTGAAGCCAGTAATTCGAAACTTCTTTGAGAATACATCAACTGTTCAGGTATTTACCCTCAGCTAATTCGAAACATCTGGATGCTCATGTCAAAAGCTATTTGCTAATGATGTGAGGTTGCTTCACTAGCATTGGGAAATTTGAAAATTATTATAAAGGAAAAGGGACTAACTGAGAATGGAACTCATATTTTAATTTATGGAATTTCTAATTTGAATGATACTATTTTATGTGGTATACTCCTTTTAGTTTTTCCGTGAGTACCATCTTTAGTGGGACATTTTAGGTTTGATCAAGGGAGTTTCTCATCTAAACAGAGACAAATCTTTTTAGAGGAAGATTAATCCCTCGAGTATTGCCGATGGGCTTGATATTATTGCAGCTGTTGCACAGTTAACAATTAAACACAAATGGGAAACCATGCATTTTAATTCGGAGAATTTCTAACTTTTGTATCATATGAACTCCTCCAAAACTTGATGAAATGTATTAGTTCTTGTAATTCAAAGCTTCACATTGATATTAATATCTTCTTAATTATTAATGTCTAGTATTTCAAAGAAAATTTAAGTCCAGTATTTTATCCTGATCGCAGCTTGACCACCGAATCCTAGCTACTGCTACCTTACTTTCAATTGGTACTTTATGGTGGTCAACGAGGAAGTTGGACATACATCCTGCTGTTAAATCTTTGATTGGAAGTATCGTCGGCATGGCTTCTCTGCAGGTAATTGTTTGCCTATAACCCTTTCTTAACTTTCCTGCTCTCTATCCAGTCATGGTTCCTTCCTTCTACCAAAATGAAGGTGAAGATAGTTTCTAAGTGCCATTATTTCATTTTCACATAGGTGCTGCTACTCAGCCCCATGTATTTGCCGCCCCTAGTTACCACTAGTACAAATTTCAATTTATATTTTTCATTTTCTTTCAAACATTTTTTAAACATCCTTAAACATCAAAGAAAAAAAGTCACAACTTTACTAATATTCAAATCCTTAACCATTAAGAAAAAGAGTAGTGCTACGGAGCACACTGCATTTTAACATACTGGGCACACTGTCTAGTATGTACATAATATTGAATTAAGTTTGGGGCTTTTTGTCCTTTTAAAATTTTGTGGGTTTTTTTTTGTTTTTTGTTTTTTGTTTTTTACATAGTAGTGTGGATGATGTATTAAAATGACAGGTTGAAGAATATATTTTCTGTAAGGGAAAAAAAAAAAACCCAAGTGGTAACTTTGAAAGGGCAAAAACATGAGGCTAAGTGTCATATTCCTTTTTAGATATAGAAAACTGGTAGTCTAAAGTTAGAGCGGTGCTAAAATCAGGTTGTCATTTTTTTTTTAATTTTTTTTTGTTCACATATATATATTTTTATGATTTTAAAATATTTTGTAAAAATATAAAAAAATATCAATATACAAATAATTACTTCTTTAACTATTAAGTAAATTAAAAAAAATTAAAATATATGAGATGTCAAAATGAGGAATTAAAATAGTAGTGCTAGGCCATCGAGACTCACTGAATTTCTGTCCTGAACAGTGCAATTTTTTTTTTCTTTTATCAAACATTTTTTATACCCTTTTAAACTTTTAAAAAATCATAAATTCATTAAAAAAAATACTCTCTCAATAATTAAGTTAGAAAAAAAAAAAGAAAAAGAAATCTTTCGATAGTTTTTTTGGGTAGTACCCTTGGCATTTCCATTTTTTGTTCTCATTCTAAAATAATCGCAGGTCACCTTGGGAATATCAACGCTTTTATCGTATGTACCTGTTTCACTGGGCACTGCACATCAGGCTGGGGCCTTGACTCTTTTGACACTTATGATGCTGCTCAATCACACAGTGAGGAGGCCGTCGGTGTCCCTCTTCAAATCTTTGCCTCAAGTCGCAAAGACAACCTAGATACTGTTCCGGCATTTGTGTTTGGATGGAGCAATTCCTATTACATTTCAATTTCTCTTGTTAAACACCAATCTCATGTTTTCTAATTCGCAAGTCCATTTTATTATATATATATATATCTTCATATATATATATATAAAATGGCTATCTAACGAAAAATCTTATTTTAACGAAAAATTTTATTTTTCTGTTAAAGTTAATACTTTTCATTTATTTTTGTTAAAATAAATATTGTATTTATTAAGAAATATTATTTTAAATACAATCTATTAATTCTATTAATTATCGAAATAATGTTCTTGACATTAAATTTAATTACACTATTTTAATTTTCTAAAACGATAAATTTTTCATTTAAAACTTTTTTTTTATGTAAAATAAATATAGAATAATAATAATAGTATAGAATGACATAATAATAATATAAAATATATAACAGTATATATAAATCAATAATTCATAACAATATAACACTGCAATTCTCATTTGGAGATGTTAATTTATACGTTAAAGAGTTTAACTTTATTCATGAAAATTTATTCTTATTGTATGATTAATAATTTCATTCTTTAGAAAATATTTTATAATTTTAAAATAAATGTATTATTTATTTATTTTTTGAGATGATAAATATACACTATATATAATTAACTATAATTATATTAAATTGGTAATAATAGATAATAAATATAATAAATATATTATATATATTTGATATTTAATTGAAATATATATGATCTAATAAATTTACATATTTAAGATTAAAATTTCATGTTAGAAATTATAATATAATATTCTTTTATATAAATTATAAACTACATAATTTATTTTTTAAAAAAATTATATTATTTCTTAAAAATAATCACATAACTAAAAAACTGTGGATAATTCAAGTTTATGTAGATCTAGAAAAATTCAAAAACTAAAAATATAGGTATTTTAATATCCTCTCTTTTGAGGTTGTGCAAAATGATGTAAATATTAGATCATCGTTTTAGAATTATAAAAATATAATATTTTAAACGAATCTTTTATTAAAGTTTCAATCAAAATTATCTCAAATAAATTTGATAAAATTATAGGTTATATTTATTTATGAGACTATCTTATTGTTTTTATTAATAATTTTTATTTATAATATATGAAAACGTATAATTATTTATCATCCATGTAATTATGAATAATTTTTTAATTTTTGTTATAAATTAAATTAGATAAACGTACTTTGCACCTTACTTTTATCTAGTATATATATATGAAAATGGAAAAACGGAATCTTGAGTCTGTGCAAGACCTAATTAAAGCTCCTACCCTCAAATCCGGTACCCTACTCACACTTACACCCAACTCCATGATAACCTAGTTAGTACTGTTCACGAGGTTCTGAGCAGGTATACCTGGTCCCGGAATCCGGTTTCAAACTTGGTTTAGGTTGCGCCTCAAGTTAATCCGGGTTATGACCCACCTGGGCTAGTACCGGTGTGAATTCGAGTTTTAGAAATTGAAAATCCAAGTATTAGGTTGTACTTGGTCTTTTTAGATTTTTCAGTGCACATTTCCTTAAATTTGAAAAGCATAATTTTTTATTGTCATTATTGTTAATTTTTTTAATAAATTCCTCTATTTTATTAAAATTTTTTCAAGAAGAAAATTTGCTGCAAAGCATTTTTTTTTTTGTTTTATGTAAAATCCTATATTATTAAAAAAAATAAAATTAAAAATGATGTTGGTAAGCCTATATCTTATTAATTTTTTTTTCAAAAAGTCAGGTTGATAATTTTCTATAATAATAGAACATAAAATGAAAACCAAATTTTATATAAAAAAATAACTAAAGGTAGAAATAGCTAATTACCTTTTTGACTAAATGCATGTAAAATAAAAAGAAAATCCAATATTAATCATGTAAAATGCATGCAATATAATGCAAATCACTACATATTACATTATTTAGTATTTATACATTGCACGATAAAACACAAAGTTACAAGATTTGAACTACCACAAAATCAATAGCATGGTCTTCCATCAATGTTTTGATCTCATACAGAATGGCAACTTCAAATGATTTGGTAGAAAGAGATCTTGCAAAAAATAAAAAGTTCTAAACAATTTTCACTCATACTTGTAAAGAATTGGAATGCAAAGAGAGTTCTAGATTATGTTTTGACAAAAATCTAAAAGAAAGAATGATAGGCCTACATGCTACAGGAGCCCAAGCACATTCTAGCACCAGAGAAAGTCAATAGTCTTTAAAGACTTTCTCCTGAAAGCATGCTTAGAAAATCCATGTATCACATGATTAGATTATTTGGCACATTCTTTTGCATCGCACATAGTAAGCAATTTATAAATTTTGAACACCAAAAAGTTTTGTTGACAGCACATTCTATAATTTTAAATGATTACTTTGCGTTGTCTACAAAAAGAGCATTGAAACTCTTCTTCAAATAAAAAATTGTTGTCAGTATCCATGTGTTGAATCACATCATTAAAAGTTGTTGATCAAATAAAAACTTCAGATGAGGTCGATGACAATATAGAGCAAAATAACTCCTACCATTTTAATAGATATAAGCAATAAATCCATAAACTTTCCCAATCCTTAATTGATGCCAATCAGACTTCTAGATCAATGAATAAGAAACCAACAAATGAATTCGAATTAGATTTAGGTGTTGAAATTGAAGATATGATTTTTAACCGACCCCTCATGGTCTCCCACTAACTTGGCTCATGGGCCTAAGGGAGGGAAATGTAGTACCCGTCTAAAAAATCTATTAAGTTCGAGGAAGAAAAGGATACTAAAACTTCATTATCAAAAGGCCTAACTTA
Source organism: Platycarya longipes (assembly GCA_036559045.1). Classification (NCBI taxonomy): domain Eukaryota; kingdom Viridiplantae; phylum Streptophyta; class Magnoliopsida; order Fagales; family Juglandaceae; genus Platycarya; species Platycarya longipes. The sequence continues at coordinate 16,838,967 of CM071803.1, read as the reverse complement.
AGAAACTGAACAAATTTGAATTTAGCCTATAGAACAAATTGGGCAAAAAAAGGTATCCTCAAAATTGATTTGACTTGAGTTCAGTAACATATTCTAGTCCAACTCTAGGTGATTCCTTTGGAAAAAGAGAAAAAAAAATGGTTTGCTGTAAGAACAAGATGAGAAAGGGTTAAAAAAGATAACAATTTAATTATAGTCCAATTCCAGTGAGAAGAGCTAAGTTGAGGAGTTGGAGACCAGGCTGGTTAAGGCAAATTGTGTGATAGTTGCTCATTATGCAACTATCTAGGACCTACGCTACTGCCTGGATCACATTGAAGTTGTCCTCCCTCGACTACAGGAGGATTGTCACACGTTTGCTTGGTTCAAGATTGTGCTTAGTCTTTTGGGTATTTGGAAGGCTTGGAGAGAATGCGAGATCATGTGCTCGTTAATCTTTAGAGAAAGTTGAGGTCCCTGAAAGTATAGTAGAAGTGACATTTCCCAATTTGGCCATTCTGAGTATAATTGGGCCCATTAACTAAATTAATTCCACTCCAATTCCTACCATCCTAAGCTTTAGGACTTGGGTCCTCTATGCCCAAAAGGGAGGGGGAGAGTACAAGACATGGGAAATCACGTGTAAAGGGGAAATGAGATCCACCAACTCTAACACCCTTTGCAAGTACCTAGGAGTTAGAGAATATATCATTAGACTGACTCCAATTTCTCACGAAGGAGGCTTGAAGGATTGCCTCGCTTGCTCATCATTGAGACTTGTTTAGGAAGTCACGTTGCATTAATGACCCCTTTTCGGGGCACTATATCGCATAGATGACTGTGAATGTCGATGAGATGGCTTAACCCTAGTAGGAGGGGCAGAATATTTATATGGATATTTAGTATAAAAGTCCCACCCCAAGTATGAAGAAGGATCTCACGTCTCTCGTTATAAAAATGCTATTGTAAGAATTATAGGAAAACAAAGTTAAGCATCAGAATCTCTACAAATTACCTCGAGTCCATTGTCTTCTTCGTAAATTAGGTGATGATCCAAGCTCTGAGTTGAAAGGACCTTGTCTAGACATACAAAACATTACGTTAACAATGTTATTGTTTGTGGGATTTGAACCCATGACCATATTGTTAATGTGGAGGGATGTTTTTTAGTTAGGCTCATTTTGGGTATGCTTGGGCCTATTGATCGAATTCATTCCAATTCAATTCTTGTCATCCTAAGGCTTTAGGGCCCAGATCCTCTATACCTAAAAGAGGGGAGTACAAGACATGAAAAATCATGTGTAAAGGGAAGATGGGTTCGACCGATTTTGACACTCCCTGCAAGTACCTGGGAGATAGAGATTATGACATTAGGCCAACTCCAACTTCTAACGAAGGATGCCAGTAGTGACTGCGCCGCTTGCCCACCATCGAAACTTGTTCAGAAGTCACATTGCATCAATGACCCTGCGTTGGTGCACTACATTGCTTTGAACGCATAAATGATTGTGAATGTTGACGGGATGGATTAATCTTGACAGGAGGGGCAGAATATTCTAATGGATATTTAGTACAAAAGTCTCACCCTAAGTATGAAGAAGGACCTCACGTCTCTTGTTACAAAAGGTTATTGTAAGACCTATAGAAAAACTAACTTAAACATTAGAGGTTCCATGGATTATCCCAAGCCCACTTTTCTCTTTGTATTTGTAGATGATGAGCCAAACCTCGAGTTGTAAGAAGCTTGTCTAGGCGTATAAAACACGGCGCTAGCATACATGACCTTCCTCCAGACCCGATAGTGTTGAAGCAAAAGGTCTCGATACAGAAGAAATTGATCCCGAGCGTCCTTTCAGACAACCTCGCTAGCTGAACTCCAATTGCCTTGTTTCTTTTCTTTATGTATTTTTTGGCCTCCTTCTCATTTTTTTCTTTTGTTTTTTTTTTTCCATGTAAACTTTGCAACAATATTAATGGATTCTTAAGTATATCTTTTCCTTCTTGTGCTCATTTTTCCTTTTTCTGCCTTTCCTTTTTTGTACTCAGGGAGTGTAACGAGCAAGAGGAGTAGAGGTGATGTTACTTGCATTTGTTAGGCAGACAAGACTTGGCCCGAGTTACGGAATGCCTATATGTTTTGCAAGTTTCGAGGGTGGCTATGCATAATGAAAAACCGTTATTAGAACTTAATTGAATTCATAATGGTAATCACAAACCTGAATGATCTTGATTAGGCACGATGATGGTTCAATGAATTTGTTTAGTTGTCATGTATTTAGAGATAGTGGCTTTCCAGGATTTAAAATTGGGCAGTGAGGGATTGAACTTGCTCTCCACCAGGGAGATCTAAGTACCTTTGGCTAAACTTGCCTATTTGGTTATCCCGAGAAAGTAAGTTGCTAGACAGCTAATGGTCCATTTTTTTCATGATAGGCATCAGGTTAAGTTGTTCTACTCTATGAAAGAGATAAGTCGCTTTAGGTTGGGCCCCTCTTGGTCCCTCATGGGCCTAGAGTTAGAAAAATGTAATCCCCGCTAAAAAAATCCATTAAGGCTTAGCCATTAGCTCCCTTAATTTTGGTTTGCTTTTTGGGTTATATATATATATATATATATATATATGAATAATGCTATTCATCATTTTAATTCTCATCATTCTCTCATAATCATATAATCCTATGATGTGGTATCAAATTATTGAAAAATATTTATTATTTATTTTATTTTACTTGTGGACCTATTATTTAATATTACATCTTGAGAAGATAAGAGAATGATAGACCTATTATTTAATATTACATCATGAGAAGATAAGAAAATGATGATAAAAAGGATCATGAACAGATTTACTTTTCTAGTATATTCAACATTAGAATCACTCTTTAAACTTAGCTAGAATTTTTGGAAAGGTTTTACTATTTTATTTTGGTTTATTTATCATAGGGCCACTAGTGAAGTGCTACTCGACATTAATTTTTGGGCCAAAAGGTTAAATATGGACGGTTTTAGGATTTAATCTCAAGTGTGAGAAGGACTGGATTATAGTGAAGACCTTAGGTCCAACCTTGGAAAAACATGCTTTTGGGCATAAGTTGGTTATAGTGAAGACTTTAGGTCCAACCTTGGAACAACATGCTTTTGGGCATAAGTTGGTTACAGTAAAGACTTTGGGTCCAACCTTGGAACAACATGCATTTTGGGCCCAATCTTCATTGATTTTTGAATCCCTTATTAAGGCCTTAAATCTAGACCTAAGACCAGCCCATTAACTTACACCTAAAGCCCACATCATAGCAGCCACAAAAGGCCCCTAAAGCCCAATAAGGCTTAAAAGCCTTGTCTTCTAATTTTTGTACTTCTACTTTGAAGACCACATGCACCATACATTGGTTTTCCCTTAAGCCCATATTATACCCCACATCCCTTAAGGTATCCTTTGGACCTAAAACAAGTTTTCGACTTGAGTTAAGATCATTAATGTGACTCCCCCGACCTCTGCGTGGGATGTAATGGAGACTCAGAGCATCAGGACATGCAACACAGTGTTATATATCCCCCTTCATGATAGTTAATATGCAATACGTATAAAAATATGCAATAATCACAATGAAATAAAGGTGAAATAAGCACTTATGCCAGAATAAACTAAAACATCCTAATGTTATTCATAAAAGTCATGAGTTCAAGTCATCGAGTAGCTTAGTCTCGATTCACAAAATAATTAAGATCAAAAGTTTCCATATCTAAATCAGTTATTTCATGCGCTCTAATGTAGGAAGGGTTAAGTCTAAAAATATCAAAAAAAGACCAAGTTTTGGTCCACATTTTGTTCCTCTTCAATCATATGGAACCATTGGTCCATTGGGTCCATCTTCATCAACTCTTGTACAACTTCTACAATTTCAAACGAAATGATAGTGGGCCCACAAGGGGTGGGATTTACTTAAAATTTTAGCAAGTTAAACAGCTAACGTGCACAAAGATAGATTATGCATGCGATGCAAAAAATTAAGTATTTGTCTATCATTCAAATTTCAACATTTTCAAAAAAACTTTAATGCACATTTTCTTACAGAGAATATGTCTTCACTATCAGCATAAAAAAACATAGGTTTTTATCATAAGTCACATAAAATCATAAAATTAACATTATAACATATGACATTATCACAATTTTTCCTATGCATTGTGAGTATTTGCTAGTAACTATAGCACAACTCATGTTGAAATTACGTTGTTTGTAGACTCGTTCTTAATGCATTGATAATAATATAACATCACAACATTATAACATGTATACTCATCAGCTTTAGGTGTCATAACATATGATTTCGCTCCAGCAATTTTTAAAAAGAACCAACCCATTCAAAACCTGTTTACTATTCTTTGCTAACTTAGGGGTTACCACTTCATATTTAATAACTCGAAAGTGGACAGAGAAGTTCCATGAGGATGCTTCTCCATTCTAACCTTTAGGGTCGTGATAAGAAATATTTTTCATGCTATACTTGAAAATAGAAAATTTCAATTTCCATGATATGCACATATGTGGAGCTTTCATGCAAAAGTGATAAAATTACAAAAATGCACTCAGTGTAACATATGATATGATATTTTATGTTAAAAAATGACAATTATAATGTAAATGTGACATTTGTCAATAAATCATAAATAACCATTGAAGTATTAGTTAGAGGCCAACTTACAAGCTACCTGAAGTTGGAAATGTAGTAACGGATTTATACTAATTAAGAGAGGCAAAATTTTCAAAATAGTGGATATTTACAAAAATGACCTTAGACTTTCAAATATGGCTACTAATGCCCTAAATTTTGTACTATTTACCAACAAACTTCAAATCGAACCAAACTTCTTTGACCTCATGTTTTACATAATCTAAAACCATCTATGCCCTTAGAATTTCAAAAATAATAGTGGACTTAGCCCTAAACATACTCAACTAGTGGCATGCATGATCAATTAGTAAGGATGATATATTTAGCTCCCTTGAAAATAAAGATCAATCAACACCAAATCACTTCAATTTTCAGATTGTAAGGTATATCAAACATCCAAATTTGATTTTTTAAATTATTTTTTTTCCATTTTTTTTTTTGCAGCAACCTTTTGAATATGTTGCTTTATATATATATATATATATATATATGTGGATTTAGTCACAATCAAGGATATGGAATTTAAAGCAAAGATAAGAATAGATTTAGAATTTGAATTCAAATTTGAAAGTTATAGATTTGGAATTTAAAGCAAAGATTAGAATAGATTTGAGATTTGAATTCAAACCCAAATTAAATTCAAATATGGAAATTACAGATGTGAAAATTAAAACAAGGATTTGTGCAATCAATTTAATAATTTGCAGATTTATATTTTTGAATCAAATACACGAATAATCAATTGTGAAAATCATATATCTAAATTCAAACACATGAAATTAACAAAAATGAAGAAGAAATTTGAGATCATAATAGTAAACCCTAGAACACACCTAAGACAAAATTCAAATTTAAGAATTAAATGGATAAATCAGGATTTGGAAACTGAACTCTGATACTAATTGATGTGAACTCATGGGATTGAAAATTTTCTTGAACTCATAATAAATAAATTGAAATTCACCCAAGAAAGCCAAGAATTAAGTCAAGATGATCTAGACTTGTTGAAAACTTGTCTAAAAAATCTAGATTGCAGTGAAAACGCAGCAAAGGGTTTGCCTTTAATAAATTTTTAGTTTAATGAAGAACAAGTAAAGAAAATAAGGATTCTCTTTGAAAAAATACCATTCACATTTCTAATACTGAAAAATGAAGAAGTATGTGTTTTTATAGCCTTCAAATGAAACCTTAGGGCCTAATAAGGTTTACATCACTTAAAGATATTGGTTGAATACCTTTAAGTCCAATCCTAAACCACACTTCTATATCTAATAAAACAAAGTCTATTTAATGAATTAAATGGGCCCAAATGCCTATAATCATAGAAACATAAAGATAGGCACACATGCTTATGCTTATTGAAATAAAATTCTTGCCTAAACCATTAGGCTATGCTGCCCCCTCTATAGCTTTTATCACATAGATTAAAACTAGTTCTTTTTCTTTCAATCTCATCTTAAATGTTGGAGTCTTACTCGAGGAATTTTCAAACTCGGCTCAAGTGGATTGCACCAGTTTTTGCATTGCTTATTTGATCTTCTTAGCTCTTGACCTTGTGATTGGCTCATTTGGAACTTATAAGGGATCTTTAAGCCTTGGTCCACCATGGTGGCCCATGGTGCTCATAATCTCGGGCTACCATCTTCCAAAGATGACGGAGCACATAAGGCCTTATTTTCCTAATTCGAAACCACTAGCGATAATAAATTGAGAGCACCTCATCCAAATCCATAGTTGACGTTGACAACAAGTCATGAAAAAACTGAACTGCTTCATCATGCACAACTTCAACTGAATCCAAAACCTGACCAATACCCAAATTCATATGATCCACAACCAAACTCTTCTTTTTAACACGATAGCCACATGAGAAAAATCTGTGTTTGAATCCCCTTTCCTTAAGCCATGATATGAGATTTTTGGCATCCCAAAATCTTCTCTGTGAAGGCATTGAAGATGTTGCTGCTTTCAAAGCAATAACTCACTTTCACGTTCCTAGGAATAGTCGACAGAAATCAAATCCTCTAGTTTCACCATCTGAGTTTCTACGTTTTTCAATTGCAATTTAACCCGCCTAAAAGTTTCAATGTTCCATTTCCGCAATGCCTTCTCTAGAATCTTAAGCTTTCTACCAATCCTCACCAAGGATCGGAAGTATTTAATGCCACCCCTTCTTTACCTATTCAAATGTATTAGCATAGGACAATGATTAGAAGTAGTTCATGGAAGGTACTCTATATGAGCATCCTCAAAGAAACTCATGAACGTCGAAGATACAAAAATTCTATCCAATCTCAACCAAATCTGTCGACCCCAAGCCTCCCATTGCACCAAGAAAATCTATCCCATCGAAAAGAAGTTCAATCAAATCACAATCTTGAATACAATCATTAAAATCAACTTTTGCACTAGAAGCCCTCAAAAGACAGCCAACTACCTGCATCTAAAGCACATAACTCACAACTCCAATATGTTCTGCTAAAAACAACTCGCTTAAACAATGGAGACCAGAATTGGAACACTTTCACATACAACCCATCCAAAACGAGCTTGGTCCAACATATAAACAATCTCAAAATCCAGCTCCTCATCCCAAAACAACCATATTTTACCACTTACTTCAGCATTATTTATTAAATTAGGCCAGTGCAACCACCTAGCCCATCACCTACATTTATTAGCAACAAGAAACGGTTCTAATAATGCCACCACAAACGAATGACTTTTATTCAAAAATATCTTGAAGCCTACTCTTGGACGAAAGAATTTCCCTGATATTCCAAATAAAAATATGCATTATAAAGGAAGAATATATGTAAAAAACTTCCTTGCATTTTTCTTTGAAAGGAAAAAGAAAACAAGTGCAGCATGAAGAAAATAATAAAAGAAAGTAATGGACTAATCCATAATTTTTTACCAAATGAGTTGTTCTCTCTTCTCATTGTTTTTTTTAGGCACCATTTGGGCTTAGTGGCTAGCGAAATGAAACTTGGTCCATATTTAAGAGATAACAAACTCTTCTCTTGAAATGTTGTTGTGGGTTTTGCTTAATCTCAAAGCAGAAAATTTAGATGCTATTGCACTCATGTACTGCTCCTAAATAAAGAAGCCTTCTTGGATATCAAATTCATAACTTAGTTACTCTCAACTGGATTTGACCCATGACTTTATCATCTACACCCTTAAATACGACATTCAACTCAAGAAGTATATAGGTAAATACACTGAAATTTATTTCCATAACTATAAGAAAGAGGCATCTATAGTAGGTACCCATTTACCTCCCTTAGGGGTTATAAAGTGGCTCTTAAGCCACTTCATGAGCCCTGATGACTGGCCTTAATCCTTAGCCCAGAGTTACACTTAGAGGAACTATTTATATAGCCCCTCCTCCCTTGTGGATGATACTTGACTCACAAATCACAATCAAGTTCTCTCTCTCTCTTTCTCTCCCTCCCTCTCTCTCTCATAATTCTCTCTAGGCTCGACATCTAAGCTATGAAATATGTGGGTGTTGCTATAGTATATTACCACGTAGCACACTCCACTATCGTGGGGAGATTCTCAGATGAACAACGACATTGAATAATTTGTGGAATAATCGCACCAGATTCAAAATATTTTCGATGATGTAATATCGCTTCCGCTGTATAATTTGATCTAGTTTTTCTAATATGTGAAATGGTTATGGTGGCAATTACATGCGAATTATTATTATTTTTTTCCATTACAAGCACTGTATTCTTAACTGTTGGCTAAGGAATAAGATGAAAAGTGCCCTTAATATTACTTGGATTCATTTGCGTGCCTGAGCTTTGATGAATTGGGCTGTGGGCTAAAAAAGGGTTTGCTTGGGCTTGTTTTTGTTATATGAAAGGCTTGGGCCTGGGCTACTAAACAAGTTGGGCATTTTTTAATCAGTTTTATTTTATTTAGATCTGGTCCATATGGAGTTTTGCTCTGTTAATAAAAGAAAAGCCCAGCTCAGTTATTTTAACATTGGATCAACTGGGCCTTGAGCCTATTAGGCAAAAGCTCATACAACAGCTGGGTACCCAAGAGGGCGTGGCCCACTGATTGTGGCCAAGCCCAATGGTATTTTTTTAAAATAACCTTTTGGGTTGTTTTTTGTGATATTAAAGGCTTGGGCTTGGGCTACAAAACAAGTTGGGAATTTCTTAATTAGTTTTATTTTATTTAGATCTGGTCCACATGTAGTCTTGCTTTGTTAATAAAAGAAAAGCCCAGCTCAGTTATTTTAACACTAGTTGAACTGGGCCTCAAGCCCATTAAACAGAAGCTCACGCAGCAGCTGAGCACCCAAGAGGGCGTGGCCCATTGATTATGGCCAAGCCCAATGGCGCTGAAAGTATTTAAAAATATTTTAGGCTAAAAGGGCGTTATGGTGTTTTGAACATAAGACCTCATACACGAGCTACAAGCTCAACCATTGGATTAGAGATTATTATTGATGGGTTTGCTTATTTATTTAAATAAGTTTACTGTTATGTCATTTGAATAATTTTGAAATATTGTTAGCATGATTGAATACATGCTTGCCATGAGATATTTTATCGCATTTCTTAGGCATTTTTAATGTTATAAATTGCCTATAGCATTATTTTTGGTGAATAATCAATATTTAGGTAAAATGTGATTATTTTTGTAATATATTATGATTACATGTACTTCTATGAGCTTAGTTTATCACTTGTATTTTTTTTAGACTAGTTTTAAAAATTAATCTTCAAATTGTTAGAATGTGATAATCACTACAACAAAATGTAGTTTTTCTTGCTTCCATGTCTGTCCCAATTGGCCACTTATACTGCCAGAAGTATCTATATGTGGCAGTTTTGTTTCGTAGCAGTTTCGCCACAAATTAGAGGCCGAACATGCTATATTTTCTTGTAAATGCAAATTCTGTCAAAAACACTTCTTTTTCTGACGAGACCAAATCTTCTCGAATTGCATAAATCTTGCCAGGAAAAATATTTAGATGAGATAATTTCCCAGCCATATCTTAGTATTTCCGGCGATTTGGACTCCCTGAAAATGAACTATTCCTGTGATTTACTTTAAGCAAACTAGTGTATATATGGATAGATGGCACTTATCTTTTCCTGTCGCAAACCATCTATCCCAATTAAGTATTTTCAGCATAACTCCTTCCCTTAGAAATATACAACACCGAAAAATGGTAATTCATCGATACTAACTTATTTGGGCAGAAAACAAACGTCACAACTAGGTTCGAGCATTTTTTTTTGGTAGCTTTTGTTCATTTTTTTTTGGTATTTAACCATACGTACAGGTATTTTCTCGGCTTTCTTTTGTTTAAATAGGAGCAATTCACGCTATTTTTTCGTCCCAACCAATTTGGATATACATGACTCCACATTAATTCATAATAGGGATAAAAGTAGATTTTCTAGTCCAAAAACAAGCCCTGATAATATTTGATCATGTCACAGCTTGTACTCAAATATTAGTTTATATGAGTATATGACCGTGCACTTGAAAATACTACAACACCATCTTTTTATTTTTTTTTTATTTTGAATTTTGATAAGTAACGCAAATGTAGATTTAACCAAACAAAAAGACCAGCATAAATCCGAATGGATAGCCAAGACAAAATAGGCTTCAGAAGTTGATATATAAACATCATTGCATATATTTAGATCCCAGGTGAATTCATTGCATGTTACCAACATGCACATTTATACAAAACAAGCATTGTAGCACACTAATGAGCAAAGATCATCATGCATATAAATACAAGGTTGGGGATTCATATTATTTTTATTACTTGTAATCTGCATGCGTGGAGACTTGGGCAGCTTGATTGGTTGGATGCTCAGGCACTTGAATAAATACTTGTTTGGAATCTTCATACTCCATATATATAACTGATGCCTGCATTGTTGGATAAAGATTGTCAAATATCAGTATACCACCGATGCCCAATTCTACTGTCACACCAGCTCCATTTTTTATACTTGTATAAAACTTTTCACCTTTAAATAAAAAATAGCCATTTGATAGCTAGCCCAAAACTATCCTGCCCCAATTCCTTCATAGTTTTATAACTTGGCAATAGAGGTGTGATTTGTAAATTCTGGAATCCTGTTATGCATAGTATGTGCTTATGAAGAAATTACGTGCCAACATTGATATGCAAATATACAATGCCAAGTCCCAGAGTTGGTTTTGCAAATTAAACAATTCAAAGTTTTAGTTTTAATATACATCTCAGTACATACATGTAACAAACATGTGCACTTAGGTCTAGATATTGATAATTCACAAATACATAGTCATGAAACTATCACCTATATTTATCATTTTAGTATTGAGTGACCAATATTCACAGATTTGTTCTAAACAGTTTCATGTGAGAAACATGCAATTAACATAGCAGTGTGCATTTATCAGTTTAAACTAAAATCCAAAATTGAAAGCATTAGGTTTAATATAAGAAGTTAGGGACTCTGTAAATATGTATCCACAGGCTGAGGTCAAAAATGAAAGGGAAACTCACGTAATTTGCCTTGGCGGCTTCAGTGACAAAATCTACCCTGCTTTGTAGAGTAATGTACCTTTTTATAAAAAGCAACATAATTAAACTCCACTTCCCGCTGCAATGAATTAACAACCCTCGTTAGTACATTCTTGCATGATCAGAAATAAATAATACATCCCAGTAGTACGCTGTTTTTGCTTGTACCTTCTCCATTAGCCTAATAAAATATTTCCTGCCACCCGTGTGAATAACCCTTTGGTTGGACCTATTATCTTTGTTCCTCCTTAATAGATTCTACAATATTAACATGTCACTTGTAAACATTTCATCAATTGGTCCAGGATGTAGAAGACATTTAATAACTAACAAAATTTTGGAACTGTATAATAAAATCTAAAGACGTTGTTCTTTTGGAAAGTTGTTACCTTCAACTCTTCAGACGTCCATCTCTCACATAAACACACCCAAACAGCTTTGTCCACCAACTTTGTACCTCCAGAAAGAGTAGCTTCATGTGTATCACTACATAAATATTTCTAGATGCTAGAGAAAAAAATAATAATAATGTGCAAAACCAGATTGTCGTTATGCATATTCTCTTAAAGATGGTATTTTTAACAACAAGCATATTACATCGGTGGGTTTTTTGCAAAATACACAATCAGCTTATGCTCAAAACAAGTCTGGTACTACTGGCGAGCATGATTTGTACAAAGGCTAGAGAATAAAAGGAAAAAGCCTCAAAAGATTTCACTTGCATATCCTTCTAACACCCAAATCTGTTTTCTTGCTTAATAATCTTCAACCCAAAAGTCAACATCCTTTTTTGTTTGGCTTCGAATACTCAACAAAGCTGCCATGTATGACAAAGTTGAGACTTTGTCTGGCTTTGGCAGGTTTTTTTTTTTTTCAAAATAAGAGACTAATTATGTGATAAACCTACCATATTTAGGATCTTTAAAAACATCCACACCCATTGTATATTTAACCCATTGGAGATGAATAGGTTTATGAAGGACTTACTGTGTTGCAACTCTGTGAAAGTAAACTTAACTAGCTTATTCGTTCAATCTCAGGTTGCTGCAGTTTCGAACTTGGAAGCTGCACTTATGACCAAAACCAGCTCTCAATTTCGAGGATTCCAGAGGAAAAATGAAGTGTTGAAAATTGAGCTGTCTTATAGCAAAATGAGGTCCCGGAATTGGAGATGAGATGAGTTGAGATGAGTTGAATTTATTTTTTAATATTATTATTATTTTAGAATTTGAAAAAGGTATATTGAGATTTAAAAAAGGTGTATTGAAATATGAAAAATATGTATTGAGATTTGAAAAATGTATATAGAAATTTGTATTTTGTATAAAAAATTATATAAATATAATGATGAAATGAAAGTGAATTAAGATGAGATCAACTCACTTCTAAATCCAAACAGACCTGAAAGCCTTTTATAGAAAACTCATACGCCATCAAGTATGGTAACCCCTGCACACAGCTGTCTGAAGGGACAAGTTTTGAAAACTGAACCCAAATCCTATGATTTCCCACGCATTCCTTTACATTATCCCGCCATTTCTTTTTGGGCTCTTTGACACAAGTTGGCGGGATAATGTGCAGTTTTGAACAAAGTATAAGTTTTGGCCCAGTCTGCGTTTTTTTACATGATCTCCCTCAAGTCCTTGACTGCATTGTTTTACATTACATTATGGACAGAATGTATGTTTCGAGAACAAAGAAAATCTCTTCATTAATAACACGGTCTCCACAAATTAAAATATTTGTGGCTGTTATTTCTAAAGCCTAACAGTTAAAGGTCCCATTTTATGAAGAAAAATGTTAGGGATTTCTACTTTGAGACTTATTCCGACTTTTCCTTTCTCTTTTTGGTTTTTTTACATGATTTTTATATAAGTGTTTTTAAATAATATTGTAATTTTTAAATATATGTTTTTTTAAGTTGTTAAAAAAATCATTTAAATTTATTTTATTTACATGATTTTTTTAACATCATAAAATATTTTTAAAAAATTATAAAAAAAAATCACAATATTATTTAAAAAACACTTATATAAAAATCATATATAAAACCAAAAATAAAAAAAAAATAAAAATGGGGACAAGTAGTAATCCCCAAGAAAGCTAAGTGTAGACAAACTGATTGAGGATGATCCAATCACCCAAACGAAACTGATTGAGGATGATCCAATCACCCAAACGAAATCAATCATACCCTAACAATATGTGAATGCGAGAGTAAGAAAGGGGAATGTTCTGGACTCGAGATAGAATTGTAATCTAAATTGTAATTAATCAACAGTAACCGTCTTTTTACAGGAAATGAAATATATATACAACAGAATGAGCCTGTGCTATGCACGTGCAGGAAACTAAAGAAATAATAAAAAAATTTATATTATTTACATATTTCTCGTACTAAGAGTCTTAGTACTAGTATTGAATACACTAAATGATCATCTAAAATTTGAAAGAAAGTACAACTTTGATAGATCTATCAAACATCTAAATTTATAACTTTATATTGGATCCATCATTAGATTTATCACAATAATAATATAACAATATTTTTTTAATAAAAATATATTTAAATATTTTTTTATATTTCATAATTACACTAACCATATGTATTTTAATAATATAATTTGATACTTATATAATTATTTTTCAACCAAATTTGAAAAAATATTTTTTAATTCCTTGTTAAAAAATTACTTTTTTTCAACCAAAATTTTCAACTAAATAATTACTTAGATAATTATTGTTCAACCAAATAAGAAAATAAGAAAGAGAAAATGAGAAAAATAAAGTAGGAAGATAAAATATATTAAAATATGTGTTTAGAGTGTGAATAATAATTCTTTAAATATGAAGGATTGTGAGAATTTCTTGTAGCTCAAAGTCACACATTAAAAAACTTGATGGATTCAATGTGGAGATTTTTTTAGTAAAAATCATCAAATTTATGTTTGATAGATCATTTGATGGATCCAATATCAATACTCTAAGAACCACCGAATGCAATCCATCATTTCTAGAATGCCATTTGACAATGCTACTTAAGTATTTCTTCTGTCTTTGGAAATTAACCAGCTTTCTCCCTTGTTTTGCGTGTACTTTTTGGGAAGATTCTACTTGAAGTTGAAGACTTTCACCATATTATTGACTTTACTTCAACCAATATACACTTGGAAATTGACCAGCTCACAGATTATGATTCATTTGTGGCAATAGTTTTTTACGATCAAACAGCATGGATTTTATAATTTGGGGTCATCGAATTAAACTATCTAGTAAAGAAATAAAAAAGGTCAAAAGCAAGATTTTAGCTTAAATTTATTAACTAACCTGGCTGAATTCGTAGCAGATTTCTACAGTATTGGAACCTTCAATCGATATCAAGCACGATTGCGACCTCGCAAGCTCACCACGTATGCGTCATCCAAGATTAACATACTGTTTCTCGTGAATTAGGATGGTCTCGCGTGGAAGGAGCTCTAGATTTCAACTTAAGACTAAGGAGGCACAACTGGTTTCCCAGCCAATTTGGGGATGGATCTGTGCAGACAGGGGATGAGAAGGCTGAGCGATGGGTTTTAGCGGTGGGGGTTTTTATATGAATCGGACACAGGCATCGAAAATGGGTGGTGCGAATTTAGGCTTTCTCTACTAGGAGTTATCAAAGTATGAGTCTATACACTTGCTAGCTAATACTGGATCGTCAAAGACCTGATTCCATTTCTTAATACCTTCTGTCTCTCTCCTAAGGGATCCAATCCGAACTCCTTCTCTCACTTCGTTCATGATAGTCGGTCTAGTGGCCACTGTTCCCCTTTATAGTTGAGTTTCGCCTGATTCCTTGGCCTTCTCTTTTGAGCTTTTTGTAATCAAGTGCGAATCAAATGAACCGGAATCCTATCTATGGGCCTGTACCTAAACTCTATTGGAATCCCTATCTAAATTCACGAAAAGGTGGTGGTCGGGCGGTGGTGGTCGACAATGGTAGTTAACGGTCCTGGTGAACTGGTTAGGGCACCATGTGTTCTCAGGTACATCTCGCGGGAGGGGATTAGACGTATTTCGTGGAAACTCCAATTGTGCGTGGGAATGGGGCTCGTGAAATCGATGCAATACAACAATAGATAAAATTCATCTATTGCGGCAAAATTAGCTGCCCCAATAACATGGAAGCATTAATAAAGAAGACTGAGCGGCGAAAAGATTCGCCTTAAAAGCCTCAGCATATAAATATGGCCAAGACAAAATTATTAAGTTAGCTGTAATGGCGAAAATATCCGCCTCAACAAGTTCAGCTTATAAATATGGCCAAAAAAATTATTATAAAGTTATTACGATAAAAATATCTGCCTCAATAAGTTCAGTTAATGAGAATAATTTCTTGGGAACAAATTGTCGCTGCAAATAACCTAAAAGCACAGCAATAAAGCAATTATTTCTATGATTTTTCTGGTAACATTTAATTTCGCAAGTAAAAATCTACTTGCGAAATGTTGAGATTCCGCTTCTTTGGGGTCTGTTATGCAAAATTATGGTATTTATGGCCGTATTCCATCTTACAGAAAAAATAAAAGGCCGCAAAAGCCACATATTGTTGTAGTGAATGTAGAGGATTAAGTAACCTGAGTTTGATAAGTACATTTTTATGATAGGCTCAAACCGATTTCTTCAATTTAGAAAGAAATTATTTTGCATGTTACCAACTTGGTAGATTGCTTAACCTAGTGGAAGTATGGTTAAGGTCGATTTCAAATTAATCTCCTATAAGATATAAATTTGCACAAAAATTAAGTTTGAAATTAATAATTATGCATTTGTGACGCAAGAGACCATTAGGAAACATAGGAAAATTTCGATCTGGTGATATGTATTAATTATTTTTGTTCTTACTTAGATTAATACGACAAATTTCTTAGATGTATGTGCTATTTCATGCGAATAGATTAGTAATTTTGAGATAACCAAGTAAAAAGACCTGAGATTATTTGTGCGACTTCATCGTAACATTAATTTCCGTGAGTAGGAAACAAGTGAAAATTATTATGAGTATCAGATAGTCTTAGACCATCATTATTGTGAAACATCTGAAAGGTCCAAAATTAAATTGGAAGTATGCTTGACACACAGACATTGTAATTTTTCATAGAAGTTGATAAGATTAACTATCAGATAGAGCTAAACCACTATTTTGTATTTGAGAGTTTTGTGGGTAATAATGAAAGTTGCACGTTATTTTGTAACGCATTGATTAATTGCTCCTATATTTGAGGTTGAGCATTATAATCTTGAAGCAACTTAGATTAACTCATAGAAAAGCACGTACTCTCTAAAACTTGCTTGTATATTTGGCAAGTAAGGATGTTAAAATTTGAATGTGCAAGAGTGTCGAGGACATTCTTGATTGGCATATTCATTTTAAAGATTTTATCAGTGTACTTCTATGTGGTATTAATACTAGTAATCTTGATAATCTTGCTCAAGTTTTATTTGTCTCTAGCAAGAACAAATGTGTTTTTGCAGATATATAAACTTAGGAGTATACCTTGAGAGTAATGTAATACCAAGTATCTTGAAAATTTACGTGATAACTGTGTCAAAAGTCTGAATAATTAGAACGACTTAATTAAGTCTAAAAATGTTACTTGTGAGTGCCCTGATGCAATATAGGTTTTAGGTTAAGATAATTATCTTGCAATTTTTTTTTTCTCTCCTATAGTGGATTGGAGAATATGAGAAATATTAAATAGGGCAAGAAATTTGGATATATTGCTAGTTAATAGTTAAAACGTCACATACTGCATTTGTTGCATAAAGTGATTTTTTTAGCGGTTTCAATGGAGTATCAGAGAAGTCTATACCTAATTTGATTTAAGACATTGAAAATAGTAATGTTAGTGAGAAATCCTATAGCTTTTGAAGTTGGATGGTCACTATTTGACATAATGATATTATTTCTCAAGTAGAGAGATGATATATTAAAATGAGGATAATGGGTGTGACGCTTGAGAAATTGAAGTTTTTCTCGCTAATGAGATTCGTTACTGTTATTTATAAGAGTCAGAGAAAAAAAAGCAATATGAATATTTTCTATGTGAAAATTTCTAGACATGCACACTAAAGATATGAGATAATAGAAGAGAAAACTTGAGAACTAGCCCATTTGGTTTTCCAACAAGGCTAGCCGTCCAATAAAAATTAGCCTCATCATCGGTTTACATGAGTAAAAATACTCTTGCCTACACCAGATGCTTACCCGAACAAGACCAACCCTCCCTCTTGCGCGACCCAATCCCCCCTTTTGCCTCCACCATCACGTCATGGTTTCCAGACAGTGCACGACCCCCCCCCCCCCTCCCCTCTTCTCCCCTGCACCAGATGGTTTGCCCCACCGCCAAATGAGAGAAAATACCAGTATCAATTGTGGATGAAGAAGAATATACCAGTATCGATTGCGGGCGAACCTCTTGGGTGAAGAATAAAATACCAGTATCGATTGCGGGTGAAGATTAATGGCCACGTGATCAATTATAAATCCCCAGTTATAAATTGTTCTCTCGATAAATATTTTTGAAAAAATGAGATTCGAAAAATGCTTCATTTGGTAGCAGAGAAATGTAGGAAAGGGGGAGATAATTTATTCATGTACTGGTAACTCGGTGGTGGGCCATGAGTAAATAATCAAACCATTTCTTCTTGCATTTTGGCACGCAGAACATGAGAAAATTAAAAAATTATATAAAAAAACAAGAACAACAAACCATTTCTTCGGTGGTGCCCAGTAATCAATATAAAAATTAAAAAAAAAAAAATCAAACCATGGTTTTTGGTGGTGGGTGACAACAACAGCAAAGTCGTGGATTTCAGTGGGTCATGATGAAGTGCTTCTATGTGCGATGATGGGGTACTCTCAATTTGGGAATTTTCAAAGTGGGTGAGAGGTACGAGTTTGAGAGGGGAAACTGGGAGGGAATTAGGAGGACAAAAAAATTAGAAATAATTTGCTGCATTAGGTTTATTGGATACATCCTTACTTTTCTTTCTTATGTGTCACAACCGGGTTGGAGGGCTGTTTTTTGCCTAAGACCAACCCAGCTGGTCAGCAGGGCCTCTCATAATAAAAATATTTTTTCATGAAATATAAATATGATTCCATTTTTTTTAAGACAAATATACTTTTCAGTTAAAGTATTTTTCCAAAATTGCAATCATATGAGTTATATGATGAGAACAATTATTTTGCAGTTTAATGACTTGCTAATAATGGAATTATAATTGAATTATAGTGCAAAGTAGTTGTTTCATCACGCTTGGATTGATGTAATATAGAGTTGCAGCTTTAATTATGACTTGTCGTCCTTAAATCTAATTCATTCGCCTTTTAAGAAAGAGAAGTGCTTTATTCCATTTCACAATCAATCTTATTTCATCTTATTTTATAATTACTACTTTTTCAAATTCTCATACAAAATAAAATAAACAATTCAAAATTTTCAAATCCCAAAACAACTTTTTCAAATCCCAAAATAAAATAAATATTAAAAAATATATTATAACAATATTTTATTCAATTTTTAACTTTTATCTCATCTTATCTACGAAAACAAACTAGGCCTAAGTGATGTTTTGTGCAAACGTGAATTTTATTAAAATTTAAAAGATCTAAACTTGATTATTTTTTGCTTTAGTCAAGAAAATTACTCGTATTTTCGGTGATGGTGGAGAATTGTGGATTTTTGTAAACATATTATTTTTTTAAAAAAAATGTTTTATTTCATTTAAGAATGTTTTATTACGTTTCATTCAATATTACCTTAACCTTAGTATATTTAAAAAAACTTTTTAAAAGATTGTCGAAAATAGTGAAAGCAATTCAACTAACATATTTTTGAGTGATGGTGTACCGCTAATGATAGTGACTCTCAATTTTTTTAGATAATATCCTCATAAATAGCAAGTCAGCTATATATCAATATTCTTTCGTTGTTTAAAAATTAGAAAAGATTATTTGTAAAATGACTTCACTAAAGGTATTGAATACACATAGTCAGAATCTGAATATATATCTTATATTCACTTTACTTATATGATTCAACCTAGGGTTATTGATCTGATTGGCATAAAAAAAGTGAAGTTGATAGAGGTATAGATCGATCTCTTAGCACTAATTAAGTTGTATTTAAAAAACCATTGATTGCACATTTTTTAGAATTTTTCTTCAAAGAATCAAATAGCTGATTCTCGCAAGATTATTAGATGATTTTTTTATGATATTTAGGCGTGAAGTATTTTGAGCCCATGATTGTTGCTTGTATTACTTTTGGTACCAATTGCAAATGAATGCTACTGGTAGTGTTTACATGCAACCTAAACAAACCATCTATTCAAAAATATCCAATGTACCTAGTTATTTTTATTAATGACTTATTGAATAAAAGTGGGGTCTTTGAACCCTATTGACAATCTTAGAAAAGTGTTATTATGAGAAAGATGACAATCTGATTGTTTTAGATTATTAATTGTTGCCTAATGAGAGATTTTTCATATGAGGTAATGGACATTGATTTGTAAAAAGTAGCTAAAACTCCACGTCTTGTGAGTCTATTTATAAGAAAAACAATTTCTATGAGCTCTTGTTCAATGAGATGAAAAATACTAAAAATTTAGTTTTACCTTTACTATGTGGTGTTCCCATTATGGTTTGCTCATAGGAGTTAGAGGTTGGGATTTTGTTAGAGGGTAAATATAACTTACTTGATAAAGTGAATTTTTGATGCGATTGTCATTAATAGTAATGACTAGATTATTGTAATTGTCTTTGAGGACAAAGTCCCTAATCAGTATACCCTTAAAGAAAAAGGAATTAGGGTTATCTCATATGCTTTTGCTTAGTACAAGAGATTTATATGAAACATTGAAGTCACAAATTAAAATTGTTGAATAACATTTGTGGTCACCTTATAGATGTTTAAAAATCACAGTTGGACTCGCTGACTAGAATCTAAAGACATTAAATGAGATTTGCGATGACTTGTTGACTTCATAGTTGTGCAAAAGAACTTAAATATAAAAGTAGAGCCTCATGGCAAGAGCATATGTTTTTTAGACAAGTTACTACACACAAGAATGCGCATGAAGAGAAATGGTCATTATACACTACTTGAGAGTCATGATTTAATTATTTTTAGTTGACCATGTAATTTATCTTTGTCATGGTTTTGCTCGTTGTGCACATGACATTGATATGTTCTATGATCATGAGGTGTGATTGGAAGTATCCTTTGATAAGTACACAGTCACCATAGATTTGAAAGTTAATGGTAAAAAAGGTATGTCGACAGGCTTCGATCGATTTACTCACACGAGCGATCATCTTTAGCGCTATAAAGAAATAGCGAGCAAAGATGAGATAATGTGTTGTTTAGTATTTGTCCAGAGAGGGACAAGTTGTAAGATACAAAATATACGTCGCTTTAATGGGAGCTAAGATGAGATCCATGATATTTAAGAGAATCATGCATGGTCACTTACAATCCATGTAGCCTGTGATTTAGGTAGATGCAAGATCCTCTTTGGCGCTTCGAATAGCGAGCGAATAAGGGGATTTGGGTAAGGCGATGAGATAACAACTAGATTAATATCTGTACGATAAATTGAGATTGGATATACGGTATTTTCTTAAAAAGAGAACTCCACCATAGCATGTATTTCATACTACATGTACTTTTACGATCAACAATATAGGTGAGTAAATGAATCCCTACTTTCTTACCGCGTGAGTCCTGTCCTATAAGTCGACTTTAATTTATTTATGCCATTTGAAAACCTTTGACTATGTCACAAGGTTGATGCTTTAGTATCTGCTATTTTGGCATGTCATCTATGATCATGAACGATGCAGTTTTAAAGAGACATTGCTAAAAAAATGGCTAGATTGAAACAAAATAACATGAAGGTGAAGAGAATACTATTTGGTAACACATCGATATTGGGATGTACTCACTGCCAACAAGTTATATTGCTTCTTGGAAGTTGCGACATAAGTTTGAGTATATCATGTTTCACGATAATTGAGTATTGCTTTGAATTATTTGGACTCGAGAGGGGTTAGCGATGCTTAGTTTGATGTGATCAAATGACTCGCTGCATAACGAGACACTTTTAGGGATATTCCTATGCTAGTCTTCTCTTGGAGAGATTTGGTATAGTGTTCCTATTTTTCTTTTTACAATTGTGCAGGTGCTTGATGTTCGCATGACCTATATGCCAGTTTGAACAATATTGAGAACATATTTAGAGATGCAGACCTAAGATCTTGCTCACTATGTGTGAGTGAGGGATGTAAGAAAGGGGCACCCTTTCACCTCCTCTCAGGGATTATGAAGTGGCTTTTAAATTGCTCATGAAGTCACTTTATAAGCCTTAATGGCTGTCCCTTAATCGCCAGCTGGGAGTTACACTTAGAAGGGTAACATAGCCCCTCCCCCTTGTGGATGATACTCAACTCACAAATCACAATCAAGCTCTCTCCCTCTCTTTCTCAAATGGTTCTCTTTAGTTTGACATCTAGGTTGTGGAATATGTGGGTGTTGCTTTGGTATATTACCACATAGCACACTCCACCATCGTCGGAAGATTTTCAAATGAACAACAACATCGGAGAATTTATAAAACAATCACACTAGATTTGAGATACTTCCAATGAGGTAATATTGTTTCTGCTGTGTAATCTGCTCTAGTTTTTCTAACAATAACACTGCAGCACAAGAACACCAAAACCTCAGTCTTCCGTAGGCACCACTTTTATATCAAAAAAAAAAAAAAATCCTCAGATGAATGCCAGATCCTCACATACACAAGCAATATTTATGTCAAATCAAGTTTAGTACATCCAATTCTATTTCATGTGAATAACGCAACGCAGACAACTACCTTCTACCATGAGATCAAAAGCTTTGTTGATATCTGCAAATGGAATATTATGAGTGATGAGTTCCTCAAGCTGAATTTCCTGCAGGTAAAGTAGTGAAAAGAAACGACATATTAATCAACTATCTAGTTATTCATATAAGAACACGACAATTGGAAATGAGTGCACTGCTCACCACATTCATCCTAAGGGTATATGCTTGCTGACCTTTGAATTCTCTCCTTTTTTTTTTCCCTCCTTTTATCATAATTTAGGATAGATTTCAACCTCAGATTTCAAGTAAATATCATCTAGCAAAATATAGCACACTGTCATCTTGATTCATATTTCATGACTCGGCATCCTTTCCCTGGAGCATTATTCCTGCTAGGCTTTCTGTATTCAATTATTTTCTCTATCTATTATTCCTTCATTAATTTTGGGTTTGGATTTTTTTGGGGAAGGAGGGGAGAGGGAGAGTTGAGGCAAAAATGCCTCTAGAAGGGAGGAAAAAAAGTCCCTGGATTCAAATATCCTTACATCCTTAGAAAATGGTCATTGGCCTTTCAAAACAGACTTTTTGGTCTCTATGTTTTGGATTTCAATAAAAAGGTCCTTCCATCAGTTATCCGTTTGAAACCTTTTTGATGGATAAAAGTTTTTTTATTATATTAAAACCTTTTATCAATTCACCAAATATTAATACTCAGATACTCTATTACTATTTATTATTTTATTATATTTTTCACCTACTTTTCATTACTCTTTACTATTATTCAATAATTTATCATTACTTTTTCACTATTATTCACAGAATATTTGAGATCATCTCATTACCTAAACACAACCTTAGCATAACAAGTCAAATGCCATAAAGAAAATAACATAAAAATAGTTCAAAATATCCAAAAACATTTAAAAAGCAAAATAAATAAATAAAAAGGCAACAAGAAAAGAAAGCAAAAATAAATTAAAATAAAATAAGCCAAGAATATTTAAAACAAAACAGAAAAAAAAAAAATTAAGACAAGAAACAAAAAATGTACAAAAGAAAAAAAATTATGTAAAGGAAATAAATAACAAAACATAAATAAAAATTAAAAATAACTTTTAAAATCCACAAAAGAACAAGAGGCAAATATAAAAAGCCCAAATATAAAAGTAAAAATCTAAATTTTAACAAATCAACAGTAGTGACATATAGAGGGTTACTAAAAAAATGAATAAGGCTGTTAATTGCTAAATGCACAAGTTTTTTTTTTTTTGAATGAACTGCCGAGCAGGAAGGACTTCTTTTCCCTTATTGGCACCAGATGTCTGTCAACGAAGTCTTCGGCTCTTGGCAAGAAATTTCCCGCAAGTGCAACTCGCGTAATTCAAGTGGAAACTCCCCACTTCATTTAATGAAGATTAATCAAAATCTTATGTTTGGGTCAGTTAGTGATTCAAGCTCAAACATGTTTGAAAAACATTGGTGTCAAAATTTTGTAGTCCTAAATTAATATGATTTATGTACTGTACAAAATTTTATTAAACCCAATTCGAAGTCTAAAACCAGTACTCTTAAGTACCCATGCAACCATATTTCTCTTAGGGTAACGGCCTAATATCTCAAGCTGTGTTTCCTGCACTTTAGAGCTTTGTGTTACTGAACCCGAATCCTACTGGAAACGAACATGTGGGGCATGTTTTATGGCTCAGCAAGCTCACTCCAAAATCTGATTCTTTAACACTATGGAAAACGAGAAATTGCAGATAGCAGATATACAGAAATTTTCATATCCAGTTACCTTCCTTGTGTACATGTCCACTAATGAGGGAAGATCAGACTTAGGTTTCCATCCCCCAAATAGAGATCCTTTCAACGTTCTTCCAGTGAGAAGTAGAGAATAATGAGCTTTCACCTCTGGGTTTACTTTAGGTACGCCAAGAGTAACTGCAATACCCCACCCCTGAAAGAAACATGGATGGGACAAAGAAATATTCAAATGAAAAATGCAATTCAAAATGCTTCCTTAAAAGACAAAAACATGATCCATGGGACATCGAGAGAATTACATCACAACATGACTGCAATGCAGTAGTTATCATTCCAGTATCACCTATACATTCAAATGAGTAGTCTGCCCCTCCACCGGTGATATGCTTAATAACCTGAAAGAATATTACCAATTAGTATGTTGGTTTCTTAATGCTCCCACGGACCCAATTCAGATAAAGATTCAGATGGTAAATAAAATGTCTGTTAGTCGCTTAGTTCTATTAACCTGTTGAATAGGTTGATCAGAATGATTTGGATCAAGAAACTCTGTTATTCCAAAAGCCTTTGCTGCAGCAATAAGAGCACAGCATGAACAAAGAATGTTACAGTGGCTCAAAATACTGCCGCTGATAATATGAAAGAGCAAAGGTCATGGTACCCTTTTCACCCTTCTTCGGATTAGTGTCCACACCGATAACTCGAGATGCCCCCCGAAGTTTGGCACCCTGTGCAACCTAGCCTTACAAGAAGGAATTACTGATCAAACTCATGTCAGGATAACTAATTTCCATTCTCTTATTGAGGCTACAGATAGCCTAAAGGACACAGATAAGAATGCCAGCAAACTTACAGAAAGGCCCACCGTTCCAAGTCCAAAAATCACCACTGTTGATCCTTTAGAGATATTAGCAACATTCCAAGCTGCACCCAAACCTAATAAAACAACCCCATTGTTAAGCATACTCAACTAAAACAAAGAATTCCTTTTCCATAGCACAAAGACGCACGCATAAACATGTATAATATGGATGTAGGTGCACCTCCACTTTTCCTTTTTCTTCTTTTCCTTTTTAACGCGGAGCAACTTTCCCAGAACCAAAAATTCCTTCTGCTTCACAAAACCTAAATGATGGATACACAGGAATATTTCTACCACGGTATAGAGTTGGGTGACATTACTATTTACCTAACTATAATTACATTTCCATTTGCATCCCCATGCTGTGTTTTCATACTGAGATATACCAAAACATAATTAAACTTATTCAAAGTCTAGCTAACAAAATTTTGCCTAAAATAGGTTGATTAGAAAAAAAACTGTATCCCAAGTGGCTGATGTAATTCTGGTGATATACAGCCCACCCTCTTCCCAGAAACCACGGAAAACTCCAAGATCCTAGTGCATAAGTGCAAGTGTAGGTGTAAAACAGACGCATAAAACAGAGGGCACAGGAGTTCCAGACTTTATGGCATTATCCTGATTTGGCGTTCAGTAAGGGAAAAACAGTGGGCACCGTGGCATCAGACTTTATGAAATCATGATTTGGAGTTTTTACCTGCGGCTACTCCACAACTGAGAAGGCATATTTTGTCCAGAGGTGCAAGTGGGCTCACTTTGACAGCACATCCAGAATGCACCACTGTATATTCACTGAAACTTGAGACTGCACAATAGTGAAAAATGGGCTTCCCATTTATTGAGAAGCGTGTCTTCTGATCACTATGCATTACACCTCTCCTTTCTAAACCAAGTGCTTCACAGATGTTGCTTTTGCCTGATTTGCACTGTCTACATTTCATGCATTCTCCAGTAAATACTGTAAGCACGTGGTCTCCCTCTTGAAATTCAGTTACTCCTTCCCCCACACTCTCAACAACCCTGTGAAAAAGCTACTAATCAATCCAAAGTTCAGCATCCATTTCCCAAGTCAATTATAGGTATAATGAAAATTTAAGAAAGTGTAGCTATTGCATTATTATAACACCAGGACTCATTATCCTCATGGTATTAACTCTGCAAAACTTGGTGAGAAGTTTCCAGTATCTTTACCAAAGTTCAATCCTAGTGAATGATCTAGACTATCTCATGCACAACATGGTACAATCAAACATGATTGTCTCCATCCTTTTAGCATCCAGTGTACAATCAAATTATTGCTGTGCATATCACATGGACAAGTCAATTAGCATGACTCCTTATACTTAAATGAACATTCAAGGAAATCAGTTGAGAGAAGACTGGCCCAAATAGAGGAGAGATTTTGATGCAGACCAGGACAAAATAATTATGGTTGTTTTTAAGGGTGAGATGTAATAGATGTAATCAGGTGTGGGAGAATCCCACCTCTTTGGAGAGATCTGAATTTGTAATTTGGTCCTAATCTATGAAGGGTTTTCCTTCAAAATATTAAATCCGAACTCTAATGAGACTGCTCACTTTGATTCTGGCGTGCCTCTGAAAATGCATATAAGCCTGCCCATATATAGAGTTGAGATCACATGTAATACCATGGATGTATAAGAAGGTGGTGAATGAGATCCAACATTACTTGAAAATGAGAAATTCTTACCCTTTATACTGAATGGCAAGGGACTCTAATTTTAACATTAATTAGTCATTTTGGAGTATGTGTCCAGATGTGGCTTGGACCTTTCTTAGGTTGTTAAAAATGGTATCAGAGTTGGTTCAAGCAAAAGTGTAGGACTTGAACACTCCCACTTATGATGGGATGTAAATGGCCTAACAAGGACATCAACGATTTAAGGGGAGGAGATTTTAATACCCCAAATAGTGTATAGGAATGTGATGAATGGGATCTCACTTTGTTTAGAAATTAGAAGTTTTTACCCTTTATAAAGGGGCACCAATTGTAACATTAACTAGTTATTTTAGAGTATATGGGCCCAGATGTGGCTTGGGCCTTTCTTGGATTGTTACATGACAAGCGTCTAGAACATTAGACCTTGAAAATCAAGAATTTTAGACTTACACTAGTTGATTAAAATGGAAGACTAAGAGATCGAATGGACTTCATTACCACTTTAGATCTTCAACAAAACAATTATGATTGCTTGGAGATTCGACGATATTAATGACTTTTTCTAAACTGAAATAAGTTTTTGCAAGCATAAGCAAATATCTAAAGACTTAAATCTCTTCAAATTTTATATATCAATCTCAAAGCATTCACGGGAAAATATTTATTAGCAATCAAATTACTAGGAAGTAAGTCAGCATTACCCTGATGCTTCATGGCCAAATATTCGAGGAAATATAGCCTGAAAAAAAAAGCATATTGTGTCAGACACTGAGAGCATTCCCCTGCAACTTCCTTTACCCACCACCCAACCAATAACCAAGTACTGAACACCAGAAACGGGGACTACCCGAGCTAAGGATAGAGGCAAGGACACTTTCCAACCAAGTCCCATTAATTGATCATAACGATATACTTCCACTTATCTGGATTAGGAACTTTAGGAACCAAAACAATAGTGGTAGCATTGAGCTCCTTTAGCAACCTGCCAGACTGGAAGAAAGACTTGATGGCCTTTATCACATTATGCCCTATTAACACCATGCTCTCTTAAAGAAAAGAGCATAAATGTAAATGTAAAAGAGCAAATGTATATCAGTGTATCAACTGACTTCAGCTTCCGCAAGGTAACAGAGAAGACATACTTTAAAGAGATTTAATGCTTAGGAAATTGGGGATTAACCTAGAATTATAGTATTTATTTGATGTTCCATTTCCAGCCAATGCTATATATTTATGTAGAAGTCATTGCTGGCATATGCACTATTTTTCAAAGCTGCATGAATGTTAGCATTGAAAACAAGATATTAAATTCTACTTTGTCTAGCAGAAAATGTTGTCTCTCTTACATCCTGCTTTTAGCCCCTTTACTTTGTTTGACTGATCCTCTAATGGAAATACTTAACAGCATATCCCATATATCTCAATCCCTCAGCAAGGAAAACAATAGAATTGTAAATTCACCTTTCGAACTAATTTATGCTTTTAAATCTTCTTAGAATTAGGATTAACAGATCTTAAGCTGGATTCCTAATTATGTTGTCTTAAGTGAGCACTTCAGTTTTTTTTTTTCCCCGAGAGGAGGTTCCTAACCCATAAATTTCTTCTAGCCAGGGATTTCAATCCAAGAGATATTCAGTACATACAAAACATATCATGCTGTGAAATTAAACAAGGTGGTATTGATTGATGTATGAATTTTAGCGTTAAATACAATTAATTCATTACCCCTCCCACTCCCTTAGATGTGGTAAACATTTCAAAGATTGTCCTCCAGGGGTAGTAAAAAGAGCTCAGAATATGAACGATATCAGTAGCAAGTATGGCCATAATTTCATTTTCCTTGTACTTTCCAAGATTCTAGCCCTTAGGGCCATAAGTTCTCTTAAATTTACTTGTTTTTGTATAGTGGCACACCTGTCCCCTGTTTTTTGCTCAGAAAATCCCACGTTGCATAATTTTCTAATTAAAATATGTTCATGGTTAAAGACGTCTTAATAAAACTTTTGTCCATATATAGTGAGGTACAAGATGAATCCAATGCCATAGTTCCATATACAATGTTAACTTCGGTCTTCTTGAAGGAAGATACTTGCCCTATAACACAGATTACATCATCAAATTATTAGCTATCACAGAGTTTGAATCA
Source organism: Platycarya longipes (assembly GCA_036559045.1). Classification (NCBI taxonomy): domain Eukaryota; kingdom Viridiplantae; phylum Streptophyta; class Magnoliopsida; order Fagales; family Juglandaceae; genus Platycarya; species Platycarya longipes. Next base: position 16,810,399 of record CM071803.1, on the reverse strand, counting down.
TATTGCAATTCATCTTCAGAACCCTAATAACTGGCCTATTTTCCTATCTTGGAAGTTTTTAAATGCTTCATTTTTCTCCACAATCTTTTAGAAGGGGCAGCACCACGTTAATCTGTCTGAAATGTAACATTAAAAGGTAAGAGTGATAGATTCAAACTGCGTATATAATTGTCCAATTCTCTTAACAACAGTACTTGACTGCGAAGTAAGCAATGTTTTCTCTCTGTTCCAGCTTTATTCACCAAAAACCCAGAAGTATGTAAGAGCAACATTAAGTATACTAAATCAAACAGCATATGTTTAAGTATAGGGAAGTCAAAAGAAATAATGGGGAAGAATGAGAAGGAGACGAAGAGCAAGTACGTGGGACTGCCAAGCTGTGATATCGCTGCGGCAGAGAGAGGTGCAGACAACTTTAATCCTAATCTCCATGGGTTGGGGTGGACTCACTTCAACTTGCTCCATCATCAATGGCTCTCCAGCACCCCATGCCACCGCAGCTTATATAAGTAAACACAGATAAATGAACACATATTTAGCCAAAAACAAATTATCATATTCTCGTCCAAACACGAGGAGAAAAAGAAAAGAGACAGACATGAACATACAAGAAAATGTTAGTTATTTCATGAAAAAATGACGAGAAATGCTGAAAGTAAAGTAGGAGTACAGATGAAACCTTTGCAGGTTATCACGTGGGGATGTTTGATGGAAGACATTTCATCGAGGTTCTTTCGAATCAGGAGAAGTGAATGGTAGCAGCTAACTGGGGAAGTGGAGTAGTTCCGGAACGATGAATAAGGAGCTCGTGGCTCGCAGCGCGGTAGGTAGGCGGGTTTGGTAGAGGGCCGGCGTTAGAAAGAAAATGGCTAGTTGGCAACAGCGAATTTTTTCGTTCAAATTTTCTGCAATTATGTTCTGTCTAAAATTATTACTAATTATATTATATATATATATATATATATATTTTTTTTTTTTGACTTTTAACAAGAATATCAGCCGACGTTGTTTTCTTTTTGAGAAATTGTAGACGTAGTTATAGAGTTATAAACGGCGGGCACTCACTTTAAAATAAAATGAATATATATAAGACTTACGTGAAAAAATTAATTTTTTTTAAAGTGATTGTACGCTGTTTGTAACTTCATGACTGTATATACCATTACTCTTTATTTTTTAATTAATAATTATAAAAACTAGTCACTACGTTAGAAAAACATAAGAGATTTAATTAAAGATAACTGCTATATCTAAAAAATAATAATATTAGACTATCTAAAGATATATAAAAAGTTTTAAATTAATTTGAGGGTTAATTGCAAAATTAGTCCTTGAGTTTTCATGTTCTAGTAGTTTGAGCCATCAGTTTTTAAGTTTTGTGAAATTGATATATGAGTTTCAAGAAATTCGTTGTTGACGACATGTTTCTATACCGATAACCAAGCTCAACGACTTGCAACATAAGGAAAGTCTGGGCTCGGATTTGGTGAAGCACCTCCAATGCCTAAGTAAGTTTTCAACTCTTAAGAGAGAATTTCAGTGTATGAGAGAATGTAAATCCGTAATTCTAATATGGTGCTCGGCTTTTATATTGCCTGTTGAGAGTGTAGGATGAATCATTGACAAAGATCTTCCAAGACTTGCTCGCAAGTGCATCAAGAATTTCTTTAAGGAAGAAGGTGAACTCTATAACGAAGTAGACCAATATTTGTCCCTTCATTGAGTTCTAGGAAAAATAGTTGATGTTGAACTTGCTTAACTCAAATGCCCAGCTCGTCAAATGGCCTGAGACGTCTGTCTGCTGCAAGACTTTCTCCAAAGGTGCTTATGTCAGGATCTTGATTAGGTGGACTTGGAAATATGGCCTTATCACTAGGCTGCATCATCAATGTAACGGTTAACATACCCATAAAGCCTTGCTAGTGTAATACCATGATTTCTAGATACCCTTTGCTTCCTTTACCAAGGATGCTGAAACGAGATGCGGGGAGATGTGAGAATGATCTGAAAACCACCACACCTTGCGTTGGTGAGTCTGTTTCATTATATAGAATTATTTACACAGACATATATGATAATAACATGTAGGAATTAATTACAAATAAATGTAAAGAATTAGGCTACACTAATTACGGGTCAATGAGTATACAGAAGGAAAGAATTTTGTCACGGCATATGATCTTTATCCTTAACACCCCCCGCAAGCTAAGCATCGGATTGGATCAGACGTGAAGATGTCAGCAACTTGTAGGTGAGAGGGCACAAACGTGAAGACGTCTAGATATACTTTTGGTGAAGATGTCAGTGACTTGTAGGTGAGAGGGCACAAACTAGGTGCAAAGTTTTCCCGCGACAACCAGTTCACGAAGAAAGTGATAGTCTAACTCAACATGCCTTGTGCGCTTGTGAGAAACAGGATTGGAGCTCAAGAAGATTGCACTTTTGTTGTCACATAGTAGAAGAGGCCACTGAGGAAGAAAAACTTTGAGATCACAAAGAAGATGCGTGAGCCAGAGAATTTTCGAGGCAGTGAGAGCGAAGGCACGGTATTCAGATTCACAACTGGAGCAAGAGATAGTTGGTTGTTTCTTGGCACTCCAAGAGACTAAATTGTCACCGAGATATATGGAATAGCCTGATGTAAAACGACAAGTATCGGGGCATCCTGCCCAATCTGCATCTGAAAAGTAAGTCCAAAGTGTAGTGTGCCCTTAACGTAGCGAAGTATGCATTTGACAGCTTGAAAATGATGTTCAATTGGAGAGTGGAGAAATTGACTGATTGAATTGACAGTGTGAGCATTATCAGGTCGTGTAATTGTCAGATATTGGAGAGCACCCACAAGAGATCTATAAAGTGTAGGATCTGAGAACAGAGGACCATCAGCAGACAGGTGTTGGGAAACAATTATAGGAGTGTGAACCGGTTTGCTATCAAGTAAGTTAGCTCGTGTGAAAATGTCCCGTGCATATTTGAGCTGACTGATGAAGAGACCATCAGTCGTAGAAGTAGATTCAAGACCAAGAAAGTAGCTGAGAGAGCCCAGATCCTTAGTAGCAAACTCAGAGTTGAGCTTGCAAATAAAGCTGTCAAGAAGAGATGAGTTGTTGCCTGTGAGGATGATGTCATCGACATAGAGGAGCAAATAGATTGTGTCCTTCTACTTGTGGAAGACAAAAGTTGATGTATCTGAGCGATTGCAAAAGAAACTAAGCTGAATGAGAAAGGAACTGAAACGCTGAAACCAGGCACGAGGAGCTTGTTTTAGGCCATAGAGAGCTTTCTTTAACTGACAAACATGATTAGGAAAGCGAGGGTCAATGTACCCTGGGGCTGCTCCATATAAACATCTTCAGCGAGATGACTATTGAGAAATGCATTTTTGACATCAAGTTGATGAATGGGCCATTTGTTGGTTACAGTAAGAGAAAGTACAACACAGACAGTGGTAGCCTTGATAACAGGACTAATAGTGTCAGTATTGTCAAGTCCAAGTACCTGGGTGTAGCCCTTGACAACAAGACGAGCTTTGAGACGCTCGATGGAACCATCAGGTAGATATTTGGTCTGAAACACCCATTTAGAACCCACAATATTGGTGTTTGCAGGTTGGGGAACCAAAATACTGCTCTTCTAACATCCTCTGAACCTAAAGGATTCAAATCCGTTGCTAAGAATCCTGCTTGGGTCACTGCCATAGATGAAGAAATTCACTTGGATGAGAGCCCATCGGAGCAGCTGCAATGGGGGTCCGAGCAAGGATAGGTGACTTAGCAGTGGGCTCGGGAGGAGCTGGTGAGGAATCCTCTGTAGGTGGAGGCAAAGATGGGTATGTATGTGATGGAGCAACCTGCAAGGACTCATCCATAGGATCAGTACAAATAATACATGAGGTACATCTGGATTGATTTATTTGCTGAGAAGGAGGCGCAGGGGAAGACTCAGGGAGCTCTATATAGGGAAGACTAGGCTCCCAAAAATTTGAAATTTGAAGGGAAAAGATGGGTTGAGCCTGAGAGGTATGATGAGAAGGAAAGTTGTTCTCATCGAATTAGGCATGGCGGGTAATATAGAGTCTGAAGGTGGTAGGGTCAAGGCAACGAAAACCTTTGTAAGAGGAACTGTAGGGTCATGTAATCACGTAAACATGGATAAATATGACAACCAAATGGGTGAAAGTTCTCATAATTAGGAGATGAACCATTGATAAGTTCAAAAGGTAACATACCTTCGAGAAGCGGTGTGGGCAAACGGTTGATGATATAAGCCGCAGTGCTAAAAGCGTCAACCCAGAAATGAGTAGGCATGTGAGAGTGGAAAAGAAGAGCAAGGCCCGTCTCAATTACTTGATGGTGTTTCCTTTCGGCGCGACCATTTTGGACGGGTGTGAATAGGCATGAGAGTTGATGATGGATGCCAGAGTTATGAAGGTGCGCTTGAAAGCAATTGCTAGTGAATTCGGCACCACCATCACTTTGAAAATTTTTGATGCTTGTAGAGTGTTGATTTTTCACAAAATTTTGAAATTGAATGGAGATATTATAGAAGTCAGAGTTCAATTTTAATGAATAGAGCCAAGTGAAACGAGAAAAATTATCAATGAATAAAATATAATAGGTAAAACCCAAATTTGATTTGATAGGTGCAGGGCCCCATATGTCGCAATGGATTAAGTCTAAAACTTTGGACGTGCAACGCTCATTGTGAAAATAAGGCAAACGATTATTTTTTGCAAGTTGGCATGTTTCACATAACACAAGTGATGGTAATAAAGAGGTAAGATAAAGCTGTCCTTTTTTATTCAAGAAAGAAATAACAGAATGATTAACATGTCATATACGAGCATGCCATAAATCATATGAAGCATAAAGAGATTTATTTTTTAGGACAGAGATAAGGGTGGAATGTCCGCTTTCTAGCACATATAAGCTGCCATCACGTATGCCAGTTGCCATCACCTTTCCTGTTTGACGATTCTGAACAGTAAAAGAGGTATTAGTAAATATGACGAATAATGGAAAATCAGTCGTTAATTTACTAATGGACAAGAGATTTTTAGTGATGCGAGGGACAACTAAAACATCTAATAATTGAAAATTAGGAGAAGGTGAAGTTTTACCAGTGTGAGTGATGGGAAGGGACGCACCATTCCTGATAATAACACAATCCTTACCTGTATATGAAGTGAATTGATCCAAGGGGGATTGGGCCGGAGTCATGTGGGCCGAAGCCCTTGTATCTAAATACCAGTCCGAAGCATTGTCTCGTGAAAGTGAACACGAAGAGGTGAGGGCTTCAGCTAGCTGAGCTTCAGCAAGTTGACCATGGCGATCGTAACGTTGCTGACAGGGGTCTGCGAAGTGCCCCTCCTTGCAATAGATTTGGCAACGTGGTGGTCTCCTTCTAGAAGAGGAGCGCCCTTGTCCTCTGCCAGAGCCACCTCCGCAGCTTTGATGATTGCGAGAGGAAGCGTGCTTGTGATTCGGTTTTGTAGGAGTGCGATTAGTGGCAATGAACGCTGTTTGAGTAGGAGCAGAAGGTTCCAATGATTTTTGGAAGAGTTCAAAGCTCTCTGCCTTGGGCACCAGATTGGCAAAACAGGGGAGGGGAGTAAGTGCCATTTGTGCTGTAGAGAAGCTCGAAAATTCCAAGCCAAGACCTCGAAAGAACCAGTGCACCTTGTCGGTGCAGTCAACGGGTCGACCGATGGCGTGAAGTTGATCACAAAGCACTTTGAAGGCGCGGGCATATTCGGAGACAGATCTGGTGCCGCGTTTCATTAACTGTAAATCATCTTTGAGTTGGATTTCTCGAGCCTTGGAACGATGGCTAAAGGTATTTTTCAGAGCAGCCCAAACTTCCCGGGAGGTGGAGAGTTCGACCACTTCAGCCATGGCTTCTTCAGTTAGAGAGGACAGGAGAAGGCTTGTAAGCCGTTGGTCTGTGTTCTTCCACGCCAGATGTTTGTCATTAGGCGTCTGAGAGTCCGTAGGTGACCATGTGAATGAGAGTGTTGAAGGGTAGAAGAGTGGACTCGGCAGCCATTGAAGAGGAGGATCGATGGAGGTTAATCCGAAAGGTAATCTGATACCATGAGAATGATTTGAAAACCACCACACCTTGCGTTGGTGAGTCTGTTTCATTATATAGAATTATTTACACATACATATGTAGTAATTACATGTAGGAATTAATTACAAATAAACGGAAAGAACTAGGCTACACTAATTACGGGTCAATGAGTATACAGAAGGAAAGCCTTCTGTCACGACATAGGATCTTTATCCTTAACAAGATGGACAAGTACAAGCTCAAAGCTTCTCCTAGCTTAGTTTGGCTGAGCTAGTAAGATACTCATTGAATTTCCTAAATACTTAGTTGTACTCATCGTCCCATGTTTGTGCCTTCCCTAATACCTTGAAGAACAATAGGCATTTGTCCATTGACTGAGAAACAAACTAGTTGAGGGCTGCTACTCATTTGGATAACTTCTATACTTCATTTATGTTTTGGGGGTGGGGGGATGTCTATTATGACCTTCACCTTCTTCAAGATCTCTTTTACCCCCCTCTCCAAAATCAGGAAACCCAAAAATGTCCCAGACTTGACTCTAGTGTGTCCGTACACCTTTGATGCCAAAGTCAAAACGTATTTATCATGGAGGACAAAGAGGCAAATCTCAGAACGATTAAATAGCTTTCATTTTTCCTTTTCATTTTTATAACAAATTCATTGGAAAGTTCCCAGACCCTTTTATTGCTATAATGATCCTCCCTTATTTTGGATGACAGGGCGTCGCATTTAATGCGGCTGTTCCTATCAGCAGCAGGGACTTGACTTTGGTGTTGGTCATTTGACGTTGCAATAATGCAGCTGATTCTATAGAGAACAAGATCTCGACCAGTCTTTCCCTCATTAATGCACCAGGTTCCAGGGGGGGGGGTTATCTGTCTCTCCCTTCTTGGGCCAACTTGGGCTTCTTCCTCATCATCCTATTATCCACCAAGTCATGGCTCATGGACTTTGGTGAAGTGACTCGAGCCCGACTTGGTTAGGTATAAAAAGCTCATTCGATTGTGGATGATGTAACTTTATGGAAATGGTTTTTATTTATGATAAGACAATGGATGGTGTAATTTCATATGAACAAGTCTCATGTTATGAAAATGAAAATCTTTATATTCTCAAGCTGAAGAACACTCTTAATAAAATACTTACATAATATAATTCAATTTTGAAAATAAATTTTAAAATTTAAATCGTATAAATCAAATCTTACAATTTAAGTGATATGAATGATTATCAGAATAAACTTAATCTTTTAAAATTAGGTAGTGTCTATACATCTATTTTTTAAAGAAAAATAGTAATTTAATGATATTTATTAATTGTTATAAGTTTAATCTAGTGATAGATATTTATTATAATAATAACACAAACAAGAAATAATGTTATTGTTTTATAGCACTAATGATTATTTAATAATATTATGGTGGGATAATTGATGATGGATGGTGAACTTTATGCTTTGAAAATATACTATATATAAATTTTTAGAATTATGAAATAATTTATCAATGCTGAGTTAGTTCTGAATAAAAAGTGTATATAAGTTCCTTATTTTATTATCTTTAAAATGAGTAATTGTTAAATAGTCTGCTAATACAAAGTTCTTTTATTTTGTTTTTTATTTTTTTCCCTTTTGTGGGCCATGGGGTTATAGTGGTTTCAAGAAGGGTGGTCGCTCATTCTTAAAATCGAGATCGAGGAGTTGCTCATAACATTACGTAACAATACACCCATACAAAGTTCGCCTTAGACTCAAATAATAATCTGTTGCTTCTTAAAACTCATTACTAACTGCAAATATCTCTGACTTCATTGTTTATTCAAGTTGATCAAATCTTGCTATTAATGCAAAAATTTGCTCAATAGACCAGAATGGGAGGAAGGAGTTTAGAAGAGAGTTCCTCTTTTCTAGGCAAAGTTGGCAAAGGCCCCTGAACCTCTTTAAGACGAGCCTAACCCAAATCACTTTAAGATGAGCCTAACCCAAATCACATGGGCATGGGCAACTTTGGCCCCACCTATGAACCACGTACTAGGAAGGATCGATGAGCCAGCATGCACCACGTTGCCAGTCAAAGACGTGCTTTAGATGAAGATAAGAGTTTGCCATGGTGGCAACACGAAGATATCCGTAAATGATAATGATGTCAGGGGATACCATAGGTTAGAGAAGTGGAAATATGGTGGGTGCAGTCTGCTCCCTCTGGTCGACAAGGCTTGTGGACGTGAATGAGAGCCCTCCAACTTCTAGTGCGACGACAAGACACTAGAGCGACAAGTGAAAATTTTCTATGAACATGGTGTCTAGTACGACCTATAGGCCATCGCTTCGCAGAGGAGCTAATATGGCTTGATATAGAAACCTCTCCCTTGATATCTATTCTCTCTTTCCTTGATTTTTCGCACTTATTCGCCTACTTAGATAAACACTCTAACTTAAGCATCAGAATTGTCCCTTACCACCCCGAGCTCCTTCCTTAATGGATTTTGCAAGTTAGCAAATGGATTTGACGGGTGGACCAAGACATGAAACACTTTCTCAATAGTGACGTTGTTTATGGGATGAAGATTTTTAGCAACATGTTCTTTGTATGCCTTCTACAATGCCTTAGCACGGCACTTTTGAACCAAGAGAATCCTTAGGGAACATGGAAACAAGGTTCGTCGAGATGGAAGAAGTAGTAAAGAGATTGATAGCGGAAGTGGACAAACCCAGGCAAGAAAACGAGACCTTACCAAAGGGGCACAATGGGTTTAATGACGACACCGAACCCAGCTAAAATGAACATGTAGAAGCACAAAGTGCGGTAGGAATGAATGTGGTGGAAGATGCACCACGAGTTGCGTGGCCTTATGAACAAACATGAGGAGATGGATAAAAGGAAGACCGTATCTTCTTCGGTAGACAACTACTCACTAGTATTGACCGACCATACAGCGCGAAGGTCATGGCAGCACCCTTTTGCCCAAATTTAGTATCCCTCATATGGTCATGTACAATAAGTCCAAAGACCCCCTTGAACACTTGAAGACATTCAATGCTCACATGACCCTTCCATGGATTCTTGGGGTAGATGGCATGCTAGGCTTTCCCATAACGCCAAAAGGTGTGTTGAAGGGATGGTTCGCCGCACTACCATCAGAGTTGATTGATAGTTTTGGCAAACTAGCTTGCTTATTTATGGCGAGTAGGAGGAGGAAAAGGCCGGTGGCATACCTCCTAACTGGGAAGCAACGAAAGGAAGAAACCATGGAGGTTTACTTTTCATGGTTCAATAGAGAACAAATGACGACAGATGATGATAAATGACCAAGACAAAAACAATTACCTTGGTCGCCCTCCTAGTTGGAATTTGGCCTTGAAATCCATTCATGGCTGAGCTAGTAAGGAAGATCCCTACGACATTGCACGAATTCATGGATCGTGCTGATGGTTTATTAATGCAAAAGATATGATATCAACACTAACAAAGCCAAGGAAGACCATGCTAGAGCAGGCCGACCAGAAACCTAGTGGATCCTCCTGCGGGATGCCCTTGAAAAAAAAAAGTATAGTACGACACAAGGTAGTACAAGAATGAGATGTCTAAATTGTCGAAGCCAAGATGGATGCAAGGCGACTTCACGGGAGGTTAGTCACAATACCGAAGAGATCTCCATTTTTGCACCTACCACCAATTGGACAAACACTGAACCGAGGATTATTATACCCTGAAAAAGAGGATTGAAGAGTTGGGGCGACTAGTCTCCCAACATCCAATGAAGGACTGGTGAACGACTAAGCATGAAGATGGGCGCGTTGGAGTGGAACCCCCAAGAAGAGAAGAGCCAGTGAGAGAGCCCTGCGATTCCGCACCATTGTTCCCCAGTGTGCCACGATAGCTTGTTGGGAGAAATACAAACCATAGTGGGATGCCATGCAGGGGTGGCCCATTCTCACCCGCACAAAAAAGGTTCACACCCGCAGATCCTAGTATGAAGAAGTATTTATAATGGTGAATTCTTGAAACAAGCAAGGGAGATGCTCAAACGTGGCTACCATCACCTTTGACGAAGCGAATCACAAATGAGGACTCCACCCCCACGACGAAGACCTCATTGTGACCATACTAATCGCCAACTTTACGACACAAGACATTCTAATAGATAATGGTAACTCTGCCGAAATTCTATTTTTGGATATGTTCTCCAAGATGGACATTGACCTGAATCGCCTGCACCCCATTCCCATGCTGTTGGAGGGCTTTAATGGGAGACATAATCCAGCTAGTCGGAGCCATCTCGGTATTGGCTAAAAAATCCCTTAAGTCTGTTTGAGTGATGAATGACTTCCTAGTGGTAAAAGCCCCATCATAGTACAAAGCGATCTTAGGGCGGTCCACCCTTGACAACTTGAGGGTCGTGATATTGACCTATCATCTAAAAATAAATTCCCCACTGGATTGGGAGTCGACGAGATTAACGAAGAACAGGTCCTAGCTTGGGAATAATACGTACAAGAGCTGAAGTTTGGGGGTAGCGACATACAAAACCCTCGATGAATCAACCCATGGCGAAAGATCACCACTGCCACCTGAGTTAGCCAATTGAGATGAGGAGGTTTGGGACGAGCAAACGAACCTCTAGAGCTCGTCCTGTTGATCCCAAGAAAATTGAACGTACCATGCAAATTGATACCAAGATGGACGTCCCAATAAGTTAGTCCATGAAAAAATTTCTTACTAAACACCATGACGTCTTCACCTAGAGTCACGATGATATGTTAGGCATTGATAATATGATCATCGAAAATTGTCTCTGCGTCAACCTAGATACAAAAAAGTCAGGCAGGAGCGCATGAGTTTTGGCTCGAAAAAGTGGCCGCCATAGCTGTTGGATTCATTCGAGAAGTACAATACTTGGAATGGTTGTCGAACATGGTGATGGTCAAGAAACCAAATGAAAACTGGAGAATGTGTGTTGACTTTCCTAATTTGAATGAAGCGTGTCCAAAAATAGCTTCCCTCTATCTTGAATTGACACGATTGTTGATTCAACGACAAGCTACTACCGGCTAAGTTTCATGGACGCCTACACGAAATAATCCTAAATCTAGATGAATGTTGAGGATAAGGAGAAGACAACCTTTATCATGGACCGAGGAGATTGGCTAGTGTCATCAAGACTAAGATAAGATTTTTTTGTAACCAAGAAAGATCATAAGCTAATTTGCTAAGAAGACCCTCTTAATCTCACTTTCTTTTGCATAAAGACTCATTTTTGCCTTTCCTTTTCTCTTTGTAGGCTTTTTTTTTTTCTTTTGTGACTCCTCTCTTTTTTCTTTATTCTCAGCCACCTTTCTATTTTCTTTTCCACTCTTTTTTTTTCTTTGAGGTTTTAGCCTCATTCTCATTTTTCTTTCTTGTATTAGTTGGTATCACTTTTTTTTTTTTTGCTCAATCTCACTTTTCAACTTCAGTTGGCCCTCATAAATTTGTTTTGGGGTTAAAGGAGCAAGCTTGATTATTTTTCCAATCTTTACAAAGTCGTACTTGTTCTTAAACCCGTCATGAATCACTCCCTTATCATATTGCCACGGCCTTTCCAACAAAATATGGCAAACATGCATAGAAATTACATCACAAAGTACCTCATTACTATACCTCCAATGGTGAAAAAGGCCAAAACCTACTCATTGACTTTGATCTTCCCACATTCATTCAACCACTGCAACTTATAAAGTCTAGGATGTTTCAGTAAAGGTAAGCTCAACTACTCAACCAGGATGGTACTAGCTACATTAGTGCAACTTCTCCCGTCTATAATCACACATATGGTTGTTTACATTGCATCTAGTATGTAATATGTTTTCTCTTTGTTGCTCTATATTATCTATCTTAACTTGCGTATTGAGAGCACGCATGGCACAAGAGACTTATCTTATATGTGGTATTCCACTCCATCATTATCACTAACATCGACTAACTCAGGCATCTCATCACTATCAGTCATCACCTCCCCATTGTCACGCATAACCACTACCCGCTTGTTTGGACATTGAGACGCAATATGACCTGAACCCAAACATTTGAGACATTTAATATCTCTATTCCTTGAAGGTTGAAAATCCACATTGGGTTTGTTCTTACTATTTCCATCATCTTTTCGTTTAGGTGGTTTAGCATTCCCTTTTGCTACAACTTAATTATTTCTATCCCATTTTGGTTTCTAAGGAAAGCTAGAAGCTGAAGTATACATTACTATTCCCATTTCTCTTTAACTGCCTCTCCACTTTTATTGCCATGTGTACCACGTCTTCTACCTCCATATAATTCTGTAACTCAACTATATTGACTATGTTCCTATTCAAGTCATTTAAAAATCTTGTCATTGTGGCCTCCCAACCCTCCTCTACATTAGCCTGAATCATAGCCACCTCTATATCTTTATGGTAATCCTCTACACTCCTAGACCTTCATGTAAGGTTTTGTAGTTTTTTGTAAAGGTCTTTATAGTAATGGCTAGGTATAAATCTACGCTTCATGAGAGTTTTGAACTCACCACATGTTGCTATAGGTCTTTTATGGTTTCTCCTTCTATTGGTCATTAATTGATCCTACCAAATAATTGCATAATTAGTGAACTCAATTACCATCAATTTCACATTCTTCTCCTCTGAATAATTGTAACAATAAAAAATAAACTTTATTTTCTCCTTCCACTTTAAATAGGCTTCAAGATCATTCCTACTTTGGAAAGATGGTATTTTCATTTTGATGCTCCTAAGGTTCCTATCTATCCCATTTTGATTCCTTGGATTTCTCCTAGGTCCTCTTTCATGCCTACCTCATCTAGGTTTGCCATTTCCACTAATCATATGCTACATCTTCCTCATCCTCATCATTTTATTCGTTCTCATACTTATTTTCAACGCTAGACTCACGTCTCATACTTATTTCTATTCACTACATCTTGCTTATCTATCATATCCTTTAATTCCCTCAACACCAAATTCAACCATTCAAACTATTGTTACATGGCCTACAATACAAAGAATGAGTTATTCGTTTCCTCCTTAGGTGTTGAGTCACTTTTATGAGAAATTTTTTTATGTGCTGCAAAACAAGAATGTCAATGATAAAACCTAACACACTCCCTTACGTATTTATGCTCAAATAATGTCACTACACTTGTATTTCACTCTTTTGGATTTTTCCGATACTAGTTTCACTACTCTTGCCTTTTACCTAATTTGCTTCCCTTTCCAAGTTCTTTAGAACTAGTTGTACTAAATCAAGACACAACTTTGTATTATTCCAACCAGCAATAGATTCCAGAAACAACATAAAGAAATAAAATGTTACGATAAAAAAAAAGCAATTAGGAAATAGGAAAAATAGCAATTCGGAAACAAGGAAAAGAGCACTTAATAAATAAGATATTCAGATTCAAAAAATTTATACGAGAAAAAGAGCACTTGGGAAACAAGATTTAAATCAAATCGTGCATGCTTAGATGATCAACACAAAATAAAAATTAAAACATATTATGGCATGTTTTTAACCTAAATTCGAACTTTTAAAAATTATTCTAAGACATAAATAAATCATATTAAAAAATGCTAAGCATGCCATGGTAAGTATTCCCACTAAAAATAATTTAAATGTTTAATCCATTGATAAAGAACTCGATTTCAATCTAAGTGTGGTTACCTTTTCTAAATTCACTCATAAATAACTCTAATACTTAAAAACACAACTTGAAATGTAAACTAAGATCTAGATAAGAAAACATAAAAATTTTGTGATCCTCCAAAGCTTTTAACTCAAGAACTCACAAAAATTTCTCAAGAACACTCGAACGCTTGGTTGTTTATTAAGGGACAATAAGCTCTCAAGATCTCAAAGGAAACTTGGATAAAAGGTGTGGAGGAAGTGAAAGTTAAAGGACTTTTATAGTGATCAAGGGGAGAAGAGGTGACAGCCATGGTAGCTTGTGATTGGTGGATTGGGCAGTGGAGTGATGATGACCATTAGCTGCTTATGTCATGCTAGCCGTGTGAGAGGTGGTTTGAAAAAATGTCCATAATTCCCTCTATGGCAGGTGCTGCAATGGCCTAGGGTGGTGTAAGTCTGCCATGGTGTATTGGAGAAGGAAGGGGGAAAATAAAATAAACGTGATGTCATGCCATCATGTAGGTTTTTCCCAAGGTCAACCAAGTTCTATCTTATCCCCTTGGATTATCTCCATGGCTGAAATGCTTAGGCATAATGACACTTTTGAGTAGGGGTGTACAAAAAACTCGAAAAATAAAAAAATCGATCTGAACCAGTTGGAACCGGTCAAATCGGTCCAATTTTGGACTAGTCGAACCGGTTTCTAGAAATGAAAAATTGGTTGAAATTGGTCTGGTTCCGAACATTTTTGGACTTGACTGGTTTTATTAACTATTTATTTAAAATTATTTTTTAAATATTATATATAATATGTTTTTATAGTTATATATAATATATAAATTATAAATTATAATAATATATAAGTAATGTTAATAATATTTATAAAATAAAAGTTTAATTTTAAATATGAAAATTTAATTGATCATATGCTTTAAATATAATATATATATATAGTGTTACTAAATTTTGATGGCCTAACAAGTTCTCAATTTTTTTTATAAGTACAAAATACATTAGTAGATTACTATAGTACTAATACTATCACTATAGTCTAACAATTATATAGTTATAATAATTTAAGCTTAATATAACAATTAACAAATAATAATACTTACAATAATACTAATAGTCTAATACTATATTACTATAACTAATATACTTTAAGTCTATGCATAAATTAGTATATAAATCACTATACTAAACAATCACATATAAAAAGTAATGATATAGTAATACTAATACTATATTACTATTGTACTAATATTATCACTATGGTATATCAATAATATAGTTATAATAAATTAAGTTCACTTTAACAATTAACAAATACTAATATTTATAATAATAGTAATAGTTTAATATTATATTACTATTACAAATATACATTAAGTCTATGTACAAATTAGTATACAAAACACAGTACTAAACAATCACATATAATAATAGCGATATAGTAATACTAATACTCTATTCCTATAGTACTAAAACTATTACTATAGTTTATCAGTAATATAGTTATAATAAATTAAGCTCAAGTACTAGTACTATCACTATAGTCTATCAATATATAGTTATTTTAATCACTTTATTCTAATCACTATAATTAATATTAATATTTATAATAACACTATAGTCTAATATAGGCTATATTTATACTTAATTGCTTATACTAATATATAGCTATACTAATAGTTTAATTCTAATACTAAAACTAATACAATTATATAGTTAGACTAATCATTTTAACTAAATCACTATATAATATAATAGTTATAATATATTACTATATTAATAATTTTGATAGACTAATATATTACAACTATAGTATTAGTGTTATTGTGAAAATTAATATATTAATAATTTTTCGAAAACTTGTACAACATCACTATAGTATTAGTAATAATTTTGATAAATACATTAGTGTATTAAATAGTTATTGTATTACACTACTATTAATTTACTATATACTAATATATTAATAGTATTAAATATATAATAAATATATATATTAATACCAAATATATCATAATAATATGCCTAATCCTGTAAAAAAAATCAGAATAATATAAATTATAATATGTATATAACTTAAGGCTAAAGAAAACAACGTCATTCCTCTCCTAAATCATGTTAAACGGTGTCGTACCTCTCAAAAGAAAGACACCCTAACCCTAAAATATCGCCCCCTCTTCTCAGTGCCTCACTCTTAGTCTTTGTCTCTTAGTCAAAAATCTCTCAAGTTTCCTTTGGCTCTCCTGCCATCAACCCCCAAATTGCAAGCGACCAAGTCGTATCTCGCCATCGCAACCCTCATTCTTCAATCTTCTCTTTAGTCTTCATCACTATTCACTCGAGTCTTTCCCTTTCAACCGTAGCCCCTCTTAGTCTCAATGCTCTCACTCCCAGTCTTAGCCCTTGCCCCTCTCAACCCTTCGGCCTCTTCCATCTGTAGCCACATCCTCTCTCACACAGGCTCCAACCCCTCATACAACCAGCAACCCCTCTCTATCTTCTAGTTCAACGATAATTTTTTTCCATTATTTTATTTTATTTCACTTATTTAAGTTATTTGAAATTACTTTGAAACCTATGATATCAAATTCTTAATGGTATTCGATTATTAAGGTTTTTGAGTTCGAAATTTAGGGTTTACCATTTGGGTTTCTTATTTTGCATTTGTATTTATATATGGGTATATATATATATTATGAACTATTGTTGCTCACAAAGTTTGTAAATTCTTAAATGAAATTCGTTAAAAAATAGTAAAGAAATTCATTCAATATGCATATATTGTATTGTTAAATCAACTTCATGTTGTTTGCATGCTTCTGATCAAAGAGATTCATGATCTATATATCTATATATATAGTACAGTCTAAACAATTTTGTAATGGCATATATCTAAATATTTTTGTTACAATAGATGGATCCTTCAAATGAAATAAAAACACTTGGCGATGTTCATCTTTCAGCAGAAAGGACCATGGAATCAACATTGACTATTAATTCTAATCCTCCTAAACCTAATGTAAGAAAGCCATCTAGGAGTGGTAGGAAAAAATCTGTAGTTTGAGATTATTTTGAAAAGATTAAAACTAAGGATAACTCGAGACCTAGGGCTATATGTACCATATGTGGGGTGACTTTTGCTTGTGATCCTAATATAAATGGCACAAAATCTTGCCACATGCTTCACATGAGAAGGAGAATGCATCATGGCTATTGGGGTAGAGCGATGTTGTGATTGGTTTCACCTAGTACTCAAGATGTTGGATCCCCTGTCATATCATGTATTAGTGTCCTCGAGTTGGGTGGTTGGGTAGAAGCACTTCCAGTACAACAATTATTTGTTGATGAGGAGTTTGTGTGAGGAATATTTATGTGATGAGCACTTGTGATGGAAGAATGTTACTAGGGCTGAAATAGGCCGAATATTGGGTTTTACAAGGTTTTATACTTACATTTGAGACAGATTATTTCTCACCTACTAATGTGTTTATGTATTTAGTACAAATGAAATGGCACAATCCTAGAAGGTAATTCCTTTCCATACCTATGCATGTACTTTTGTTATTTGAGAAGGTGATTCATCGCCACACACATACGTGTTCATCCAGTCTTTTCATGAAAATGTTCATAACATTTTTGGTAGTTTATCTATAATTAGTAGTTTGGTCATAACCGCCTAACCTACCTATGGTTTTGTCTTTGGGACCACGGATTTTGATGCAAATTTCTGACCCTGGGATGATGCTTGAAGGAAAAAAACTTAAATCGTTGTAGTTGCATTGTACCTTCTATTAGAATATATGAAGTTTAGTCTATGACTACTTGTATTCTGTCCTCCACTTGGCAATAAACTTTCTAAATAATGTCATATCTCTGGATTTAATGAAGGGCGAGAATCTCTGTTTTGTTGTGAAAATTAGAATTCTTGTACTTAACAACTAGCATTGTCACCACAACGTATTCTGCTTAAATTTCCACTGCAATTACATAAATAAATATTTTTCACGTGTATTTCCTTCTGGAAACTTATGCACCTAGGTCAATTTTCTCTTAGGTGTTTTCTCTTGGGTGTTGGCCTTTGACTAGCATTCTTGGCACCACCAATACTCACCTAGACCTTCATGAGGAACGGAGCACCAAAACTTGGTATCAGAGCATGTTTATATGTGACTCTGAGCAACTCTTTGAATAATAAGACAATACCAAAAGGCAGGATCTATCTAGTATTGTAAGCTGAGATTTAGTGTTAGGCTCAAACTATGTTAGGATTGAGAGATGAGATAACACGTAATAGACATGTGTTATATGGTAGGATCGAGAGCCCCGTGAAGAGAGCAAACTCCAAGTGGTCATGAGGAAGGATCGGCTGACAATGGAAGAGATGTGGAACTAGCAAGAGTGCTAAACATAATATTGGATCTATTGGAGCAACAACATGAGATGTATTCTCATCACATGCAAGTTCAATTGCTAGGATCCTCGAGAAGAAAATAGAAGGATGTACGTATGAATATTCTTGGCTTTCCAATACCCAGAGTTCTTACAAAATTAGGGACTTGCGAGGGTAGAGAGATGGATACCCAACATTTAGAGGATCTTTAACAAACTAGTCTAATTGCTATTGTATAACAATTTCTCATATAGATAGGTTGAAGCAAGTTGAGTGGAATGATGATCTCCTATAATTGAAGGGGACATGATAGGAGAGGCTAAGGGTGTAAAAAAAAATGAATCGAAAAACTAGCTCAAACCATTTCAAACTGAACCAATTAGACTGGGCTTAAACCGATCCGATCCGAAACCAATTTTTAAAAACACAAAACCGATAAAACCCAATTTGATTTCGATTCCTTTCATTTTGAAATCGGATCGAACCAGATCGGTCCTCGTAACTATATATTCTAATTTATTTTTTAATATTATATATAATATATTTTATTTATTTTATTTTATTTAATACATATTAACATAATCATATATAAATAATACTATAATATTTATAAAATAAAAGTTTAATTTTAAACATAAAATTAAAACAATTTTTTATATAACAATTTTTATATAACATTTTTTTTTATATAACAATTTTTTATTATTTTAATACAGTTTTTTTATTGCAGATTTTTTTTTTATATAACAGTTTCTTGTTAGTCTAACAAATTTTTATAATAAAAAAAGATTTTAAACGAGATTTTTTTTTTTTTGAAAAACAGATTTATTTTTAAAAATTTACAATTTATTATAATCAAAAAACCGGACCACAACTAAACCGGAACTAATAAAATTAGTACTACCAGTTTTGGAAGATAATTGAACCGTAATCAATTTTGCATTTTACAAAACCGGTTGTACCGGTTCGATTTTATATTTTGTGCAAAACCATACCGGTTATACCTCTAGGGGAGGCCACAAGGACACAACCCATTACCAAAGAAGCAGGGATAACCAATTAACCTTGCTCTAGACAGAAACTCCATATTTACAGAAACTCCATATTTACATAAACAAGAAGTATTACAAAATAAGTAAAACTTCACCCAACTTGAACTAATAATGAACAGCCATCTTTTGAAGCAGATGTACTAGTCAAAGAGGGAAAGAGAAAACTTTCGTCATTGGAAATATCGATCAGACGGGGATTGCCAAGCCTTTTTTTGCCATACTATCCAAGACATCATTGAGAGCTTGACATAGGCCTACAATCTGCAATCAAGGGAAAGAACAAAACTAAGAGCTGCTGAAAGGGAAACTTATGAAGGCTACTTATAAGTCAATATTGTATTTCTGGACCTATAGCTGCTTTACGCTGCCACACCATTGTATAATTTTCACTTTCATTTGAAGGCTTATGAATTCGAGGGAGGGTTAAGTGGTTGGAATAATTTGAGTAGGCAACCTCTAAAAATGAAGTCTCTGCATGTTTGTTGCATTACATATTTAGTGATCTTTGGGTCAACTAGTGAGATAAATTCAACCAAAGCAGGGAATCACCTGTTGATCCCACTGTTGCAGCTCTTCAGTGTCATCTTCGAAATGTATGACAGTTTCCACCTGATAGAAAAACTTTTTTCAGATAGATGCCATCCAACAAGAAACCGAACAAATTTGAATTGAGCCCACGGAACAAATTGGAAAAAAAAAACGGTATCCTCAAAACTGATGTGACTTGAGTTCAGTAAAATATTCTAGTCCAACTCCAGGTGATTCATTTGGAAAAATAGGAAAAAAAAAACTGGTTTGCTGTAAAAACGAGATGGAAAAAGGGCCAAAAATGATAACAATTTAATTCTAGTCCAATTCTAGCATTTTCAATTCTTTGGTATAAACATGTTTGCAATCAAGCACCTATAATTAAAGCACTTCATAGCTGTAAAAATAATTTCTTCCCTTTGAAGCCAGAAGCAGTTATTCTACCTGATCAATCGATCCCCTCATTCTATCTTCATAGATCATTCTTGATGCTATCTTCTCAGCCTGTACGTAAATATTTTGTCTTTCAAGAAAAAGGGACCACAATGCACTGTTCAAAGTGTATACAATCACAGAGAGAGAGAAAGAGAGAGAGAAAGAGAGATTATAACAGGAGTGGTGATATACACATGGGGAGGTTGGAATACAGGGGCAGGGAAATGTTTTTGCACCGTTCATGCAATGTTGTGTACAGAACATTTCCCTTATAAACGCATGTGTCTAACACCATCGGATTTCAGTGTGATCCTGGAAGCTCTAGAGGAGTAACACTGGAATGTCCCAAAGTAAACAAAATATATCAATGACACACATGCTCTAAACAAGCAGCACCAGAATAAAGTTCAACTACAAGGGTTTTTAAGAGGCCAAGCTACGGTTCTGTTAACTGTACGTAATTTTTTCAATAAGTAAATTCATTTTAAGAACATGACCCTAGTATACAATATGTATACGGAGATAACCCCGTCAATGATTACAAGCAGGGGTGGACCTACAGCTAAGGTAGCCCCCCCCAAAATTTTTCAAAAAATTAATTTATTATATAAATATATATAATCTTTTTATATATAATTAAAATCAATCCCTTAAATTAAAATAAAAAATAAAAATAAAAAATAAAAACTGCCCCCCTAATACTCAAAAAATTATCATAGCATTTGCTATTTTTTCTAAGAAAAATATGGTCAAAAAATTTCAGTTCAAAGATAATAATATATGAATTTTATTTCATGAAAGATCGTCGTCAAGTTTAATTTAAAGAGGAAATCCTATGTTTATTTATTTAATTTAATTTTTTTTTGTAATGGTCTCTAGCCAGCGAATTACGAAATGTTAAATAAAACTATGTTATAAGATAATTTTATGACATATTATTATTGTTTTTTTTTTTGTTCTTTCAAATTCGAGGAAAAAAAAGAAAAAAGAAAAAAGAAAAAAAATGAAAGAAAAAGTATAATTATCGTTTTTTATATAGTCACGTGTAAAAAATACATACCATTTATATTCACACATATTATATATTTTGTCAATCGCCTCCCCCCCCTCCCAAAACATCAAATCCTAGTTCCGCCCCTGATTACAAGAACAAAAAAATCCAAAAATTCTAAACAATGAGAGATACTATATGCCCCTATCCATCAATAAAGCGATTTGACCAACATATTCTTTAGCTCTACTATTCACTATGTCCACTACATACCACAAACAAGAAATTAAAAAACAGTAACAAAACAGCCTTCATGTCGGAAAACAGGAACATACCTTATGAGGAGCAATGCCCAGCAAGGTGCCCAATTCATCAAAGCTATGCCAGAAACGTGAAAAAGAAATATTTTATTTAGTTGTCTGCCACAACACTGGTAAAGAAAAACTAATAGCAATGTTTTTGACCTTATATTTGTATAAAGTTTGCTTGCACTCAAAAGATTATGCTCAATCATAGCACGATCCAATACAGTAAAATTGTCTGGCAGAAGTGCTTTCTGCAGAAAAAATTATAGAAGACAAATGCATTATAGCTTATGACAATCGTAAATGCTGCAAATGTGACTTGAATAATAAAAGAGAAAAAAAATGCAAAATTGGCCATAACTTGATGCGCTTTTAATTCCTCGGCAAAGGCATCAATTTCAGGCTTTCTCAAAATTCTCTCCAGATACACCTAGTATAAACAGCCTCCAAAAATTTGACATCATAATGTTGTATGAGTAATCATGAGAAAAAGGGCAAACATCATGCAATATTCTATAAGTGGGGCGAGTGTGAGGGTACCTTTTGCAATATAGGATTAATCTTCAATTTTGAACACCGTTCATCCTGAACATATCCCAGCATACCAATTAAATAGTTGGAAAAGATTTCTCAAAATGCAACTACTGCTCATTGGTAGGGGTTGTTTACTTTGTACAAAGTTGCAAGAACACGAGAACGCTGAGGACCCGCAGCTGCCAAAATTGTACATGTCACAGCAGCAGAAAGAGCTTGCTCCAATGCTTCCTCATCAATCTCCCTGAAAAGAGAACAATAAACCTTTTATGAGCTACAATTCCAGTGCCGAAGAGCAAAAAGGAGTTGGGGTCCCGCGGGGCGGGGGGGTTGGTTTAAGAGGATATCCATATGTAGTAGTATCATACTCTACTTAAATAAAACTTATTTCTTTCTCCAATCACTATACAGGGCTTAATCATGCCTTGGCTATCTGAAATTTCTCCTTTTGAAGGTATAGTTGGGAGCAGAATGGCTTTCACTAATTCAAACAGTTTTTAGTTTTATAAGCAGAAAGAAAAAAAAAAAAAAATTCAAGAAGTCCTCCTAAATACAAGCATTCATATTTTAAGATATGTGTCTGAAATATTAAAGTAGAAGTTTGCACACAAGTTCAATGCAATAGCAATTATATTAAAAAATTCAACGCAACAGGACCAAGATAATTGAGCAAATGCATATTCAACATTAACAATATTACTCAACTCTTCTTCTTAACATGAAGCTAACTCATGATTTAACATTGTTAACTCATGACTAACATCAGTACTATAGTCCATGCCACAAAATGCATGATTTAACATTTGTTAAAATCAGATTCTTAACATTTGACTTGTGATTAAGTTTCGTCAGTTGTGAAGCTTAATTCATTGAAAAGTGATAATCCTCAGTATGCAAAGGATAAAGAAGAGGTTGACAGGGTTATAATACAACTTCTGGAAATTTCTTTATGAGTTTACTAATTAAAAAGAAATATAAAACACAACTTCTAGGACTCAAATCTTTTAAAGGAAATTAGAGAAGAACTTTGAAAACCTAATAGCACACAATAAATGCAGCCAATGAAGAGCGACTTGAAAGTTGTAACCAGACATGATGATTTATTGAAAACAATCAATAGAGCCAAACATTCAATCAAATATCAGCAACCAGCATCAAGAGAAGAAATAACTAGCAGACACAACAGATATGATGCAATTTTTCATTATTAACCTTAATAGAGTTTATTCTAGTTTCAAGCACACCATCCACATCATTTAAATGGTAAGATTTGATTTGTAAGATTCAAATTTTAAATTATATTCCAAATCAAATTATGCCCGAAAGCAGTGTATGGTGTAGAGACCTTAGAATAGCAAAACTCTATAAAAAGGTTGGATAAACCAAGTAAAATCCAAAAATACATACTCATCTCCTATTTTCCGCTTTTCAATTTGGGATATGCTATAATATCGCAATGCTGCTTCCAAGAACTTCCTCTTCAAATCTAAAATCCTTGCATGACAGACCTGAAAATGAATAAAAGAAAAAGAAAAAAATTTAGCAGAATGCTAAAGAATGCAGACTACAGTTACCTTCACTGATATATAAATAAAGTCAAACCTTATGCTGCCAATTCAAAACTTCATGTTGACTATTGCTAACCAAAAATGAAGCCTTATTAATAAAAGCTTCTGCATTGACAGCATCATCGTCCTGTGACATAAGCACGCAACAATAGTCAACGATAGTAAGACTCAGATTCCTTATTCAAGCAATCCAACCATGAAGAAAGTGCATCACTGGAAGTTAGATGCTGTATAAGAAATAAAAGTCAGCAACTGAACAACACCAGCAAGTTCAGGACAAGATTAACCAACCTAAATGCTGATCTAGTACCGACATGAAATTGTGCAGGGGAAATTTCATCCATACAACCCATGGATTTAAGAGGCTACTCATATTGGCATCTTTTTTTTATAAGTTTTTCAATTGGCACTGAGTGTCCAGGAACAGCATCCCGACTAATCCCGAGGGTCCACAGGCCCTTGGCAAGGAGTTTTCCACAAGTGCACCTCAGGTAATGCAATGAAAAAATCTCCCAGTCTAATGGAAGTAACTATGCATATAGAGATTTAATTGGTCTACCCTGTGAACAGGCCATATGTCAACCATTTGTTAGATTGAGACACACCAATGCCTTTACTCCATACTGACACTTACCAAGATTTCTATGTGAGACATCAGTTTATATTGAATATGAGTGGAAGAACAAGCACTCACAAACTTAATTCTAGCGTCTTTTAGCTAGTTATATTATACAATGCTACTCCACCCGACTCCAAGAGCCAAGTATGTGAACTCGCTCCTTGGAGTGTTTAAGACACACACCCATCTCTTAACACACGTGCACGCGCAAAAATCTATTCTGAAGCTGGTTTGATACCCCACGCAACACACCAATTTAGTATGTGGCAAAGCACGTCTACTCACCCATTTAAAAAGAAAAAAATAAAAAAGGGGCAACCCATCCCTCTAGACTTACCTGCTGTCAAAGCTCCATCTAAAAATGGATAAGATTTCAGTCTTAGTATATACGAGTTATTGAAAATAAAGGAGCAATAATCAACTTCTTGTTTTATCAAGAGGATGGGTTGGAATGCCTGTATGCCTAATCTATGCAGGGTAGGCGCTCGATTTAGTAATACGGGGTGCCCCTGCATAACTTCTTTAAGTATTTCTCGTTGTGGAACCTCTTTTTCTTTTTGAACTTCTCGAACTAGAGGGTGATAGTGGAAAAGTTGACAAATAAGTCATCCTTACTGCCACTCTACAGTTTTTGGTAAAGTTGCCCGGGACCAACAAGGGGCAGTACAGTAATATTCACATGTTGTCCATCGACTACGCTTTTCAGCCTGATCTTAGGCCTTGACTCACCCTCCGTGGACGAACCTTGCGGAGGAACCCTCAGGTTTTTGAGGCATTGGATTCTTACCAATGTTTGCGATACTTAAGCCGACATTCTCGCTTCCGCTTCGTCCACCGCTGCTCGCCCATGACAGTTCCAATAACAGTTCCACCGCTGTTACACCACGATTTTAAATCAGAAGAGAGATTTCAAGAAATGGCGGATACATTCACTCTATCAATAACCAACTAGTAAGAAAGCCAATGTGCAAAATTCATTTCAGTATTACCAACTAGTAAAATCTTCTCGATCTAATGATAATGCTGGCAGAATAAAGTTAATACCTCAAGATAAAGGCGAGCAATTTGGACACATTTTGACAACCTGAATGTATCATCAATCACTCTGAAGGAGGCATCCAAAGCAAAAGGAAGAAATGTTACCAAGATGAGTATGTGCAGAAAAAAAAAACAACATATATATACCTGCCTTTAAGAGCACACTTAGAAAACCAATAACAATTTTTTCATGAAAAAAAATTAAAAATTAACAATTAACAAAGGATCATACTCTCAGACCTCATTCCAGAATCTAGATCAATGCCACTGAGCATCTGAGCTGCTTTAGACCATTGCTCCTCAGACTCATATAACTCAGCAAGTTTCTCCCTGATAACTAACACCTGTACCTCATACAGACAGATAGCGTCAAAACTAACTCAATTCCCAAAAATACTGAAAAGCGTAGCTTGTAGATGATCATGAAAGATATTTATACTTTCCAATCACGATACAATAACAAGCAGCCAGGGAAAGCAGGCACATATGAGAAACGCATTTCAAATAATATTTTTTACAGGTAACACATTCCAAATAATAAAAATAAAATATAGAAGGATTACACGGGAAACGTGCACAAAACCCTCAGGAAAAGCTAAGGCAACACACATAACAGTCCTCCTCCTAGTTTTAACATCTGAAAATACGTAATCAACAACTTGGCACCCACATAACCATAGGACCACAAATACAAATTCTAAGATAGTAATCATATTTTCTTCTCGCAAAAGATATTTCCTCACTCATCAAATAAAGGATTTCTATTTTCTGAAAGTGTTGTATAAGAGTTTTCAGGGCCAAAATTCAAGAATTCTTCCATTGCATAAGGCGAAACGAACCTGTTCTTCGAACGAAACGACCCGTGGCTGAATCTGTGCAAGGGTATAATGCGCAATCTCCTTTTGGGCCTCAGGCTCCAATTTCCCCAGTTCCTGTGCAAAACTCTGCAAAAGTTGCCGCGATACGACCAATGGAACGTCGTCGGATAAAACTGTAATAGAATAGTCCTTTAGTGCTTGAAATAAAAATAAATTAAAAAAAAAAATCGATCGAGAAAGAAAATCAACTGTGATCGATGAATTTCTTGGCCTGAACAACGTCGTTGGAGGAAATCACAGTGGCCAGAATGTGCTTGTACTGCTCGATCTTCCGCCTCTGGTCTGTGATGGCAGAGGCGCTGGCGAAGGCACTCTCCATGGAAGTCCGAGTTCTTCTAGGTTTAGTCTGATTATTCTTTCTCCGTTCAAGGATGGAACCTTAAACCCTGAGATTCCTTGAATGAAATCCTTAGCTCACACTGCTGCTACGCAAGTCTCAGAGGCTCTTGCGGATAACCTGGAGCCTCACCTCACGGCGAAACGACGATACACGTCATGCCGACCCATAAATTATATATTTTTTTTAATTTTTATAAAAACTATAGTAAATAATTTAACTTTTGAGGTATCTTGAAAATTTCATAAAAATTGCCCGTCACTGCCAGCTATCGTGGGCGACATCGTATATGTCATCAGGATCAGCTCCCTCCAACGACCTCACCCTTACGATAGTGACCTCTGACGACCTTTCACCTTTTTTCGTCAGCCTTAAGATCGAAATGAGTATGTTAATTTTAAAACATTCATAATATTAAAAAGTAATATTCTAATAATATTATATTTAATTCAATTCAATTTAATTCATCTCGACATTCAAATACGCCTTAAAAATATTAGCAATAGCCTCATTACTAATTCCAAATTAAAATTGAAGTTTGGCCTTTTCGCTACAATCTACATGGTTTAGGTAAATACTCTACATTAGTCTAATCGTTTCAAAATCTAAATAATAATATTATATTATATATTTTAATATTATTAAATAATATTCTTTTTTAAAACTTTTGCAAATACATTCATATATTATTTGTTACTTTTAGTAAACAATAATTTTTTATTTTTTAACTATTTCTTCCCTCAAACAATAAATTTATGATAGGTGCTGACAGAACGACCTTATTACAACATATCAGATTCCCGTAAAGTTCAGAAAAACAATATAATCATACAATCAACTATATTGATTGTAGCAAATTTCTTTTTCTTACTACACATTTGTTTTTAACAATCAAATTTCTACATCTCTTCCTTAGTACACATTTGAATTCTCTCTTTTTCTTGATTGTAGCAACAGATTAGTTTATTGATCGCTGAAGTAGTGTCTCAAATTCTCAAATTCTGTTCTTGGCCTTTGCCCCACAAATCAAATGGTTACCAATAATTCTGAAAGAGAGAATAGAAGGAGAATGTCAACCATTGACAATAACAAACTTCTTGAGATAATTAAACATTGAAAGAAAGGTGAAACAAGTGGCTCATCACTTGAATGTTCTTGCTGAGATTTTTGGCAAGTTGCCGCTGAGATTGTTAAAAGAAAGATCCCTACATACTCTAACTATAGAAATGAATACATATTTTTCATAAAATACATGGATGGTAGAGTAAATTACTGAGCAAAGGACAAGTACATACATAAGAGTGAGACCTTCAATATTGGATAAAGACCCGAGACAGCGTCCAGTAAGGCTGTTGTTGTTTAACCTCTTAACTTGCTCAAAAAACAAAGTTAAGGCTATAAGAGTTCAGAAAGCTAGTACTTGAGCATGTGGCAAACTAGACAACATTCAATTCAGGTTTTTATTTTGCCAGAAACAAAAGAAAAGTATGAAGTCCTGGCCAGCCACAAAAGTAAAAGCATTAGAAAAAAAGACGATAAAAGCACTAGAATTGAGCTAATGAAGAAAAAAAAATGACTTCAATAGACAAATAAGGCCTGGCCAGCCACTTCTGCACTCAATAACACAGCTCATAAATTTTATGAAAGGGTCTAACAATTTGATAAAACCCCTTGTAAGTTTAAATGTTAACAAATTTACAGCAAATAACTTTAGTAGCATATCAAGCAAATTTACAGCAGCATCAATCGCACACCTCCCGACCTTTTCCTGGCCAAATGAAGCCAACTATAAATTATAATTACACATAAACCAGAACTCAGCATTCCCTTACATCAAACATTAAAACATACTTTAATGTAGCCAAGTTCAAAACAAAAACTGAAAAATATTAAAGTGTAAAAATTAGAGAGGCATTTACCCAAAGAGGCGAGTCATGGAAGAAATCATGGAGGAAATTGCACAACCTCCTAGAACTCGATTCGTGAAGAGAAAATAAGAGAATGCAGAGAATGAAGTGAAAAAAATACAGAGAGAAGAGGGGGGAGAAGAGCAACATGAAAAGGGTGATTTCTGATGAAGGGAGAGAAAAATATGGAAAGAAAAGAGGGAGAAGAGGAGAAGTACTCTCGATTTCGAGCATTTGGATGAAGGGATGTAACAGTATGGATGTAATGAGAGAGAAGAATCACAGAAATTGGATGTAAATGTGAGAAACGTGTTGAACTTGACTAAGAGATACACTGTCTTCTTAGAGGGAAGACTTCCTCCAAGTACAAAATGACCAAATGATTCCAGGCATCCTAAATCAATACAATCCAACTTATTCATAGCCTAAGGTTCGTAAGTAGTAAATGCCCGAAATACATGGGCCACATTGTAAGAACTATTACAAGAATAAAGGCTTCAACCCAAGCCCTCTAACCTAACCTCTTCAAAGAATGATTCTTATCTCTTTATTGGTAGTAGGCCCACTACACGGTCAACTAATACAAATAGCCTTAGCCTTTAACTTCAAGGTCATACATTTCTTCCCCCTTGCCGGCATATCACAAATACCATCCCCTCTAAAACATCTTGTCCACAAGGTGTGGGTATTCCATGCATAGCTTATTGAAGGTACATACAATTCTTTGTAGTAGTTCCAAAGCAAGAGAAGATGACACGTGACTCGAATATTTGGGAATCAAATTTGGTGTCCCTTTTCAAGATACATGAACAACCTTTGGAAATCAGATTTGGTGTTCCAAGCATGAACCCCATGAGAAGTATATAATATGGGTATCGAGCATGGAGTTTGAGATGGTTAAAGAGATGCCAAAAACCAACGAGAAAGAAGCCAAATCCAAGTGCAAAATGTCCCAACAAAGTGCAACACCAATTTATAGCAATATCGCAAAGACTATTATTTAACTTTACTACACCACCAACCAATCCATCAGCATACATTTGATAGAGGAAGTATCGACCATCAAGAACAAGGCAATCTTTGCCAACATTGAAAACAACTCTAAGTGGCAAAAAATCAAACATTTGAGGGCAAAGTTTGTATCTACGGAAAATTGCAAACCCCTGCAAGTTCTCCCTTCCCCTTCACCAAAAATTACAAACAAAATCTTGGCACAAATGAAAGCACCATCGACAAACCCCCAAGAAGATTTAAGACCAAGAAAACCCGAGAAGTCGTTTGGAGTTTCTCTCTCAGGTTTTTTGTCGAACACCATCAGGGTATATTTGAACAAGCTCAACCACCTCAATATCAACCCCACGACACTTCTAATAGGCATCCTTATGGCTTGGTTTAGTTGAAAAGCCTCCCATGGAGACACATCCCAGCTGAAAACATAACAAAAGTCAAAGGAAATTCTAGAGAAAAACAAAAGAATCAATACCACAGAGCCACGAGGAATGAAGACCCGATACTCAAATTCGAAACTCTTGCCGTAAACAACGTAGAGTTCACCTTCAGTTGCTTGAACTTATGCCACACTTCCAACTTGCAAGACCTGATTATGAATTGACTTGGACTTCATGTAGCTGTGACCAATTAGTTGTGATGACCAAAAGAGAAATGGTAGAAAATAATAGTCGTTGAGGCCCCAAACCCCATGCGAACCCACGAACCTCGTGCGAACCAGCAAACTCCATACCCCACAAGAAGCAACCCCATAGCTCAGATTCTCCCCATCCTAGCTCTCTTTTGCACACCTTTTCCTCC
The DNA here is from genome assembly GCA_036559045.1 of Platycarya longipes. NCBI lineage: Eukaryota > Viridiplantae > Streptophyta > Magnoliopsida > Fagales > Juglandaceae > Platycarya > Platycarya longipes. The sequence goes on along the minus strand of CM071803.1, from coordinate 16,780,272 downwards.
CAATCGTGAAGGCCTCAGACAAGAAGAGCAAGATCTGCCTCAACAAGTTTGGCGAGCTAGTGAACTAGGGTTTCGAGGGTGGGAAAAAATGAGATAAGAGAAAAAGTGAAAATGGCGTGGTGTTTTGGTTCGATGGTGAAGAGTTGGATATCTGGAAGACGATAACACTAGGATCAAATTTTCGTCTAATGTCTATGTTCATCTTGAGGTTTTTTTCCTTGCTGATCATCGTATAGGGCTTGCTTGGAATGCCTGACAGAGGAAAATGAGAGCTGAGAGAATTTTTGAAAAGTGAAAGAGACGAAAGTTGAAGATGTGGATTTGAATGTTTGAAAATTAATTTCAGATTTGTAAGAAAATTTCTAGGCAATTGGATATCAAAAAGGTGATCCATTATTCATTCGTCCTCGTTCTCTTGTAGATCTTGAAGAAGATGCTCTAAATGGTGAAATTGTTCTTAAGAATCCTTCTTCCAATCAATGGTGTCTTGATGGAGAATTTCAAGATTTTCTTGAATTCTTTCCATTGACTCATTAATTTTGTTGAAGGATACAAAAAGTTCTTCCATGAGTGACAATTAATTCCAAGGAAGGATGGTTTTGGATACCACTTGTAAGAGTATGGATGTAATGAGAGAGAGGAATCATAGAAATTGAATGTAAATGTGAGAAATGTGTTGAACTTGACTAAGAGATACATTGTCTTCTTAGAGGGAAGACTTCCTCTAGGTACAAAATGATCACTGATTCTAGATACCCTAAATCAATACAATCCAACTTATTTATAGCCTAAGGTTCATAAGTATTAAATGTCCAAAATACATAGGTCACATTGTAAGAACTATTACAAGAATAAAGGCTTTAGCCCAAGCCCACTAACCTAACCTCTTCAAAGAATGACTATCACATCTTTATTGGTAGCAAGCCCACTACACGGTCCACTAACACAAACGGCCTTAGCCTTAAACTTCAAGGTTATACCTTTCTTCCCCCTTGCCGGTGTATCACAAGGAAAAAGGAAATTTCAATGGGAAAAGGAAATTTCGACGGTAAAGAAAGGGGCTCACGCGTTTGGATGAAGAGACAAGAAAATTTTGAGGGAGAAGAGAAAAGGAGATTTCGAGGGAGAAGCGGCTTGTGCGTTTTCACTGGAATAAAACGTAAACAAATAAGACAATAGACTTTGAACAGTTCCTCGCCAATATTGGTGAGGGTCATGCTTTTACTGTAGCTCAAGTCTAAAGACTTAAACTTCTAGCTAGTCCAATGTGCACATAAAATTGGCTAAAGCTGGCTATTTTACATTTACAATAAACTATAAAGAGTCCTTTGTTAGTGCTATAAGAGTTATTATAAAGAACAACTATTGTAGCAGTGTACATAGTGCACTCATGATGTGGTTGCCCTTTTTTTTCTTCCCTTAAATCCATTTGAACGACCTCATAAATGTTTTGAACCGATCCCATCTTGCACCTTTCCTCCCTCTCGTCACCCAGCACCCTCGCGTGTTGCCGTCTTTGTTGTCACCTAACACTGTCAACTCGTGCCTCTACCTATCGCCAACCATCTCACTCCTACGCCCCCCTCCCTCCCTCTCGTACCTTTCGTCGCCCAGCACCCTTTCACTCTTTTCTTCTATCTCATTATCTCCCCTCCCTTTAGATTGGTCCGCACTCCCTCTCTCCCTCTCTCCCCTTCTCTCCGTTTTTTTATTTTTTCCTAATTCCTTTGCTGCTTTTGTTGTCTTAGGATTGTTGAACTTGAGAATCGAGGCTTAATTGAGGAATCTACTACACAAATGTGAGGCAATTAAGCCTGGAATATTGTCGTCAAGACGAAACAAAAAAAAGGAAGCTCTTTGGCATTGGTTTATGATTGTGAATAGTTTAGCAGATAGAGAGAGTTGGGTTTATTTTGGGTTTGGTTGGAATTGGTACTTTTCAGCATTTAAGGTGGAAGTGAATAGGTGGTGGAGTGGTTTAGGGTTATTGCATGAACTGTTGGTGGATGTGTTTATTAGAAAAAAATGCGTGAGTCTTTTAAGGAGTCTCCTAAGGCCCTTGAAGCCGATATTCAGTTTGCCAATACCTTGTAAATTTCTCTTCCCCTCAATTTTTTTTTTTTTTTTGGTTGTTGGTGGTTTTGGCTTATGAAATGAATTTTTTGGGATTCTATATATGAGTTCCAGAACAATTTTTTTTTTTCATTTATTGTTTTTCCTTCTAACTCATTTTCTCTGTTTTTTGCTTTTCTCTCTTTTAAGGGTTTTAGATACTTAGTTGAAATAAAGTGTTGCACATGAAGGTGGGCTGGATTGATTCACTTTCTTGCTATAATTTGATATAGCTAACTAAACAAACTATCTTTGGATAAAATGTCCTAAGAGTATTAACAATGGTTTAGCCATTACTAAGTATAAAATGAAGTCCAAAATGACTCTTTTGGCTATAATCCATATGGTTTAGCTAAATAGTCCATATTGATCTAGTTATTTCAAAGTCCAAATAATAATATAATATTATATATTTTAATATATATATATATATTTTTAATTTTGTAAATACACTTACTATATTAAATATTAATTTTAGTAAACAATAATTTTTTTTTTTAATTTTGCAAATACACGTAATATATTAAATATTAATTTTACTAAACAACAATTTTATTTTTAATTATTTTTTCTCTCAAACATTGGCACAATTTATTGTACCAACCAAGCACCATCTACTAATCATCAATCAACAACCACATGATACTAACGTTTTTTCTTTTAAACAACCATTCTTCTCTCATGTACCATTAAAACTAGACTTAAATAGAGCTACACCCAACAACAATGGTCAGCTTATAGTAATAATGTATCAGGCAATCATATTGAGGTAATCCATAAGAACTCCAAGTGGTGAATGGAACCCAAGGTGTCAAAATTCACAACTCATCTCAAGCCCCACTATTTGACAACTAGGCACAACACATACTGATATCACAAAATTTTAGATCCCACCTCATATATTGACATACATAGAGACATAGCACATCGCATTTACTCTTCTTGAATTTTATTTGTTAAATTTAAAATGCCCATTTTCTAACAAGTAGCCATCTTCATCCAAACATAATCAATGGGAGTGCTCATATTATTTTTTTTCTTATTGCATCTTACTAGCTACCATTTAAGGTCTCAAGCAAGATCATCACTTCTTACCCAGGATAGGATTTCTAAAACATACATATATCTTATCTTTCCTTCATTAAGAGAAAAGAGAAAGCAAACCTGTAAAAATATGTGCTTACTATTTAGTAACTCTAACAGCAAACATTTGAAGTTTCACATGAAACATTTGAAATTTCACAAACATAAGTAGCAGGTGATGCAACGAGCCCTACTAGTGACTTAGTTAATTAATTTTTAAGGCTAAAATAACCATATTATATTTCATTCATCCCAACTCTATTATCAAAGCTTAATCAAAGCAAATGAGTATAAGGATTAAAAAGTCAATCCTTATTTCAGCCTTGCTAGTCATGATTCATACTCAGTTTCGAAATCAATCATCCAAAAGAAAAATCAATAATCAACAATGATTCCGTTTGCTACAAAAACCAAACAATCCCCAAAATACTTTAGATTGGCTACAAACCCTAGACTCAAGCACGCAAGAAAATCCATACAATAAACCCTAGGTTCTTACTAGTTTTCGCATAAACTCAGCTTCTTTCTCTTAAAGTGAAAACGAAAATTGAAAAATTGAAGTGTATTAAAAAAAACCAAAACCAGAGATGAGATCGATTCTGTGCAAAGGATTTACCCAAATCGCGAGTCTGCACCAAGTTTGGTTTCCCTTGTGTGATTAGTCACAATCTCCTGCAATAATAACTAATGAATTTGTTAGTTGGTCAAAGGAGTTTCGATTGATGAAGAGAAAATGGGAGAGAAAAAAATCAGAGGAAGAGCTACTATTCATTAGGACAGGAAGACGAAAGAGGGAGAGAGGAACATCCGGTGAAAAAATGCTTGGTCTTTCGTGCATTTGGATGAAAGGAAAAGAAAATTTAGCTGGAAGAAACTAGGGCTAGGGGTTATGGCTGCAGGTACAAGAAAGAGATATAGAAAAACAGAGAATAATGAAAAGGTTTCAATGGAAAATTTTCCTCACTTTTTGTTGACTATTCCGAATGTATTATATACAAAATTGTTCTATGTAAACTAAGCTATTCTAGGAAATAATTACAGTTGTTACAAAGTAAATGTATAATCAATTTTGATTTTCAATAAAGGCAAAATATTATGTGCAACAAGATTCTTAAGTTGAATTCCAGCTTGATTCTTAGTTTGAATTGTAGCTTGATTCTTAGCTTTGTTTTTGTTGTTTGGCTTTTGATTGATGGTGGAAATCTTCCTTAATACAGCCCCACAAGATTGTGTTGCCATCGGCAAGTCCAATTTTGTTACGCAAAATTTTTGTTCGTTGTTTTGACAGGGCCTTTTTTAGCAAATCAGCAAATTGATCTTGAGTATGGACGTGTCTGACCTACAGTGAGCCACATTGAACCAGTTCTCTAAGGAAGTAAAAGTCCATTTGAATGTGCTTTATCCTTGAGTGTTGGTTGGTAAATGGGTGGGTTCATGGTTATCAAATAGTAACAATGGTGGTTCTTTGAGCTTGAAGCCAAGCTCCTAAAATAAGGCTTTAAGCTACATTGTTTCTAACGCGGCATTGGCAAGAGCACGATATTCAACTTTTGTTAAGGAACGTGCAACGGCTCGTTGTTTCTTTGAGCTCTAAGAGATGGAATTTGAGCCAAGAAAGCATATGTAAGCTGATGTAGATTTCCTGTCATCCATATTTCTTACCTAATCTGCATCAAAAAATGTTGTTTGCATTGGAATTGCACTGTGATTAATTTGAATACCATGGAAGATGGTTTTTTTCAAGTATCTGAGTAGCCGCTTGGTTGCTGTTCAGTGTATTATGGTTGGCTTGTGCATGAATTGTGACAATTTGTTGACTGCAAACGAGATGTCTGGATGGGTCAAAGAGAGGTATTGGAGGCTCCCAATGACTTGTCGAAATTCTATGCTATCACATGGTGCAGTACCATTAACCAAGTTGAGTGAAATGGTTGTTGACAAGGGAGTAGTAATGTTCTTGTCACCAATCATATTAGTGCTGGACAGTAAATCATGTATGTACTTGTGTTGTGATAGGAAGAGACCAGCTTTTGTTGGTATAACTTCCATCCCGAGGAAGAAACTTAAGAGTGCCCATGTCATTTAGAGAAAAATTTCACCCAATTTCTTCACAATGAAATCCCCAAAGTTGGAGTTACTGCCTGTAATCACTAGGTCATCAACATACACTAAAAAATAACATGTCATTGACTCTTTTTTGTAGAAGAAAAAGGATGAATTAGCTTTGGAGTTTTGGAAGTCGAATTCCAAAAAGACATTTTTTAATGATGTATACCAGGCTCTGGGGGCTTGCTTAAGCCCGTAGATTGCTTTCCTCAGCCTACATATATAATTGGGTTTATACACATCTTTGAAGCCAAGGGGTTGTAACATATAAATTGCTCGGTTAGACTTCAATGCAGAAATGCATTATTGATATCCATTTGTCTTAAATTCCACTTATTGATAATGGCTATACTCAAAATAGGTCAAATAGTTATAGGTTTTACAATTGGATTAAATGTTTCTTTGTAATTAAGTCCAGGGTGTTGATTATACCCTTTTGCGACAAGTCGAGCCTCAAACTTGTCCACAGATCCATCAGTTTTCCTTTTTACTCTGAACACCCATTTACAGCCTACAAGTTTGCAATTTGGAGGTGATGGAACCAACTCCCAAGTTTCATGCTTCATTAGAGCTATAAGGTGTTTGGAAATGGCCTCATGTTACTGATGATGATTCATAGCTTGGGTCACACAAGTTGATTCAATTGGCTCAGGTATAAGGTGCTTGGAAATCAAGTTCAACTGTTTGGGCTTGAATATATTGTTCATCGATTGTGTGGTCATTTGATGAACACGTTGGGGCTCGAGTCGGACATGTAAGGGATGTGTGGGTTGAAGTTGTCCTGAGATTGAGGATGTATGTTGGTGTGTGCGATTCGGTGAAAGCAGTGGTGAGTTTTCAGGCAACGCATGTTCATCATAAAGGAATTCAACAGAATTATTAAGAGATAGGCATAAAGGAAGAGATGAATTACAGGGGTTACCTGAAGGGTCTGTAACGACGGTGGTAACACCATCCAGAGGCACCATTGTTGGCGACGACTCCTCAGGTTGCGACATGGAGATCGCTTGGAGAGGAAAACGAACGGGTGGAGTTGAGAAGTCTGGAATGGGGTTAGAGCACAAATGGTTGGATGTGTTCTAGTGGACTGAGTTTGGATTTGGGCTTCGGAGGTGAAAGATATATCATGGGCCTTGTCGAATAAGACATGTTGGGATGTATAACCCTTGTGAGCTTTTGGGTCCATGCAAATGTAAGCATTTTGGGTTTATGAGTATCTAAGGAAAATCTATGTGATGGATTTGGGCTATAATTTATGTGTGTTGTAAGGCCTTGTGAGAGGGTAACAAAGAGACCCAATTTTTTTTTTTTTAAAATTTGAGGTAGTTTGGTTTTTGTCCAAAAAGTTTCTTGAAGGGTGATTTGTTATTGAGGAGAGGAGTGGGTTGTCTATTTATAAGGTAGATGGCGGTCCTAAAAGCATGAGGCCAATATGAAAGAGGAAGAGATAGGTGTCATGAAGTAGGGTGAGGCCAGTTTCAACAAGGTGACGATGCCAGCATTCAGAGACTCCATTTGAAGAGGTGTGTAAGGCGCACTAATGTAGTGGGTGATCCCATGATCAGACAAAAATGGTTTAAGAGTAACAAATTTACCTACATTGTCAGAATAAAGACTTTTGATGGTTTTTTGAAATCGATTTTCCACAATTTTTTTGAATTGAGGAAAAATTTTTGACCCCCCGAATTTTGTAGCCATTGGAAAGAACCATATATATTTGGTGTAATGGTCTACAAAAATGAGGTAGTAGCATGAACCATCTAGCCTGATTATATTAGTAGGTCCCAAACATCAGTATAGATAATATCAAGTGAACCATTACTTTGAAGAGTGGTAGTTTGAAATTCTTGTTGATGCGCTTTATTGATAGAATAAGAACTACATAGTGTATAATTTTTTTTTTTATTTGTGGTGGGCAGGGATAAATTAGAAACAAGATTATAAACAATTTTAAAGGAAGGATGTTCAAGCCACTTGTGCCATTCGTCAAGCAATGTCTGTTTATGCATGTTTGCAACCATTTTTGAAAAAGTGCCAACTAGTGAATCCAGAAAAGTGTAGACTCTGTTTTCACATAAACCTCTTAGCAAGATTGCCCCTGTGGTTGGTTCCTTCACAAGAAAATAGCATGGGTGAAATTCAACTTAAGCATTATTTTGCATTGTAAAATGATGACAAAAATTAAACTTTCTTGAATGTTTGGAACACAAAGAGTGTCATGTAAAATAAAGGTCTGTTTTGGGGAGTGCATGGCTAAAGAACCAACATGTGAGACAGCCAAACTTGAGCCATCACCCAGAACCACTTCATCAGTGCCATCATATTCAGAGTGGATTGACAGATTTTGAAGATCACAATGATGTTATGAGAGGCAGCAGAATCAAGGAGCCATTTTTGTTCATTGCCTGAAAAGGTTGTGGCACAATTGACAGAGAAATCTGTGGACTATAGTTGTGGACAGGCCTTGACTGTATGACCTAATTGCTTACAAAGTTGACACTTGGGCTTGTAGGGGCGTTGGCATTGATTGTTGTTGGGCTTGCTGGACCCTTGTATATATCATGCATCACGTTGGTTTGTGTTTCGGGCCTAGCCTGACTTGTTATTATTTGAGGGCCCAAAGTTCTTATTAAAACTTTGGCCTTGACTTCCAACAGTTGTCTTCTTGGCAGAGAAATTTGCTGACGCTACCAGTTGCTATGAAGCGATCTCAAGCCGGCGCATGTAACTCCCATGGCTGATGAGAAGGTCGTGCAGCTCTTTGAATGCAAGGGATTTCTCTCGAGCTCTGATTGGTGTTTCGATTTCTCTGAAATTGGTACCTAATCCATTCAAAACATAAAGTGTTAGGTCATCATCTGAGATTGGATTATCAATAATGGCAATCTCATCTGCGAGAGAATTCATAGTGTGCAAATAATCGATTATGGACCAATTTCCTCGTTGGATTAAGGTGAGTTCCTCCTTTAATTGCATATCGAGTGTTCTTAATTTGCTAGCATATAAGATGGTTAATTTCTTCCATACCTTTTGAGATGTTCTGGCGGTGGCTATAAAGGGAGTGATGGTGGGTGATTTTGAGGCAAGAATGGCACTGAGAATCACTTTGTCCTGCTGAACCCAATGGGTTTTCTTTGAGGCAGAGGCTTGAGTGCCATCGAATGTTGGACATACCCAATGAGAAGAGCTTCAAATTGGGCACGCTATTGGAGAAAAGTGGAGAGGGTTAATTTCTCATTGATTTGGGAAGTGATGTTTAGGGTAACCAATGGTGTTTTTGTTAAAGAGGAGGGTTGAGTGTTAAGATTTGGGGAAGAAGACGTTTCTGGAAGATGGATCGTAGACTCGTTAGAGTGTTGGTCTCCTAATACCATATAGAAAAACAGAGAACGATGAAAAGGTTTCAATGAAAATTTTTCCTCACTTTTTATTGACTGTACCGAATGTATTATATACAAAATTGTTTTATGTAAATTGAGCTATTCTAGGAAATAATTACAACTATTTCAAAGTAAATGTACAATCAATTTTGATTTTCAATAAAGGCAAAATATTATTTTCATCGAGATTCTTGGGTTGAATTCTAGCTTGATTCTTGGTTTGAATTGTAACTTGATTCTTTGCTTTGTTTTTGTTGTTTGACTTTTAATTGATAGTGGCAATCTTCCTGAATAAGGGAGACGGAGGAAATCGAGGGAAGAAACGGCACTTTCACGTTAAAGAAAGAATTAAACGAAATAAAATATTCATTACTTGTGAACAGTAACTCACTATGTTTGGCAATGGGGGCCGAATTACTGTTCATCAAGTCTAAATATTTGACAAGATAACCAGTTCAATGTAGAGGAAATTCTCCAAACCCAACTTCAATTTAGACTTGCAATGGGTTATAATAGCTCATTGCTAGTGCTTTACGAGAAGAGAAAACAGAGGGGACCTTTTGGTTTGGCCACAACTAGCTAATTATGATGGTTTACAGCGAGTTACAAATATTTGTTTTAAAATTGTGTTAGGTAATTTTTTTGTAATTTATCAAGCAATTTTTCCTTTAGATCATTTAATGAGTTCCCAGGTTGTGAACAACATGATTGGATGACATTTCATTGACATCAATGCTAATGTGACCTGGTATAAGAATTGTTGGATGCTATCGAATGAGTTCCTAAGTTTCTAAATTCTACCCATGAAATAGTATTAAATATTTTCCTTTTACTTCAAGCTCGCTCTCTCTCTCTCTCTCTCTCTCTCTCTCTCTCTCTCTCTCTCTCTCTCTCTCTCTCTCTCTCTCTCTCTCTCTCTCTCTCTCTCGGATTAAAACTCAAATCATTATTGGTACTTTTTCTTCTAAGACTGCCACTATTTCAGAGGAAAGGAACGTCAAGAACAAGAGTGTGGACAATTGAAGGTCTTTCTTATGAACTTGAAAGTATGTGTTTATCAAGAATGCAATAAACTCTTGTTCTATCTCTTGATATTTGTGTGTGTGATGCCATGACATCTGGCAAACATTGCTGTTTTGAGAATTTTGGTTTATAATGGAAAGCATCCACCAAATGGTAGAATGAAACTCATCACTAATGGATTATTTTTTACACTTGGAACCTATATGTTTATAGCAAACATGCATTAACGTTCAAGTTCTACCATTTTTTTTTTCAAAAGATTAGAAACCTGAAAACATCTAATTTGAAATGGCAAGGGCTTCAAAGACCAAGATTACTGAGTGCAGTAAGCATTTTTTTTTAATCATTTGCAAAAGTCCATAATTGAAAATTTTGGAGAAATTAATCTCCAAAATAAATTACTTCTGAATCTCCCCAAAACTGAAAGGTGCATGGAAGATAATCTGGAATGTTTCCTTTCCTGTCTTATTGTGCCAGATGATACCACTTCCATGCAGGCTTGGTTCAATGCTTTCACCTAGAAAGACATCAGGAACTCTCTATTTATATCCATCTTATTGGATAGATTTATTTCCTTTGCTGCTCTTTGGTCAATTGGTATTAGCATTTTTCTTTTTAATTAATTATTTGGTATTTTTTTTTTTTTTTGTATTACAACCTTTGCTGCTTTATTGTCTTAAGGTTGTTGAACTTGGGAATCTGAGAAATCTCTGCTTTCATCACCCAACATCCTTTCTCTCTTCCTTTTTATCTCATTGTTTTAGTGAACCCGGTTTACATATTATGGCTGTAATGAATATTCTCAAATAGTGGATGCACCTTAGATTTTTGTTTTAAATTTAAACATAATCCAACTTCAATACACAACTATTAAAATTACATTTGTACTTTGGATTGAGTTGAATTGAATTGATTTTTTTATGAATAATAATAGGTTAAGAAAGTGGAGCAAGTTTTATGGGTCTACTTAAAATGAGTTTAAATATATTTGGATGTTAAGATAAGTGTAGATGTATTTATGAGAATTTGAAAAAAGTTTGTGGATCTAGCGTGTAAAGAAGCGTTGAATTGAAAAAAGTTATAGATTCCAAGTATAAAGAGGTTTTAAGTTGAGATGAATTTAGTAATTTGAGAATTTGGTGTTTAGATATTAAACTTAGTTTAAAATCATATTGAACTAACTTGAATTCAGTTGAGTTTAACAATCATATGGGACCAAACATCATTCGATTCAAGATCCCTTTTTAAGTGGATTCATAATATTTTCAACTCAACATCTTTTTATACATAGCACCCACAACTTTTTTAACTTTTTTTTTTTGTTCCTATAAATACATCTAAAATATCTTAATATTCACACATATAAATTCATTTTAGGTGAGCTCCATATCGCTCACTTTATTATCTCAACTCACAATTATTAATAAATAATTCAGTTTATTCCAACTCATTATCCAAACACAACCTTAATTACCTTGTTTTCTCCCTCTTTTATCCTAATGTTCTAAAGTTGATAACTAGACATTTTCTCATATAAAATAAAGAGATAGGTATAAAGAAAAAAAATTAATTATACAAGATAAATTAAAAATTCATGGATTGATGTAATATTTTATATTATAAAATTATTTTTATTATTAAATAAACTTGATATATTATATAAAAAATATGTCAAAATTTGAACTTATTTTTATAAAAAGATTTTCAATTTTATTTTATGATATCAAACTCTAAAATAGATTTAAATTACGTTTAGATGTTGAAATGAATTAAATTGAATTGTGAATAATATAACCTTGTGGGTCTCATTAAGATAAGTTTAAGTTTTTAACTTTTTAGATTGAGATATGTTTAACTTTTAGGTCAATATATTATATTTAGATATATCGGTCCATGAACTTTTAATTTTATAAGACTTTTTTTGGTCTCTAACACTTCTCGATAATAAAATACTTTAAGATTACTATAAATACATGAATATGGCAAAATACATTTCATATATTTGATGAATAAGTAATAGAATTCTTGAATATTAATGTATCTCTATTTTCTATATTCATGTATCCATTTAATTTATGTATTGTCATTTCTTAAATTCATGTATTTATTTAATGATATGTATCCTCTTATGCTTATAAAAAGGTATCTTAAGGAACATTTGTTGTAGACACACAATGAAAAAGTTGAGAAAAATAATATTTAGTAGTTGAAGAATTAATTTTAGATATTATGGTCTTTCAATTTTCTTGCTATTTTTTTTTAAAATTTTGTAATAAACATAAATTTATTTGTAGTTTTTTTTTATCGACACACCATATTTGTTGATACGAAGAAATTTCACGTCATTTCATATATAAAAAAAAATTGATACTGACTATTTTATAAATATGATCATAGTAAGTAGCATGTTACACACCGAACTTGTAAATAGCATTTTTAATACTTCTTTGGGCTTAATGATATTTATATGGGCTTATTGAACTTGTAAATAGCATTTGGCCTGTAATACCTTAGTTTCGTTGAACTCTAATACTGACTACTTTGTAAAAATGATTTGATAAGCGCCCGGTGTAAATACACCATCCACATTGTTGGGGGTAAATACACTAGGCCTACCCAAGACCTGATAAGCCCATATCATCGTTAGGGAGTTAAAGGGGTGAAGAGAAAATAAATAAGATCAGGAAAAGGAATAGATGAGAGAGAAGGAGGAGAGATTATCATGAAGGACAAGACAAAATGAAAGACAAGGTATAAGAGAAAAAAAAAAGAGGGAAAAAAAAAGGAAACGAAAGGAAAAGCAAATCAGGCACATGGGAGGAGACATACAGTAGCCATTGATCACCAATTCCAAGGGCCATAATAAAAAGGGATTTGAGAGATGAGACTAGGAGAGGATTACAATAACACAAGGTATCATTTTTTATCTCATAATAGGAACTCCAAGTATCATCTTCTCTAAAAAGAGGTCTCTGAACTCAATTATACGAAGAAGAATGAAAAACTATGAGAGATTGTAAAATTCTCATATTATAGTAGATTTACCCTCCAAACGACCCATGGGCATAGGTCCAGTGGCGAACAATCAATAAATTTATTTTGTATCCACTGCTATGGATGTACATATGGGCATCGTACAATCTCTATGGATAATTATTGTGGGCTTTGAACCTCCTCATCTCTCTCGTTCTAGCTTATTATGCAGTTTTTGGTACTAACATTTGGTGTTGTTTATGGGATCAAATTCTTTCCTACACTAGAAGTGGGAGAATGATGATTTTCTGACTTGTAAAATCATCTTTGATTAAGCTGAAAAATTCCTCTGAAATAAGCATTCTCGATTTTCACCTCTTAATTTATTTCATTAGTAACAATATTACAAAAAATTGTGCGAGTCAACCTTTCCTCCCCAATGCATTTAAGAGCACTGCGCATTTAAGCGCACAGTGCATAAAACATTTCAATCGGCAACTCACCACGCGAAAAGAAAGTTCCCTAGCCATGCAAGATTAAGTGTATTGTGTATTCAAGTACACATTATTGTGACTTGCATAGTGCACATGAACCATGTGTAGAGCACATGCACCTATTGTGCATGGCGTGAATAGTGTCGTTCATTGGGGGATTAAGAGTGCAGTTTGCACCCAAGAGGCACACGACAGCCAACTGTGGGCTTGGCATGGTTGCTGGCGACAACCACATGGATCGCTAGCACCTTCTGTTGCCCTTGTAATGGTCCTCGACCACTACAGCTGGGCATGCATGGCCATGGCGGTCAACTGTGAGCTCAATCGCTGGTGCCTTTTGCCTCTTCTGTAATGGTCCCCGACCACTATGGCCAGGCACACAGTGGTCCACGACCATACATGTCGTGCACATAATACGCATTGAAGAGCTCATAATGGTCTATTGTGAGACCGATGAACAACCAGCAGTCACCGTGTCGATTGCCAGTAATATAAGCTACCATGGAGGTAGCTTTTGACCATGGGGCTTATGCACGCTGTGCATAGGGAGTGTAGTTGATGCAAGTCGTCATACACACAACTGGGGCCTCCCCCAATGGCACCTATGATCTGGCATGGCCACCACCAAGACTGTCAATGATTTTTGTAGCTAGCGAGGTGTTCCATAACCCCAACCCATTTCGCGATTATAGTTGGGCCACCCCTGCCTGGCCACACATGCGGGAAGTCACTCACATGCAGTGGGCAACCACTTGCTCAGCCTCCTCTTGCTCAACTAGTTCTTTCCTTGACCATAAATTGTGTTGCTTGACCATGAATGGATGAAGTCGATAGCGGTCACTGTCTAGTCCGTCACTGTGTTCTATTAATGGCAGGGTATTCTCAGCTGCATCTTACTTAGCCATGCACGTGGGCAGCGATCCCGCCATGCACATTGGCATGCAACCACTTGCTTGGCTTGAGCTCGCCTGACCACCACTTCTTCTCAGCCACATCATACTTGCTTGATCAAGGCTTGCCTGACCACCACCTCTTTGTGGTCCCAGTGGGTTGCACGACCAATCAAAGCCCTTAGCCATAGAAAGCTACTTGGCTTTATGCAAGAAGCCTCCATGACATGTTGCTTGAGCCATGTGATGTCTACCACCACCCTTTCCTAGTACATGGGTTTGGAACACTTCCATGGAAGCCGAACCACACTCCTCGGCCCAAAATTCGCCGACAAAGTCAATGAGGCCATGCATCCACAACTAGCACTCTCTCCCTTTGGCCTCTCACAAGTCCAAGTGAAATTGCCAAATTCTAGAGTGGAGATTTCCATTTGTTTTGTCTCTTGATTGTGTGGAGTGTAGGCTTGAGCTATCCTATGAGAACATGTTACGGATCGAGTTGCTCTCCTATTAGGCAGTGCATCGGTCATCAGGAGCTGGATTCATGCAAAAAGAAAAACAAAGCAACAATCGACAATGGACAATCTCGGTCAAACAAAAATTTTATTGAAAATTGCGGCTAAATCGCTCTAGTTTGTCTCTCTCAAAATTTTGTTATATGAGTTTCATTTTTACTAAAAAATTGGTTTATGAGACGTGAAACACCATCTACATAGCCCCTTTGAGGCACTACTCAAACATCTTAATCTATTTTCATCATAATAGACTGCTCAATATTGTGGGCACTCAGACCTTTAGGATTGCCAAAGCATGGCTACCCACAGTCCTCGCCTGCTCATCTCAAACCTTCACCACACTCTCGCAAAATGATTTAGGTTTGCAAATCTCATACTTGTGATTTGGATTATTTATGCTAACAAATTTGGCTTTTTAGCATGGTTAAGCATCTCTTTTAACAAAAGTCGAGCCTCAAGACTCTCTATGAACCAAAAGGCAGTGACAGTCCCTTGATTGCTTGACCATCGTGAACAAAAAAGCCAAGTCGCTTAAGTCACCAAAAAGCAATGAGCAGTGACAATCCCTTGATTGTCCAACCCTTGCCAACATAAAATCTGAGTCACTAGACTCGTCGCGAACCAACAGGCGGTGAGAGTCCCTTGATTGCTTGACCCTCGTGCATATAAAAGTTGAGTTGCTGGAGTTGCCACGAACCAATGGGCAGTCGCAATCCCTTGACTGTCCGACAGTCACGCATATAAAGGTCGAGTCACTAGGCTTGTTGTGATGCCCAAGCCCTTGCCTGGGAATTGGTGGTGACTGACTACCTGATACACAAGACTACATACCCCCGTACATGACAGTTAAGATGTAATGCACCTAATATTCTAGCAGTTTGTAATAAATCATAGCAGAAAAATTCTTTGCTTTCTACTTACTCACGATGGCAAAATAAATAAGCAAGCATGGTACCAATAGTACAAATATCTCAAGAATCTTTGGTATTGCATAAGCACTTCAAAAATAGTTTTGTTTCATAAGTCTCCCAAAACATGGAACCATTTCAAAACAAGTCTTTAAACATCAAAATATTTCTTAAGTCCTTTGTTTCTAAACAAAAGACCTAATGATCCTTCTTTCTTTTCTCTGATAGCGGTCCTTGTCACAATTCCTGAGTCACTTCACTTGGTCAATGAGTTGTAGCACTTCCGTTATAGCCTGGTAGATGGTTTCTAGTCACTTCAGGATAGAAGGCTTAAATGAGCTTTCCTCCATCTTCGGCACTATCCTAGTCAGAGGAGTGTTGTCCTCTTCGTTTTGTCATCGAGATTGTTTAAACCTGTCACAATTTCCACCATTCCGGGAAGAGAATGGTAGTAAAAACTACTGCAATGAGATTTCAAAAAATCTCAATAAATAAACAGGCAACATAGAAAAGATATCACAAGAATATAAAAACAAACCACAAATGAATGCATAGACATGTACTTTGACATAAAACTTGACATATGCAATATAGACTTTTCATAAAACATCTTTTCATATTTTAATCTCTTAACACATGTTCATATTATTTGAGCTCGAGTTCTTGTTCTTGTTATAACATATTATGTTATTTCTTACTGTATTGTAACATGTCATACCATGATCATATCATATCATTCCATGTCATTTCAAATCATATTGTAATACATCGTGGGATATCATAACATGCCATATCATATCATATCATATCATAAAGTTCAAATGCCTTCTTCATTTCATATAGCACATGGCTGGATACCTCATGGCTCTCTTAACCACTATGTGTTCCTCCCTAGTTATTGTATCAACCAACGATTCACTTTAATTGAGATGACTACGTCATATACGTAAACATATTCATTATGAAAATCCACTTATTTCACCTTTACCATATGACACCCACTAAATTTAGGTGCAATCTCGTTTGGATATCCTTTCCATAAGTCACCATTGAGGTCCGTCGACTGTACTCCGTCGATGCAAGGGTCTCACTTGACTTTAAACATTCTAGAGTGGACAAGTTGTTCCACTAAGACATTTTCCTATCCTAGTATTTGGGGTCATGACAAAACATACTTTGACCTTTCTTTTAAAAATACATACCCAAATGCATGAAACATGGACACATGATGCTATACTTTCTCATAATCGTGAACTATGCAAAAACCGAAACATATAACACTAAGTAGAAACATGCATCTTGCGATATGGCTTGAAAATATTAGAATATGTGATCACTTGATGAATACTTATAAACATAGTCGAATCATACTTAACAAAGCATCAAATAGATTTTAAAACCCTAGATCTAGCTTTGGCCGATTCATGTAAGTCATCCAAACATAGATTTCATTATCACAACACATGTATTCATACTTCTACACATTTACTTATCAAAACAAGCATGCATAGCACATTTACATGTCAAAATCGAATCGAAAACATGGCATATTCGTAAATAACCTCAACCAACAATCATCTCAATATAGCTTCACATCTTTCCAAGGAAAACTGAGCATATAAATTACAAAGATAAATGAAATTCAAGCAATGATAACAAACAAGAGTTCACAATATATATACAAGTGTTATAAAAAATCAGTTGGAAGTTTACTTTCAAAAAATCCAACAAATAAAATGGAAATATTTGAAAAACATATTAAAAGACATTAGACAATAACTAGGAGAAACCCTAATCTCGAAATAAATGTGAGTGTGAGTGTCTAAGGTTTTGGAAATCATCTTCTTATATAAAAAAGAGTTGAACCTTCCAATGGATAAAACCCTAGCTTTTTCTTCAAATGGTGGTTGTGGCTATCATTTCCTCTAAGTCTCGTGTTCATATGCTTAAAATAAGAAATACACTTCAGGTTCCTTCTTCCCTTGAAGCAAAACCTAGCTTCCCAAGTGAAAGTGTGTGTTCATGTGTGTAACAAGAAGAGTGAGATGATTCTTACCTTCGTGTGCTCCTTCTCTACTTGAAATATTGTAGGAGAACTTTTTGGTGTTTTTGAAATAGTAAAGATAAGTTATGGTGTTTGGTTAATAAGAAAATGTGAGAAAGTGAAAACCAGAAAGAGAAATGGTGATGGCTGACTTCTATAGAAGGAAAATTTGAAAACTTCGAGCAAAAAGCCTCAATTTTTAGCTATCCCCTTATATAGTGCTCTCATTCCTTCTTTGAAATGCCAACAGTCATTTGCATGAATCCCACTTAGCAAAAAAGCTCTTCTTCTTCCTTATGATGGAATTGCATAGAAAATCCAATAAGATGCCTTGTGTATGGCGTGTGACTCCTCAAATCCAAAACTCCCTCTTATTCCATCTTCCAACTTTGCCCTTCCTCATTTGTGCAGATACAATGCTTGGTGTCTCAAAGGTAAAATTCCAAAACCCTCATCTTTCTTGAAATCCTACATGTGTGTATGGTTGTCATGTGGTAAAAGAGTGTGTGATAATCTGAATTTTTAAGTATTCTTTTAGTTTTTACATTTGGCATGATTATGTTTCTTTAAGATTATCTTAGGGAATCTTTGAAACTTTTTGGATATATGTATGTAATTCCCATGAACCTTTTATTGGTATTGAAGGAAAAATAATGGGAGACACTAAATAGGATGAGAAGATATGATTTTTAAATATTTTAAAAAATATTGTATAGAAATTGAAGGAAATTTATAAAGGAAGTCAAGTGGTATGAGTAAGGAATATACCTTATGATATTTTCGGATTAGGCAATCTTAGACAGTTTTAATGTCTTTTGGTAATATGGACATAACTTACTCATTTTATATCGGATTGAGATGATTCAAGATGTTTTAGAAAGCTAAGAGAAATATATACAATTCTTATGTTATGAGTTTTAAGATATATGAACTTAATCAAATAATAAATTGGGATTGAAGTGGTAGAAAGGAATTGCGTATATAGGCATTGACTTGGAGTTGACTAGTGACCTTGAATAAGATTAAGTCTTTGGATTATTTTCTAAATTATCCTAAGATCATGACAAATGTGTAGACATATGGAAAATGAGGAGATTTTATTTAGGAAGTTTCATGTGAAACAAAAATGTATTATTTATCAAACACTTGGTGTGCCGGGATTGGTGCTTTCGGGCTGATCTGTTGACTTTCAATAGAATAATCATAACTTGGTCATATGATCTCCGAAAAAAATGATTACAGTTCCTATAGAATCTTAAGAAGGAGATATAGAACTTTTATGTTTTGGTATTTTGACGATAACGAATGGATCAATGATTAAATCTAGTGTGAAGTGGACGGACATGAATATGAGTCAACTGATAACCGACTTAGATGAGTTGTCTTATGTTCGGTCATGTGACGAAAATTGTGATTGTCTACCAAACTTTCTAAGGTCTTTACATGTGTGGAAACATATGGCAAGTTGATAAGAATTGATCTAGAAACCTTGGTGGGCAAGAGAGAACAAAGGAAAACAAATGAAGAACTCATTTTGGGTGTTCTCGGGTGGTTTCGACATGTTTTGGTGGATTAAGCATATATCTCTCATTTGATATCTAAATAAGGTGATTTAAAATCCTATAGAAGCTTAATAGGATGATATAAAACTTTTATGTTTTGAGTTTGTGAAGAATCGAATCAGATCAATGACTTATTTGGGATGGAAGTGGCCGGATACACCTCACATACTACTTTGTCTTTACCCCACATGAGTTGGGTCTACTTGAGCCATTGATCAATAAGATATTTTAGGCAGTTCAAAAATTGACTCTTGGATTTCAGTATAACTCACCAAACCTAACTTTAGACTAAATCATTTCACCTAAAAGAAGTTAGAAGTTTATACACGGCAAAGGAAGTAAATCTGGATGCCTTAAGCCCAAAAGTTTATCCTCTTCTTGCATAAGGTTTCGCCCCCTCCTATAAATAGATGCTTGAGAGTATCCTAGCTCCCTTTGGGAGAAAAACCACACGGTTAGCTTGAGTAAAATAAGAAGAAAAGCCCTTCCTCAAACTTATTACTTCCTAAACAAACAAAAAGTAAACTTTGGGCTTATTGGACAAGAGATCTTGTAAGGGCTTACTTATATCATCAAACCAAACTTAGGAGAAATTAGTAAGTATACAATTTAACCTAATCTTGGTATAAAATAAGTGATTTGATGATTAAATCATGTTTGTGGTTAGTTTGAGCTTAAACCTTCCTTATATGATTAAATTGAAATCTATTGTGTTTGAATTGGATTTTGTTATGGTAAAATGCTAAAAAAATTAGAAGAACATAGATTTATGTTTTAATAAGTAAAAGTAAGATTTATGTGAAAAGATTGCATGTTTTAGGTTGAAAAATCTTATAAACCGAGACCTTGCTCGACCTATGGATCGAGCGAAGAACAATCAGAACCCTATGCTAGAGGATTGCTCAACGTCTAGCTCGAGCAATGTACAGCCCGAGACTTCGCTCGACTCTCGCCCGATACCTTATTCAAGTGAAAGACAACTCGAGACTTCGCTCGATACTCGCTTGATACCATGCTCGAGCGAGATACCCTGATAGTTTAAATTCAAGACTTCTCCTTGGATAAAAGTTGATGATTTAATAAAGAAGAATTATATATAATATAAGTGTATGATTTGTATGATATGTGTTGCACGGGGTACATAGCATAAGGTTTAAGAGTATATGTGTGTTCCATTATGTGATAGGTTTTAAGAGAAGGGGCATGACATGTATCTAAGAAAAATAAAAAATATTCATAAGAATAAAAAAAGAACAACTAAGAATAAGAATTATGGATAAGTTAGTCACGTTAGGGTGAGGATGGCGATACCTAACGCCCGTATGACTTATGTGCCGAGGGGGATGACAATATGTAATGCCTGTCGTAAAAGTAAGAGTTGTGTCACATCAGGGACGACAATACGTAACGCCCGAACGACTGACATGACTAGTAGGAACGGTGATACGTAACGTCCAGATGACTAACATGACTAGTGGGGACGGTGATACGTAACACCCGCTATGATAAGTATGTTCCGTGTCATGACGGGGACGGTGATACGTAATGTATGTATGACATAACTAGTAGGGACAAAAATATGTAACGCCCGCTATGTTAAATATTTTCCATGTCACGATGGGGACGGCGATACGTAACACCCGCTATGATAAGTATGTTCCGTGTCATGACGGGGACGGCGGTACATAACGCCCATCGATGATAAGAAATAAGTAAGACTCACAATATTAATAAAGAAAATGAAAGAAGTATAAGTTTTAAGTATAAGATGGTGGGTCCAAGTAAGGTCTAAGTTATATGGGAAAATTGGTCATTTACTTGCATAAATCTTATACAACATTTTCATAAGTTATATAGATTTGATCATTGTTATGTATGATAATTTATGATGTTATTTATATCTTATTTCGTTAACTGTGTACTTACTGAAATTTATTGAAAATCTCAATTTTTTAAGTTTTACCTATCATTTCTTATGGAATGATAGATGTTGTGCAGGATTAGATAAATTGCAATGAGATTCGGATAACATAGGAGATTTTGAGGTACCCCGAGGGTTCTACAGAATACTCCTCTCCGAATTGAATGATCTTTCATGTACGTGATCAAGTGAAATAGTAAGATTACCAGACGACGATGGAATATTTTATTTGTTTTAAGAAAACTAACTGGGTTATGTAAGCCTTAGATACAATCTATTTTTGTAAATATGAAGTTATGAAAGTTATAGTCTTACTATTTTATATGATCTATTTATGCAAGAATTAGATCTCTTTGCATATATTGGAGATTTACCTCTTTTCACTGTGTTTCGCATTGCATTTAATTAGTAAGTTTAGATGCATGCATGCTACTCCTTACATATATGTAGGATAAGTAGCCTTGTGTTACTTGTCCGGACGCTTCGAGTTACGTTTTAATCAGGACGTTACAATCAATGTGTGTGTGTGTGTGTGTGTGTGTGTGTGTGTGTGTGTGTGTGTGTGTTGTGCCTTGAACTTGTCAAAAACCCTAGGTCATCTCAAGTGTCTTTTTGTCTTTCCAAGGTGTCACTCTTGCTTCTTGTTGTTGCCCCCTCTCTCTCTTTCTATTGCTTCTCCAAAAGTCTCTTTTAGAACATGACTTTTCCTCTTCCCAAGTAAGATCTTCTTGGAGCTCCAAATGTCCATTTTCATGCTTGGCAAGTGTCAACTAGAGAAATCAATCATGCATGTAGGTTTGTAAGCCCAATCCGAAACTCTATCCCCCTTTGCTTCTTCCACTCACTTCTTCTAAAGTGTCTTGCTTGGTACTGTCCAAGATCCCAAATAATGAGTTTCTAGAAAAGAACAAAAAGGCTCCTCTTGTACCATGTGGCGGCTCCGCCCTCCTACAAAATCAATTTGGGCTCCTAAAAACCCTAATTCCTTTCTAGTGGCCGAAATCTACATGGCCTTTGTGGGTTTTTTTCGTCTACTTTCTCTTGTAGGCTTTTTAAGCTTAGAACTCAAAAGTCCAAATAAATAAAGCATAGCTTAAGACATCCTCCAACACTTATCCAAAATCTAATAACTATATTAAAATGTTAGTGTGAATAAAAATAATAAGATATTGTTTCTTTTATTGAATTTAATTTCTATTTACATTGAGATGTCTTTAAGCACCATCTATCTTCAAGCACTATCTATCTTCTTTTATTTTTTTATTTTATTTTATTTTATTATTATTTCTTTTATTTCTTTTTGTTTCTTTGTTGGTATTTGCAGGAGTGAAAGATCACATGGGCCACATTATTTCAGCCACAAATTCACTTTGTTTTCAATTGGACCCACTTGCTAGCATTTGGAGACACACGCATCAAGCAAGATGCAAGCCACACGGACATTAGTTCATTTGATTTTGAAAAGGGCTGCACTTGGACTTTAATTGGAATTGGGACGTTGATGTTGGGTTTGATTTGACTTGGGCTGAAGGCTTTTGATTGCCCACAGCAACATCAATTCAGCTTTACTCTCATAGGCCCATTAAATCTTCAATTAAACACGGCACTTCATATTAGAACTAGGGGCTACACGATGTATATATATATATATGCGTTAAGAGACGAGCGCCGCGGATAGGAGCAGAAGCATGAACGGACGAAGGCTACGTACGAAGAACGAATATTAATTTTATGGCCATCGTTTGCTTTAATTTTTTTGAAAGGGTATTTGTTGTCCATGTTTATGGGTAACTAAATTTTCAAGTAGGACTAGGGATGACCTTGCACACGAGATAATATTTTTAATTTATTTTTAATTCATGTATTTGATTTTTAATTTATTACAATTCTTAGCTTTATCATTCTCAATATATTGTTAATGTTTTCTTCTCTGAATAATCTTAAAATTTATTTCGTTTATGGATTCAGTTATGATTTTTCTATTGAATGGATTAGTTTTTTGATTATATTTGGATCAATTGATTATTTATATTGATTTAATTCTCTGCTGCAATATCGCTCTCTAGGTATATTGTCATCTTTAAAATTTTTTTAATGTGAATAACAATTTGCGTGATTTAAAAAGTGGTGAATGGTTTTTTAAAAGGTTACATTTGATTTAATTTTAGTTTATAGTTCTATATCTTCCGATTGAGAATTTTGGAATTAAATTCTCAATTGAGTTATCAATGGATTAAGAATAATTAACATACCGGATATGTGTAAGAGATTCCTGGCGCTTGGCCGTTCGTCAATTTTAGTAAACTTTTCCGTTAATAATTTTGTTTAATTTTAATTTGCATTTAAAATCAATTTTATTTTCTCATTAATCATTTAACATTTTTCTTTAGTCTATTTGTTCTTTCTACTATTATTTTAATTTGTCTTCTTGTAGAATCAACATCCTAAAGCTGTACTATAACTACTGCATTATTTTTTGGGCATAATAAAAACTTATCGCAAACCAACGAACGATAACAATCCCTTGACTGCCCAACCTTTGTGTACTTAAAAGTCAATTCACTAGACTCGCACTTGGACAACACTACCAACATAACATATTCTCTAGTAAGTGTCAAATGTTAATAGTCATGCCACAACCACTGCCAATGGGTTAGCTCTGGGAACGAGCTTGAGCTCCACAACTGCCTTGTGCAAGTTACTTTTAGGAACAAGTTGACGAACTTGGTAACTACCTGAGATGGATCAGGGGTTTGACGGGCTCCCTGAACACTTAGTGTGGGTTACTACAAATAAACTTTAGCATCAATATCAAAATGGAAACACCAACATCAATTCACAACAAGGGGCAAAAATTCACTAACGACATTGAAAACAAAAATGATCGGGAGAACATACACTCTTTGCTAACAATAAACAGTCTCATGCAACCTATTAGGCAAACATTCATATAACAAACTCAAAACCGAGTCTCTTGACTCGTGGTGAACAATGACATTAACAGCCCCTTGACTGCTTCGACCCTTGCTCATAGGTTTAGCCAAGCTGGATCCCTTAACTCATCGTGAGCTATGGGCAGTGACGGTCTCTTGACTGCCCATCCCTCATGTACTAAGCTAGGTTCCTTAACTCACAACGAACTATGGGCGGTGAAAACCCTTTGACTGCCCAACCCTCGCATACTAAGTTGGGTCCCTTGACTCGTTGCAAACTATGGGCGATGGTAGCCTCTTGACATCTCGACCCTCTCGTATTGAGTCGAGTCCCTTGACTCGCCTTGAACTATGGGCTTTGACAGTCTCCTGATTGCTAGACTCTCACATACAAAGTCGAGTCCTTGACTTAGCATGAACTATGGATGGTGACATTTCCCTGACTACTCGACTCTCACATACAAAATTGTGTCTCTTGACCCACCTCAAACAACTAGCAGTGATAGTTTCTTGATTGTCTAGCCCTCGCGCTTAAAGCTAAGTCCATACAAACAAACTCCAAGCTAAGCTCCATGCTCACAACTAACTCGGTTGAGCACATCTCGTGGCTATCTCTCCAAGCCTAACTCCTCCCTCAAGAAGTTTCACTACTTAGCACAAACAAACAAAAAAATCAAGGACTAGTTCCCAAAATTCACTCTGCAAGATTCCAACATCTCTGTAGTGACTTGATTTAGAAATTCTCAAGATCTTCTTATTAAACAAATCAACATTAAGAATCATGGGAATTTGTGGGGGGTAAATACACTATGCCCAACCCAAGACCCGCTATGCCCAAATCATCATTAGAGAGTAGTAGGGGAGAATAGAAAATGAATTAGGTAAGGAGAAAGGGGCAGAAACAGAGAGGAATGACAAATACGCTTAGGGGACTAGACAAAGAGGAATGTAGGAAGTCAGATGAAAATGAGAAATGAGGGGAAAAACAATTCAGACACACGAGAGGAAATGTAAAGTAGCCCTTAATCACCACTCCTAAAGGCCAAAATAAAAGGGGATCTAAGAAATGAGATTGGGAGACGATTACGAGAACACCTAGCATCATTTTCAACCATAGGACGAGAGCTCTAGGATATTATCTTTTCCAGAAAATAGGTCTCTGACCTCCATTGTATAGAGAGAATTCAGAGACCATGAAAGACTATAAAATAAAATTATTATAGTGTATTTTCCCTCCAAATGCTTTTGAATGTAGGTCTCATTCTGAACCATGTAAATCTTTGCGTCTTAATTTTTATTTCATGATTTCTTTTCTATTCATTACCATAGATATACGTACAGGCACTATGCCACCGCTCTGGATAGTCATTGTGATCTCCAAACCACCTCATCTAGTATTGGACTATCTCAATAGGCTAGGAATGACTATTTCTCTTGTTTTGAGCTGTTGTATAATTTTTTACATTAACACACGTCATTTGCATGGCAAGCCTTGATTTCTAAGAAAATTTTTAAGATTTCTCTTTTACAAATCGTCATGCCATGTAAATAAAGCGGATGATAGGTTATAAATACGACTTGCAAACAAAAGAACTTATAAAGCACTCTCATTAAATTATTCAAAATTAAAGGACATTTTTAGCCATTGTAAGAGAAATTTGACTTTTGGTTCTTCCATTTATATAAACCCTATATTGGATTAGTTATTTTTTCATTATATAACAATAAAATAATATAGCAATAATTTGGTTTTGGCTATTCACATCAAATTTTCACATTGAATTATCCATTTATTCATTATATAGTAATGAGTAATTAATAATTGAAAAAATATTTAAATTTTTTAAATTATTAATTTATTTTATTTTATCATATTTTACTATTCTACTTATTATATATTAATTAATGATCACACTAATTAAATTATGGGTTAAAAAAATTAATTATTAATCATATTCTATTTAAATTAAATTACTAATTAATAAAATAAACATTTGCATGAATATAGACATTTGCTCTATGACAGTAATTGCCAAAAAAATTAATAAAATAGACATTTGCTTGAATAAGAGGGAGACGAAATTAATAAAAATAGACATTTAGCCAATGTAAAATGATTGCCAAAAGTGGAAATAAATTTGGAAGTACTGTAACTAAAGTCCAAAAGGTTTGAACTTTAGCTAATCCAATGTGACCTTATTTTAAGGCTTATTGGCTAAATATAAGATGAATTTAGCATTTCCTCTAAAAAAAAAGTTTAATTTAGTATTTAGCCAATCTAATGAGAATCTTCTGTTTCAAATTAAATTTTGCTAAGTTAAACTTAAATGTGTTTAAAAAAAATATAAATCGCAAGATCAAATAAAGTTGTTTTCATTTTTTAAGTCTCATAAAAGTTGTCATTCATGGAGCTAAAATGTGAGTTTTTAGCTCCATGAATGATTCATTAATGTCTGTTCTCAATTACTTCAAAACTTTGATTCATTTCACTAATTTTTGCCTTCATTTGATTTTTTTTTGTGCAGGACCAAGTGCTACACCTCTTGCACCTTTCTTTATGTGCCCTTGTATTCAAATTTTCAAAAGGCATCTTTGTCGATTTTGCTTTCTTAATACCACCTAACTAGGGCCGGCTCAATAAGTTAGGGGGCCTAAAACTAAAATTTTGATTGATGCATTTTTTTTAAAGTAAAATTAAATAAATTTATTTTTATTTTTATATTAAATTTTTATTTAAAAATAATTTCTATAATTTGTCAAGTAAATTACTACTTAAGATCTTATACTATCTTTTCAACTAATATTTTTAATTAATAATGACATATATAATATCTATTTGATATTTTTGATGTTCTCTTATTTAGTTAATTAATAATTTTATTTGGATATTTTAAAAAAAATCTATTTTAAACTTTAAGGACTTTATTCCATTAGAGGGTCTTAGGTAATTGCCTAATTAGCTTAATGGAGGAGTTGGCCCTGCACCTAACCCTAAGATATATGCTATGTTGTTATTGCAACGGATTGCCTGAGCTTCCCATATCCGATTGACTCGTAACACCCTCCACCCCCACCCCCAGGGGCGGAACTAGAATTTTATGTTTGGGGGGGCGATCGATAAAATATACAATACATGTAAATTTTAGAAGGATGGTCATCAGTGATAGAAGTATTATGCTCTGTTGTTACCAAGCTCTCTAAACATATATTACTCTTCGAATTGTCTACGTCTTTTTAAAAAAAAAAAACCAATTGTACTTAAGTACTTGCTCATATTTTTCTATGATTTAAGAAAAATTTATAGATCAAGAATAAATTTGAGAACTTTCTAATAAGTAATAATGTAATGCTATTAAATTTTTAACAAACTATATCTCACAATCATACAAGTTAGAATAAAATTAAATAAGTGAGTATAATCAATTAATTTTACAATCATATAAATTTATACTCAATTTTTTTTTGTTAGAATTAGACTGTTAGAATAACTGCGAGATTACATGAGTTAAAATTTGGATTTAAATGAAAATAAAATTTAAAATATAAATAGATGTATATGAAGATTTAGAGAAATAATTTTAGTAAAAAATTGAGGAGGGGCAATTTTTTTTTTTTTAATTTAAGAGAGAATTTTGATTATATATATAAATTATATATATATATATATATTAGAGTTACTTTTTTTGAAAAAGTTTGGGGGGGCGGTAGCCCCCCCAAGGATGAACATGGGTCCGCCCCTGCCCACCCACCCCACCTACCCAAACCCCCCCCCCCCAAAAAAAAAAAAAAGCCCTGTCTCTAGGATCTCATTCAGTAGATCCACTTGAATTTCCACATCATCCTTACACCTTAAGTTAGTAAAGAGGCCAGTTGGTTTTGGCTTACCTCTTGTATAGGTTGGTTGTAACAGAAGGAGTTTATTCCTGAAACCAAAAGAAAAGGGATAATAGGCATGATAAATGGCAGTTGAAAGAGCTACACGAACGCTTGACGAGCAAATGAAAAAGGCCCTTATGTATATTTCTTAGTAAATGCCTTTTCCCTTTTTTATGATAAACTCTTCTGGTAATCGATTCTATTTATTAATTGTGTTTGTCAGGGCAAGAAGAGGGCTGGAATGTGAATATCTATAGTCAAAATGTAACTCGCAAATGATTCTATTTCACAAGAATCCTAGGGCTGCAAATTAATATACCAAGCTAAGTGTCTCAGGAACGGTGTGTTTACTTGAATTCGTACATTATGATCATGGGTTAAGTGCCCTGAAGGAGTGATTTGGGCTCCTGAATATGCAACAAAAAGCTTTCAGAAATAAAAACTAGTTTATATGTATGAGTGGCTTATCTATATCTACTGCACAAGCATTAAGTGAATTTTTTGACACGAGAACAATTCTTGTTCTAGTCCTAATGGGTTCAATTGTTTACTATGGGAAGTGTTCATGAATATTTAAAAAAATAACAAATGATTTGTACAAGTTCCAATAGATAGTTCCACGTAGGCCCTTTATAAAAAGGTACTCCACCATGTAAAAGTGTTTTCTTTTTCTTTTTAGTGGGACTCATATTTTTATAAAAAGCAGCATTTATATATAAAAAAAAAACTATATGAGATTTATCTATTTGAAACTTCTACCTAACATTACTCTAAAAAAAAATTAGAGGTCTCCAAATGAAATCATAGTTGTTAGAATATCTGGTCAAAATTGTGCTTTGGCCATCTTGTTGACCTGTTTTAGGATATTATATTATGCCTGACTTGAGTGTGCATCGAATGGCAGGCATGTGTTATCAAAGATGTTTCTTAAACATTGCAACCAATTTGTCCTTCAGAACTCATCAGTATTTGTCAATTTACTACATAAATGTTACCAAACTAGATCTTAAGTGTGATTATGTGTAGTTCAATATTCGAAGATGGATTACCCCTGGCCTTGACATGTATGCAGGGGCGGAATCAGAATTTTATGTTAGGGAAGGCGATCGATAAAATGTGTAATAAATATAAATTTAATAAGGATGATCATCAGTGATAAAAGTGTCATGTTTTGTTATTACCGAACTCTCTAAATGTATATTAATTTTCGAATTGTTCACATCTTTTTTTAAAATAAAAAAATCAATTATTTTTAAGTACTTGCTCATATTTTTCTATGATTTAAGAAAAATTTATAGATTAAGAATAAATTTGAGAATTTTCTAATAAGTAATGATGTAACGCTGTTAAATTTTTAACAAACTATATCTCATAATCATACAAATTAAACTGAAACTAAATAAATAAGTATAATCAATCAATTTTACAATCATATATATTTATAATCAATTTTTTTATTAGAGTTAGACTGTTAGTTGAGTAACTGTGAGATTATATGAGTTGAAATTTGAGTTTAAGTGAAATTAAAAGTTAGAATATAAATAGATATATATTAAAATTTAGATAAATAATTTTAGTAAAAAAAAATTTGGGGGTGGGGGAATTTATTTATTTTTAATTTGAGAGAGAATTTTAATTTTATATATATATAATTATGTATATTTATATTATAAATTAATTTTTTTAAAACTTTGGGAGGCGGTAGCCCCCCCACCCACTAAGCTGGGTCCGCCCTTGCATGTATGTGTGCAGAACTGCAACATTGGACTTCATTTTGTTGAATGGTGAGGTGATGATATTCAATCAGAGTTGTTTATGTTTCCCTTGGCTATAGTTTACTTTCTTGGGAACATTTTTGAAATCTAATTGTTAATCACATTGTGTTTCCTAAATATTCTTGTTCATTAAACAAATCCCAGAAAGAATTGGTTCATTTTCGATTTTCAAAAATCTGGATGAATCCAGGTTCAGTCCGGATCCCAAATCGGGTGGATCTGGGTTGATCCGGATTTTTGATCCAGAACTCGCTTGAGCACCCCTATGGTGAATCATCTTCTCTTCCTAACTAAGGTTGCAATGTTATGACACAATATTGGAAAAAAAGTGCTTGGGATTTCTGAACTATACAATTGACCTTTAAAGGTACACCAGAAATTACTAAATTTTGTAGATACTGAGAAAAACTCCTATGATTATATTAGGAAACAAGGTCGGCTCTTTCATTAGACTAATTAGGCAATTGCCCGAGGCCCTCTAATGGAATAAAGTCCTTGAAGTTTAAAATAGATTTTTTTAAAAAAAATTATTCAAATAAAAATATTAATTAGCTAAATAAGAGAACATCAAAAGTATCAAATAGATATTATATATGTCATTATTAATTATAAATATTAGTTCAAAAGATAGTATAAGATCTTAAGTAGTAGTTTACTTGACAAATTATAGAAATTATTTTTAAATAAAAATCTAATATAAAAAGAAAAATAAATTTATTTTATTTTATTTTAAAAAATAAACCTCAATCCAAATTTTAGTTTTAGGCCCCCGGACTTATTGAGTCAACCCTACTAGGAAAGATGAATGATACTTCTAAATGATGTCAGCCATTCAACATAATGTGTAATTTGGAAGGGATTTTGTCAAGAGCATATATGATATATGAACATTAGAGCACAATCATCTATGAACGTGGCTTGAGAACAAGAAGATATGACCTAAATGCAAGAGAAGATTTGACATTTTAATTTGCCAAAGAAAATAGATTTGGTTTTTCCAAAATTTGAGATTTTCCTTAGCTTAACAGTGAGACAAAGACTCAACTTCAAACCTATATTTACAAACTCAACTTCAAACCTATATTTACAGTATCCACTCTTAGGCAAACTAGAAAGAATGGCATGTTCGAGATAAGTTGCTTTGGTTATCACACATTTGACATAAAAGGTTACCTACCTTTTTCAATGTCAAAAGACCATAATGTAGGACTTTTCCTTTGTCTTGGGCGGGAAAGATTTGAAGCATTATTGAAGGATGCATATGATATTTAGGAGTTATATAATTCTTGCTTTTTCCCTCGTGTGTCTGTAATTTCTTATCAATATAATCTAGACAGAACTTGTCCTTCTTTAGATAATACCTTTTGCTTTGCTCTAACTGAACCTATTTCATCATCTGCCTCAATAATGACATTTTTTATCTCATCCATATTCCGATTGAAGGTTGAACTTTCATAAATCAGGCATCTTTTTCACACAAGAAATGGGTGCAGGCTTCAGTGTGATCTAACTAAAACGATCTAGAGGACCTTATAAGGGCGACATACAGTCAATTGGACCAATTCGATCTATTTCTTCATCTCCCCATGAATTGTATGCTTGTAACAAAAGGGGCAAGATTTTCTTAACTCCAATCGACTAGGCATATTATATCGATGCTTTTACTATATCTAGAAATACCAATACTCATTGATTCCTTATTAACACTATTTGGAATACATAAGGCACATTTGTTGAGTGCCAAGTTAAAGTTTGAGTTTTCCAAACTCAGCAGTTGTATTCTATACACATTCTATGCATTGTACTTGTGGATGTGAAAATGATGGCATATTCTGAGTTTCATTGCATGGCGCTGCACTTTATTGTCTGGCATGGCACTGTCTCTTTATCTGTATTGAGTTCCCCTTCTTTGTGTTTTGTTCAGTGTGGTTTTTGGCATTGGTGCTCTTTCAAAGTGTCAAAATTTGAGTTTAGATTGAAATTGTAGCCACGAATAAATCCTATTTTTGAATGACGGAAAAGGCTAAATACAGTTTGAATGAAAGAGCTCTGGTGTGCTGTTGCAGGCAATAAAAATTAATGCCTATACTCTAAAAAAATTACATGTAGTAATGCTAGTAAGGATCGTTCTCACGAAGAGTATTTAGCCTAGTTTTATGCTACTTGAACAAGAATGGGTATGTTTAAGTATAACGAAAATAATTTCAAAAAAAAAAATCTAAGGAACTATTCAATTTAAAGTATTGAAATTGATCAAAATAACAAACCTTGGTCTAAGTCAACATCTACCATCGAAATTTTACACTCATCACCGATGCAAATATATATTAATTAATACTTTGAATATCCATCATTGGAACTATTTTCATATCTCTCCTTAGTTGTAGTTAATTAAAAAACAAGTGATATAATTAACCTTAACTACTAAATAACACATGACAAGCTCTAAGGATTTAATCTAGTAGCTGTCTTAAGAATTAGAAAGATCGATAAAACTAAACAATACAAGCACAAGCTTTAATTTGATTATAATTTCTTTAAAGTTATTTTGGTACACCTTTAGAAATTTTGGAAATATATTTATGTTGGACCTTTCTTATGAAAGATATTGATAAGTTAACTTTAAAATGGTGAAAGGATGCAAATGGAGGAATTTAATGTAAACCATGGTTATTGGAAAATGTTTGGCAGATTTCACATCCTCCGGTAATTTGGACCTAACTTTCTCATTTTATTTTGAATTGGGATAATTCAAGATGCTATGGAAATCTAAGAGAAATATCTACAATTTTTATGTTTTGAGTTTTAAAATATATGGACTCAATCAAAAATGAAATCGTGATTGAAGTTGGCAGAACCGAATTGGACATAATAAGCATTGACTTTGAATTGACTAATGGTTTTGCTTAAGATTAAGTTTTTGGAATATTTTTTCAATTATCCTAAGATCTTTAAAAATATGTAGACATATGGCAAATGAGAAGATATTATCTAGGAAGTTTCGTGTGAAATAAGAAAGATTATCTAGCAAACACTTTGTGTGCTCAGATTGGTTGCTCTCGAGTTACTCCAACCAGTTTTAGTAAACTAAGCATATATCTCTCATTTGATTTCGGAATTAGGTGATTCAAAATCATGTGGATCACTAAGAGAATAATATAAAACTTTTATTTTTGAGTTTTCGGATAATCATATTGGATCAATGACTTGTTGGGTCGAGAAGTGATCAGATTTGAAAATGGCAGAATTGGAACCTGAATTGGATTATCTCCACCGCCTTAGACAAGAGGCGAAATCTCATTGGATTTTTTTAGTTTCTGAACATTTAGATAGGTGTAAGGGACAGGTGGATAAATGGGGTGAATCCCTTAGGAAAGTTGGAGGACACTTGGAAGGGATAGATGGCCGGATCCCATTTCTTGGTGGATTTTCCAGATTTTGTTGTATCTTCTTTTTATGTGATGAAATTTTTGGACCATTGATCACCATAAGTTTTTAAATGGCATGAATCTAACCATTAGATGAGATTTAGAGATATCCAAGCCTAAATTTAGAGTAATTATGAGAACTAACAAGAGGTGAGACACCTCCTGTACATACACGGCTATGGATCAACCGGTTGTCTCTCAAGCCTTTTCACCCATTGAGCCCATGCATATGTCGCCTATCCCTTGTCTATATATTTTTTAAGAAGTTCCTTTTAGCCCCTTTAGAAAAAGCACATGCCTACCTTAGAAAAAGAAAGAGAAAAATTCATCTAAACACTTTTACATTATCTAAACCTCAAAAGAGAGCAATTGAGGTTTTTAGGGGAAAACTTGCAAGAGCATGGTTCAATCACCACTTCAAGTTTTGAAGAAATTTGTAAGTACACTATTTAACTTATTCTTGGCATAGAATAATTAATTTGATGATTAGATCGTGTTTGTTACTCATTTGAGCTTAAACTTTGTTTAAGTGTTTAAATGAAATCTATTAAGTTTTGGAATAGTTTTTATTATGCAAAAATGCTAAGAGAAATTGAAATAAGTTAGGAATATATTCTATTTTGATATATGAAATAATTTATGTAAAAATACAAAGCTTTGGTTTGACAAAAAAATAAGAAACTCATCCTAGTGAATTTCGACTTTAATAGGGTTTATAGTGAATTTTTTATTCTAAGTTTTTATCTACTTGATTTTAATCATTTGGATGATATTTTAATAATTATGATGATTTTAGGGACTCTAGCTTACTTGGGAAAAATTCAAGAATTAGCATTCAAGATATTTGTGAAGAATTTACTAGGAGAATAAAATGATTTAGGCTTAAATTTATTTTTGAAGTTGGGAGAAAATTGACTATTTAGGAATGAAGAGTTTGGCTAAGTTTGAAATAAAAAAAAATAAGTTTTGAATCCTCATAGGATTTGGCCAGCCTTGAATATTTAATATTTTATTATTTGATTTAGTTATTTAAGCATAAATTGTTATGTTTTGATGCTATGAGATGATGTGACGTAAATGCATATACACATGACGTATAATATTATGATATATTTCTACATGTCATAAATTTCATAAGGACATGAAATGTGCATGTTAAAAGTCCAAGGTTATAATCATGTTGCATTTCATCACATATGTGTCGTTATAAATTATGACGTCTGATTTAAAGAAAATAAGATAAGAAAACTTAAAAGTCATCACGACATGGACGACAATACGTAACGTCCATCATATGATAAGAATATTTACGTCATCATGGCGACGGAGATATGTAATGCTCGTATGACTGACAAAAATATGATATGGCCCAACCACGGGTAATAATAGTAGATATGATATGACTCAACCAGGAGTAATAATAATGGATATGATATGGCTTAACCACAGGTAATAATAGTAGAGAATCCGGCGAGCACAGCAATACATAACGCCCGTCGATGTTCAGAAACAAGAATAAGATTTAAGAAAAGATACGAATAAGATAAGAATTCTAGGAAAAGAATCCTTGCATGTTACGAAATATCGTGTACACATAATCATATAAGTTTTCATGTAAATGAATGAGTTTGTGTAAAAAGGGTACCTAAGTCATGCATAAGACATGCATAAAGCATTCATGAATCATGTGTTAAGATAATTCATCATGATATATGTTATTTTATGTTATTGATATGCTTTGATAATGCCATTGTTAAGTTAATTGTATACTTACTGAAATTTCTTAGAAATCTCATTCTTTTGATTCTATCTATAATTCCTTACGGGATGATAGATATTGTTGCAGGAATAGATAATATATCACGAGACTCAGACGTCACGGGAGATTTTGAGATACCCTAGGGGCTCTACAGAATACTCCTTAGTTAATGAATTGATAAATTAATTGATAATAAGATTATAGAGAAAGCGTAAAAGAGTCCCCTAAGGATAATAGGGGATAGTTTGAATATTTGTCCTGAAAATAGCAGATATCAGTAAGAAAAAGTTTGATACAGTGTACATTATGCTTTATAAGGATATGAGTTTTACTGTAGCATACCATGTGATATTTGTAAAGAATTAGATGTCTTTGTTGAAATTTGGAATTTGACCTCATTCCGTTGCACTATATTCTGCGCACTATTAGTAAGTTAGGTGCATGCACATATTTTTTGACGTGAAATAAGAGATTTGTAACTTAAGGTCACAAGTCATAATGTTTTAATTTACGTTAAATCTCAGATGTAAATTGGGGCATTACGCATTTAATTTAGTCAAGCGTTCCTCTTAAGATCTAATAATTTCTGACATAGTAAATCATTAAATCTTAATTGCTTTACAGATTAAAGGGATCAAACAATTACAAATTTGATATCTAACCTAGAAGTAGATTGCAACGAATAATAAACTAGTAGATCTCCTAGTAATTAAACAAGATAATCATGAAAATAGGCACAAAAGAACATCTGATACTCAAAGATAAATTGAACAATAAAAATAAATTAGATCTTACAATTTTATTGATTTTGAAATCTCCATTTCCTTAGACCAATTATGAAAGTTTAGTCACGCAGGGCCATGACGCAAACTCAAATGAGAAGATGAAAAGAGGGAGAAAGGTCTGTGTGTGTGTTCAATGGTGCAACTTGAAACATCCGTGTATGTGTGTGTGTGTGTGTGTCGTGTCCCCAAATTCAGATAAGATTTAATGCATGCGTTGCGGTCCATAGCATCTTGGGTCTCCTACTATGAGTGGAAGTCATGTGTCGTGTGATTTTAAAATGGACCCAGCCCAGTCGAATTCAAGTTGCCCTCTCTTGCTTGTGACAACCTAGTTTTTTTTAGATTTTCATGCTTGGAATGGATGTTTTATTTTAAGTCATTACTTGATGATATTTGGAGATGCATCCATTATTTATTTTTTTAGGCTTTTTCCTATATAAGATATTGATAAGTTAGGGCTAAAATAGTGAAAAAAAAATCCAAGTGAAGCTATAGGAAGATATGAGTGGCGCCTAGTACTTGGTGGGATTTTGTGGACACTTGGTTTGTTAAGAATATGCTACATTTTTAGTATTTCAAAGAGTCAAGTGTTTGGAAATTAAAATTAGGCAAAAAAGAGCTTTGTCTTTTTCCTAATGGAGGCAACGAAATTGGATGAGAAAAATGAAGAACTAATTCTATGTAAAGATTTCTTTTCTTAAGGAATAAGAAAATAAAGAGACATGTGGCAAAAAGGAATTGAGACACTTGGATCAAATCCTATGTGCAAATATGACAAAATTAGGTAAAAAGAAATTTTGTCATCTTCTTTGGAAGGATTTTTGGAGACACTTGGCATGATAAGATTTGTATATGTCTTTTTTGAGAATTTCAAAGTGATAAGGTATAAGAGTTTTGAAGGATCAAGTAAGAAATATTCTCTTAAGGGCTTTTGGTTATTGAACGAATTTTAGTAGGAAGAATCAACTTATGCCTATTATTTTAGGTTGTTTATGCAAAAATGACTTTCTTAAGAGATAAGGAAACAAATGACAAGTGGTGATAGGATGCACAAAG
Organism: Platycarya longipes; assembly: GCA_036559045.1. Lineage (NCBI taxonomy): Eukaryota > Viridiplantae > Streptophyta > Magnoliopsida > Fagales > Juglandaceae > Platycarya > Platycarya longipes. Next base: position 16,743,649 of record CM071803.1, on the reverse strand, counting down.
TACAAATAAAGATAATTGGATGTTTCTCGACAGTTTTAATGTCTCTCAGTAATTTGGGCATAACTCTCTAATTCGTTCTTCAATTGATATGATTCAAAATAATATAGAACACCAAGAGAAATATATACAACTTTTATGTTTTAAGTTTTGTGCGATACTAGTTGGATCAAGGACAAAATCGGACTTGAAGGTGACGCATCTGAAATTGATCCAAATTGTGGTTTCGAATTTAACATGTACCTAGTCTTTTGTCTTCTTCTCTTGCAAAAATACACCTTTTAAGATATGATGACATGTGAAAGTGGGGAGAAAAGGGTGTAGCTGAAACCCACTTTTGCCTCACCTTGGATATGTGCACAAAAAGAAGAAATGATACATACCTAATTTTGTCTCTTTCTACATGTGTCCACCTAAGCCACAAGATAAGATTTTTGTCATATCAAGCCAACTAAGCCTAAGTGAGGAAAAATGAGTATGCTATCACCTACATGGACACATGGCATGGTTTAGACTAGTTTGAGTTGTTCTCTTGGCTTTGTCCTACAAGGGTATCGACCAAGAAAAGTGAGGTGAAGGGGAGACATGAGTGGCGCCAAGTGTGTGTGAGTTGTTTTCTTGGGCACCTAGTATAAAAAGATAGAAGATTATATGTGAGAAATTTCAAGGTGTTGAGGTATGAGTGATTGAGACGTGTGAAAGGGCAACGAAAGAAATAATTTTATATATATTCATACATGGAGTTTCGGTTGAGAGAAGGAGAATATTTGGAGAATTAGCTAAGTGTTTTAAAAAAATTATTGGAGACACTTGGCATCAAAATAATATTGGTCTTTTGAAATATACAAAATTCTAGCCTAAAAAGAAAGATTAGGTAGGTTTGTCTAAGCAATTTTAGTTAGATAAGTAAAGAATATTCTATGGGGGAGAAGGAAGCAATCGATTTAGACTTGAAAAGAATATTTCATCTATATTTTTATACGATGTTTGAAAGACAAAGATGAAAAATGGTAAGTTAGGTAAATATAGAAATTTAGTTAGGTAAAAAGGTGATGGTTATCATTTGTCTAAAGAGTTCTAGTGGAACAAGTAAGGTATATTCCACATGTGACACATGGATTGGGCAAGTTTGGAGAAGGGAAACTGATTGCTCTTTTGTCCTTTAGTTTTTCTATGTTTGTTTGTCTCTCTTAGGAATTTTGGGACACTTGTCAAGTGGGGAATGAAAGGCAAACATGAAAATTGGGATGAAATTCGGATGATGGATAGATTGGAGATGGGGTAGCCGAAACACCCATTTTGTCTCATTTGGATTTCCATTATCTCAAATAGATTTGGATAAGGGTTAAGTCAAATCTTATAACTAAGTCTGAAACTAGTGAATGAGTATCATAAACCCCTAGATGGACATAGGGCCGGTTGATGGAAGGGGAAATATCCTAATCTAAAATATGCATGTATCGACCAAGGCAAGAAGGAAAAAGAAATATATTCCTCACTTCACCCATAGCTCTCGACCAAAAGAAGTTCTAAGCCCTCTCCACCCTTTCCTTCTACTTACTTATCCCTACAATATCTCATTAAGGTATTTTGGTGTGTTCTTCTCAAGGATTTTCTAGGGCAAGCCACCTTCACAAGGTAAGTACTCTTTTAACTAATCTTAGTAATCCTTATATTTATATGTTATTTGTAATGCTTCGATTTTTTGCCTCAATTAAAACGTAAATTGAAGCATCCGGACAAATAACACAAGGCTACTTATCTTACATAAATGTAAGGAATAGCATGCATGCATCTAAGCTTACTAATTAAATGCAATGCAAATCGCAGCAGAAAGATGTAAATCTCTAATATATGCAAGAGATCTAACTCTTGCATATATAGATTACATGGCATAGTAAAACTATAACTTTCAAAACTTCATATTTACCAAAATATATTGTATCCAAGACTTACATAACTCAGTTAGTTTCTTAAAACAAATATCATATCCCACCATCATCCAGTAATCTTATTATTCCACTTGATCACATATATGAGAGATCATTCCAACCGGAGAGAAATATTCTGTAGGACCCTCAGAGCACCTCAAAATCTCCTGTGATATTTGAGTCTCATTGTAATTTATTTAATCCTGCAACAACATCTATTATTCTATAAGGAACGATAGATAAAACTTAAAAGAGTGAGATTTTCAAGAAATCTCAGTAAGTACACAGTTAACAAAATAAGGCATAGATAACATTAGAAATTATCATACATAGCAATTATCACAGACCTATAGCTTATGAAAATGCTTTATGAGACTTATGCATGTCAATGACCACTTTTACCATACAAACTTAGACCTTACTTGGACCCACCATCTTATACTTAAAAACTTATATTTTTCATCTTATTTCTTAATCTTGTGGATCTTACTTATTTCTTATCTTCGATGGGCATTACGTATCGTCATTCCCATCGGGCTTACTTAGCATGACGCTTCAGCTTATCCATACATATAATTCATCAATCGTCTGGGCGTTATGTATCGCCGTTCCCGTCGTGATGAGTCTCGTGTCAGTCTTCCGGATGTTAAGTATCGCCGTCCCCGTCGTGACACAGAAAAATACTTAATATAGCCGGCGTTATATATCGTTGTCCCCGCTTGTCATGTCAGTTATCTGGGCGTTATGTATCATCGTCCCCATCGTGACACAACTCTTAGTTTTACGATGGGCGTTATATATCGCCGTCCCCATCGGCATGTCAGTCATACAGGCGTTACGTATTGTCGTCCTCGTCATGACGTGACTTTAGTCTTATCATATTCTTATAAAGTCTTCTTAACATAATTTATTAAAACAGACGTCATAACTTATGGTAACACATATATATAACAAAATACAACATATGCATAAACTTAGACTTATGACATTTATGTTTCATGTTTTCATAAATCATATGACATAGAAAAAAACATATCACAAGAACCTACATACACATACGTCACCTAAATTTATGACGTCAAAACTTAACGAATGATACATTCATAATTAAATATTATAATTTTATTAAACTAGGACTGGCCGAATTTCATGAGGAACTTAATCTTATTTATTTATTTAGCTTATTTAACTCAAGTCAAGTTTTACATAATTACACATTTTAAGCATATTTATATGTTTTCTTGAGTATTCATTTTATATATATATATATATATATATTAGCATAATAATTCCCAAAAATCTTCCAAGTAAAATTGAAATTTTTAATCTTACCATACTTGATAAAAATCTTATTCAAATAATTCACTAAAAGTTTAGAATACACGAAATACACCCCTTTTTGAAGCTCATACCTACTCTGTTCTGCTATTTCAAGTCCAATTTTGCCTTTTATTTAGTTCTTATCTCTCAAAACTTAAAACATGAGAGTTATCCTTTTGAATTATTTAATTTCGACACCACACTATCAAGTTATGAGCAATTTACTATAGGATGTTAAATCTGTCAACATTATCCATTTTTAATCTGAAAGTTGCTAGGGTTGATCTATTATTTTTTTTCTAAATCAAGATCTCATATTTTCACATAATTCTCTTAATATATAATCATAAAACATATTCTTAAGTTTCTAAAATTTTTCTTAGCATTTTTTCACAATAAAAATACTCCATAATTCAAGAGCATTCAAGCTACTACATAAACAATGTATGAGCTTAAACAAACATCAAACAAGTATCAAACTAAATCTTCAAATTAAGCCACTTATACTACATCAATATTATGTTAAGTAGAACACTTACAGATTTCTTCCAAAGCTAGATTAGTAGTCTTGAGTTGATTTTCCACCACCCTTTTTTCCAAGGCTCCTATTTCACTTCCTTTTGATGTGTGTGTGTTGTGAGTGAGATTTCTTATATTTTCTTAGTTTTCTCTCAAGGTGATCATATGACCTCTCTAAAAGGAAATAAAGGGAAACTTTTTTGTCTATTTATATGGGTAAAAATGTGCTAGAGGGCTTGAGAAAGGGAGGGGTGTCTCGACAACCCCCTTAGCCAAGTGGTGAAGTGCTTCCACCCTAGATGCAAGGCCTCATGATCACCTCTACCTCTAATGATCTTCCAAGATTTTCATCCCATGGCTAAGCTTAATCCACTTCTAAAATAATCTAGATCAATGGTTCAAATAATTACAACACATTGGTAAAAAAAAAAACAAAATCTTAGCATATCCAAGATAAGATCAAACCAGCCACTTGGCCTCCCCCTTGCACCCCACGGTTTCTAGACCATTTCTTCACCTTTTGTTACATGTTCCAGCTCTCCTTGACACCCTTAGAATATTTTGGAAGAATCCCATTAAGTTTGGTTGGGTATTGGTTAAGAATAGAGGGGTAACTTAGTTGATTTGTTTGGTTCTACACTAATCAGATTTATTCTTACTTCTCCCATAGTTATAGACAAATTTTCCTTCTAGAAACTCTTCCACCACAAAGTAAAATTTTTACATATATATAGAAGATAGAAAAGTAGAGAACTAATCAAATTCGAGCTTCTAAAGTAGGTTGGTGGTGTGATTCATTTTCGGGTTTCAGTTTACGCTCAAATCAGATTAGTCCACTTCCAGCCCAAAAAACCCATTGACCCACTTCGATTCTCCAAAAATACAAATCATAGATTTTTATATAATTCTCTTAGTGATCCATAGGATTTTGAATCACATTATTCCGAGATCATATTAGAGAGCTATGATTAATTTATCGAAACACGTCAAAACCACCTGAGAACACCCAATCCGAGTTCTCCATTTGTTTTCCGTTGTTTTCTTACCCACCAAGGCCTCTAGATAAATTCTTATCAACTTGCCATATGTTTTCACACATTTCAATACCTCAGAAAGTTTGGTAGCCAATCACAATTTTCGTCACATAGCCAAACATAAGACAACTCATCTAAGTCAGTTATTAGTTGACTCCTATTCCTGTCCATCCACTTCACACCAGATTTTGTCCTTGATCCATTCCTTATTTTCACAAACCCAAAACATAAAATTTCTATATATCCTTCTTAATATTCTATAGGAACTAGAATCACTTCATTCAGAATTCATATGATCAAGTTATGATTTTTCTACTGAAAGTCGACAGATAAGTTCGAGAACACCAATCCGAGCACACCAAGTGTTTGATAAATGATCCCTCTCGTTTCACACGAAACTTACTAAATAAAATCTTTTCATTTGACATATTTCTACACACTTTTTAAAATCTTTGGAAAATTGAGAAAATATATCAAAATTTTAATCTTAATCAAAGTCACTAGTCTACTCCAAGTCAATACCTATATATCCAATTCAGATCTACCACTTCAATCTTAATTTCGTATTTGATTAAGTCCATATCTCTTGAAACTCAAATCATAATAATTGTAGATATTCCTCTTAGTTTTCTAAATTATCTTGAATCATCTCAATCCGATATAAAATGAGTAATTTATATCCATATTACTATAGGACACTGAAACTGTCTAAATTAGCCTAATCCGAAAATATCATAGGGTATATCCCTTACTTATACTACTTGACTTTCTTTATAAATTTCCTTCAATTTCTATACAATATTTTATTGAATATTCAAAAACCATATCTTCTCATCATATTTAGTGTCTCCCATGATTTTTCCTCCAATACCAATAAAATATACATATATCCAAAATTCTAAAGGTTCCCTAAAATAATCTAAAGAAATATTATTGCGTAAAAAATGAACAATTTAAAAAATTTGGATTATCACATTATTAGTTGTTCCATTTTATTATTTAGCTTACTTGCTAAATGATTAGGTTATGTTTGTCTATGTTTTGTTAGGAGTGTATCCTAAGCTTTAATTTAAGAAATGTTTAAGGGAAGTTGGTAAATATATGAAAAATAAGCAATATGAATATATCTTGGAGATTTTCGGCTATGGGCAACTTAAGCTGTGTATTTTTTAAAGGATTGAACACTCTATTCTTAAGGACTATGTAATTCGGCTCTAATGAGTTTAAAAGGATATATTCTAAGTATTCATCTCTAGAATAAATATATGACATTGATTTAGTACATTGAGTGGTTTAAGAGTTAAAGACTACAGGTAAAAACTTAGTTCTTGTTTTGAAGGTTAACAAAGGAGTGATAAGTCAAAGGAATTCCTAAAGTTTGGCTAAGCCCCTTTAATAGTTTGATAATTGATTTATTTTAATACAATAAAGGTTATGTATGAATGGATAGAAGAAATGAGAAGGAGATACTAAGTTTGGAAACCCTTGGGTAATTCGGCTATAACCTTTTTGAGTTATAATGTTATAAGTTATTCCTTTGGTGATTGCATAAATATGATGTTTTTGAAATATGGCTAAGTTTGTATGGTGTGACATGATCAAGATAAGTTTTGAAAATGTATATCTCATATGTTTCATGAACTACATGTTTTGCATAAAAGTCACATGTCACATACATGCTCATTGAAGTGATAAGTTCCACGTTCTTTGGGTCATCATGTTTTTCAAAAGAAAATAAGATAAAAAATATTTTATAAGAACTCCAAAGGTTGTGATGGGGTATTGCCTCAGTGGAACTCCTCTAGCGACTCTGGAGTGTTTAAGAATAGAGTGGTAATCCTGGGTCGACGAAAAACAGTCAACAGGCCACGAATAGTCCTTTTTAAAGGTTCGCGGAACGTAGTCGCACCTAGCACTAATAGATGACAAGGACGACAAATGTGTAATAATCTGCCGTAATTATTATGATTATGATTATGACGTATTCACGTCAGTGTGATGCTATATGACAAGTCTGACAAGAAATGCTAGCTTAAAGAAATATATGAACAAGAAGAATGACACGTAAAGTTATGAATAATAAGAAAAGACATGAAAATTTTTCTGAAAGGTTTCAAGTTCATGATAAGTTTTGAATATTTGTCAACAAAAATCAAAGAAAGATGAAAGTATCTTTTCATGAAAAGCAAGAAAATCTTTGATGAAAAAGCATGATGCATAAGTTATGCAAAAATTATGCATAAATCATGCATAAATGCCATGCATAGATCATATCTCATGTCTAATAATCATAGTATATGCACTTGTGTATCCATATATGCTAACGATGCTGGTATTACAAGTTTTCTGAGTACTTACTGAAATTTCTTGAAATCTTACATTTTAATTTTATTTATCATTCCTTATAGAATGATAGACATGATTGCAGGAGTAGGAAATCCAACATGAGATTTCAACATCACAGGAAGTTCTAAGGTGTCTTAAGGGTCATTCAGAACGTTCCTCTTATAATGAAAAGAACCATCCTCTATTAGGTGAAATTAAGAATGAATTTTGCAAATGGGAAAAGAGTAGTTGTATGGTTGTACTTTGGGGAAAACTAGCAATGATATGTGATTTGTTAAGTTAAGGATTTTTAAATTTGCTTACCATATGATATACGCAAAGATTTAGATTTCTTTGCTGATTCTTTAAAAATTGATATTTTTCCACTGCAATATTTTCTGCATAATGTTAGTAGGTTAGGCACATGCATATATTTTTGACACGAACGAAGGGATATGTAACCTTGCGTTATGTATTCCAACGCTTTAATTTACGTTAAATCTCAAACGTAGATTAGGGACGTCATATTGCCAGTCCAAGGTGACGTCCAATTTCAATGTCGTGTCCAGTTTAATTGCCTATGGGGTCCAACAAAGTCTAACCATGTGGCCTACTATTTAATTGTTTCCAAATGAATCAATGCAACCAAATGGCAGTCACATACGGCAACTTGAATTTCAATTTTGACTTTGATGCAACTAGTATTTCTCAAAACTTTAAACATAAAACTTGTAGATATTTTTCTTGGTGTTCTATATTATTCTGAATCATCTCAATTGGAGATCGGATAAGAGAGTTATGTCCAAATTAAGAACCAATGTCAAAACTGTCCAAAATCACCCAATTAGCTTCGTTTGCACTTAACGCCTCTATTTGTATCCTAAATTAAAGTATAAGAATAATAAATATATTTAGGTATCAAATAAGTATACAAGATTAAATATTAAGGGAAAAAAATATGACATTTTGCATTATCATCAAATTTTCCCACACTTAACTTTTGCTCGTCCTCAAACAAAACTCAAATTCACTCTCCCAACAACACCATGGTTGTAACGCCATCAACAAAGAACAATCAAGTTCTTCAAAACTCATAACATATCATGAACAAATAACTTACAATTACTTAATAAGCATTTTCAGTTGTAGATGGAGTGAACTTAATATATAGACCCTCAAGGAAATAAACACCCGATTCTCATATGTTTGAAGGGTATGTGTTTCGCTCAAATTCATTCCAATGGAAATGATCTTCCATAGGCTTGCATATCTTCTCATTCTCCATCACTGGGATCACATGAATAACATGAATCATTAGGGCTTTCCAAGTGTTGTATAAGGTTTTAGGTTCAATGTAGAAAATATTTGGGAATGTAGCTCAAAAGCCATAAAAGCTAGTAGAGTAAAAATAAATCAACTCAAGTTCAAATATATAAGACATGTAAAACCAATCACTCCATTAAGCAGCTTCTTCAATTTGGCTTTAAAGAATTTAAACCATGTAAAACTCCTACGTTAAAAAAAGATCATTCGAAAGGAACAATTTTCATTTGTAGTAGGGAACGATCCTTTGCAACAGCTTACACCTTGTATATATCACATGTAAATAGACTCCTTTATTGAAATTTTAAGAGGAATCATGAACATGGATAGTTTGTACTATCAAAAGCAATTTCCTCCATCACTTCATTTTCTTCTTTCCTTTTCCTTTTTTTCTCTTTTTTTTTAAAAAAAAAAATTCAACAAAACTACATCAACAATGGAACTCACAAATTAAGAATGAAAACATATTTCATTTTACTAGTCATAGTCATACCAAAAATCCAAACGCCCCCATACTTATTTCTTGCACACACATACATATCATAATAATAAACAATTTTTCACTAACTCTACAGTTTGGGTAAACGCATTGTTTTTCGATTTTAAAGCTTGTAATGTGGGTTCACAATAACCAAAAAATCAATAAAGTTCAAAGGGGTTCAACAAAGGAAAAAATTAATTACAAGGTAGGCAATTTGGCTTATTTAGCTTATAACAAAGAGGGCCTTAACCATGTTCATGCATGCATGTATCAATGTGAACCCAAAGAGAATCAAGACAAGTTCTAACGAAATAAGTCCATTAAAGAATATATCACATGAAAGAAAATAGTGAGACTGATATGGATGTGTCAGTCTAAAGGCTCAAACTCTTACCAGCTTTTGTCTATCAAATTTAGACACTACTATTCTTCAAGGAAAATATCTAGACTACTTAATTTGGAAGATTACTTATTCAATCATGTTATGAATTTTTTTCAAGCTTAATTGAATCTTGCTCATGACAAACACAACCAAAAATCATTGAAAACCACAAAAACAAAAAGTAAAACTTCATTGTCCCCAATGTAAGGTTAAATGTAAAAAAAAAATGTGAAAATAACCAAAATATAAATGCTAAAAAAAAAAAAAACTCTCCTTGGGTTGCCTCCCAAGTAGTGCCTTTGTTTATTATCATTGGCTCGACTCAAGGCTTTCTTCTTCATTCTCTTTCTCAAGATAATTACTGATGACAACTTCCAATCTATCTTTTCCATCAAGTTCAAAAACTTTTTGTTCTAAAGAATCAATCACATCAATAGAATAAATAGAATTATCATCACCTGAATATTTCATGGTATTATAGATGTTAAATCTAACAATTTCACCATCAAATTCCATGGTAAGTGTGTCACTATGAACATCTATATTAGTTTGGATGTCTTTAAGAAGAGTTTTCCTAACAAAATAGGAGCATTTTGATCGTCATTCTCCATATCAAGTACATAGAAATCAGTAGGGGAAAACAAATCATTAACTTACACAAGAACATCCTCAACTACACCCTTAGATAGGCATTATATTTATCAGCCAATTGAATCACAACCAATTTTATTTAAAGGTTCAAGTTTCAAAGAAGCATATATAGAATATGGCATGACATTAATAGAAGCTCCTAAATCTATCATGGCCTTCTCAAATCTAGTGTTACCTATCGTACAAGGGATAGTAAACATACCTAGATCTTTGCACTTCGTAGGGAGTTTTTTTTTTGAATAACTGTAGAAACATTCTCCCCTACTCTCACCTTCTGATATATTTTAAATTTCTGTTTTCTCTTAATTGTACACAGTTCTTTCAAGAATTTAGTATAATGAGATACTTGTTTAATAACATCTAAAAGTAGAATATTTATCTCGCATCTACGAAAAGTCTCATATAAATCTTTACTTTACTCATCTTTTCTAGATTATGCTAAAACCTAAGGAAAATAAGGTACTGATTTATAATAAGAAATAGGCGAAAACTTATGCTTAGGTCCATCATTGTCATTGGGAATGTTCCTGTTTGCAATGACATTTTTCTCATTTCTTGCTCTAACGATGCACGGGAAGCCTTTATTGGAATCTCAACCTTTTTACCACTTCTCAAAACGATTGCACTGGCATTTTCTCTTAGATTTACTACCATTTGAGAGGGTGATTTTTCCAAACTTTGCGCCTCTAGCTGACTAATTGCAGTTGTCATCTGGCCCATCTGATTTTTCAAACTTTGGATACTGGCCTTCGCCTCTTGTTGAAATTGTTTCGTCTCCTGTTGAAATTGCAAAGCATTAGTGGCAAGAGACTTAGCAATAGCTTCTAAATACATACCAGAATTAGAAGTTTGGTCCTGTTATTGTATAGGGGGGTATGGTTGTTTATATTGCTAGAAATTTGGGCAGTTTTGAGTCGTTCGCTGATTTACTTGTGGATTCCCATAATTAAGATTGGGGTGATTCCTCCATCTCGAGTTATATGTGCTCAAATAGGAATCATAATTTCTTCACAGTTATCCAAGAAAACCACCCGCCACACTCGCTTAATGGGCTCCTTTTGAAGAGTTTGACACATATCGGTTGGATGACCCACTATTGAACAAATCCTTCAACCCTTTGCCGTTTGCATATTACCTACATCCATTTGACGAATAAGAGAAGTTAGACTCGTAATTTGTTGTTCAAGGGAGGACATATTTACCTCACTAACATGCTTAGATGGAAGGTCAAGCCTAGTGTCAAATTGTTGAGAATTGACTGTCATTTTTGCAATCAAGTTTCTCACAGCCTCGAGAGTTTTATCCACCAAGGCTCCTCCACTAGCAGCATCAATCATGCTCCTATCAGTGGATATAAGACCCTCATATACTGGATAAGTAGCTGCTAACTAATTTGATGATGGGGTAACTTGCACATAATTTCTTGAAATGTTCCTAGTATTCATGTAGAGACTCTCTGTTGTGTTGTCTTACACAAATTTCTTTTCGAATGTTGGCCACCTTTAAAGCTGGAAAATATTTCTCCAAAAATAGCCTCTTCATCTCGCTCCATGTGGTAATATTCCCAGAGGGTAGATAGTAGACAATCCTTAGTCGAATCCTTCAAAAAAACGAAACGAAAAGATTCTTAATTTAATTTGATCTTCAGTCACCCCCGTGGGTTTCATACTCATGCATACCACATGAAGCTCCTTTAAATGCTTGTGAGAATCTTCACCTACAAGGCCATGAAAAATTGGTAAGAGATGTATTAGTCAATATTTTAATTCAAAAATAGTAGTAGAATCTAAAGTATGGAACGTTATGCATAAAGGTTGTTGATTCAAATTAGGAGCGGCAAGCTCCTTCAAAGTTCGATTTCCAGTCATGACTTCTTCCTCTTCTAAATCAAAATCGTTAGCAAATAAGGAATCAAGAGTCATATTGTTCTCTTCAGAATTTCTTTGAGCTTCTCCCTTAACCTGCACAAAGTTTTCTCTAATTCTGGATTATACTGAAAATCACTTTGATTAGAAGATCGAGTTACATTTATAAATAATCAAGGAAACTCTAATAAACCCAAAAAAAAAAAGAAGGAAAAATCTAGAGTAATGAAAATAAATAAAAATAACTATCAAAAACTAACATTTTTTTTTTCAAAAACGATATAAGGATCACAAGAAGCACAAAAAAATCAACTAGAATCACTCCCTTGCAACAACGCCAAAATTTGGTGTGTTGTCACAAGCAATTGAAAATAATATCTATACTAAAAAAAAAAATTACATGAAGTAGTGCAAGTAAGAAGCGCTCCCACGGAATTTATTTAGCCTAGTTTTATACTACTTGAACAAGAATGTGAAGGTTTAAGTATAACGAAAATAATTTCAAGAAAAATAAAAACAACTAAGGAACAATTCAATTTAAAGTACTGAAATCGATCAAAAGAACAAACTTTGGTCTAAGTCAACATCCACTATCGAAATTTTACAAATGATCATCGATATAAATATATATCAATTAATACTTTGAATATTCATCGTTGGAACTATTTTCCTATCTCTCCTTAGTCGTAGTTAATTAGAAAATAAGCGATCTAATTAACCTCAACTACTAAACAACCCACGATAAGCGTTAAGGGTTTAATTTAGTAGCAGCCTTAAAAATTAGAGAGATCAATGAAACTAAACAATACAAGTACAAGCGGTTGTATTTAATTGAGTCGAGCATTATTCTTAAAATCTAATAATTTCTGACGCAGGAAATTATTAAATCTTAATTGCTTCACAGATTAGAGGAATCAAACAATTACAGATTCAATATCTAACCTAATAGTAGATTGCAACGAATAGTAAACTAGTATGCCTCCTCGTAATTAAACGAGATAATCATGAAAGTAGGCACAGAAGAACATCCGATACTCAAAACATAAATTGAAAAATAAAAAAAATTAGATCTCACAGTTTTAATGATTCTGAAGTTTCTATTTCCTTAGAGTAATTAAGAAAGTTTAGCCAAGCAGGGCCATGACGAAAACTTAAATGAAAAGATGAAAAGAGGGGAGAGAGGTCTGTGTGTGTGCAAAGGCACTGCTTGAAACAACCGTATATGTGTGTGTGTGTGTGTGTGTGTGTGTGTGTGTGTGTGTCGTGTCCCCAAATTCAGATAAGATTAAATGCATGCATTGCGGTCCATAGCATCTTGGGTCTCCTACTATGAGTGGAAGTCATGTATCGTGTGATCTTCAAATGGACCCAGCCCCAGTTAAATTCAAGTTGCCCTCTCTTGCTAGTCCAAGGTGACATCCAATTTCAATGTCGTGCCCAGTTTAATTGCCTGTGGGGTCCAACAAAGTCTAACCATGTGGCCTACTATTTAATTATTTCCAAATGAATCCGTGCAGCTCAATGACAATCAGGTGCGGCAACTTGAATTTCGATTTTGACTTTGATGCAGCTAGTATCTCTCAAAAATCGAAGCATGAAACTTGTAGAGAATTTTCTTGGTATTCCATATCATCTTGAATCATCTCAGTTGGAGATCGGATGAGAGAGTTATGCCCAAATTAAGAACCAATGTCAAAACTGTCCAAAATCACCCAATTAGCTTCGTTTACACTTGACGTCTCTATTTGCATCCTAAATTAAAATATAAAAATAATGAGTACATTTAGGCATCAAATAAGTATAAAAGATTAAACACTGAGAAAGAAAAATATGATATTTTGTATTCTCATCAAGCTCTGAATGGATTTTGTCATCATTAAACTCAAAATTGAAGGTTGCCAAATATATTAGGGAATACTCTGAATGATTTTGCGTATTGGCTTTTTATAGGATGTAAAATTGTCTTCAAGTTTGTGCCAAGAAAATGTAGAAAAGCAAACCCATTTGACTTTGATATCTACAAGCCCAAGAGGTCATTTGAAAATGCCTTTCACACCAAATTATAAGCAATTTTAACTTCCACGTTCGAGTAATATGCAAGCATCTATTTTTATATACTCAATACTTTTCTTCAAGAGTATCTCTGTTCTTTTCTGCAAGGGATCCAATTTGCTCCTTTTGTTTTCACTAGTCCTGTTAAAGAGAACAACTCACCCTCTCATTTTGACTAAGATTGGAAGAAGATCTTGACTTATCTTATCTCATCATTATAATTTTTGTAACGGCCCGATTTTTTTTTTGAACTATGCGTGCACCTAGAGTTACTAATTATGTGCAATGCAAAACGCAACGGAAATGGTAAATCTTCAATACATGCAAAGAGATTTAACTCTTGCAGAAATAGATCACATGGCATTTTAAAACTATATCTTTCATAATTTTTCATTTATCATAACATATCGAATCCAAAACTTACATAACTCAAACTTATTATACATGTCAATACTCAGAGACATATATCTTATAAAAATGCTTTATAAGACTCATGCATGACTTAGACTTATATTCATCATAGATTCACTCTATCGTATTTAAACTCTTATTTCTTTTCTTTCGTAACATTGTGTGTCTTACTTGTTTCGTATCATCGACAGACGTTCCCATCGAATATTTCTTATTTTGTTTCATCGACAGACTTAGGTCCCTGCCGGCTTTCATATCCTCAACAAGCTTAGGTCCCTATTGATTTTCACATCCTCGACAAGTTTAGGTCCCTGCCGGTTTTCATATACTCGACAGGTTTAGGTCCCTGCCGGTTTTCATATACTAGACAAGCTTAGGTCCCTGTTGGCTTTCAAATACTCGACAGGCTTAGGTCCCTGCCGGTTTTCATATTCTCGACAGGCTTAGGTCCCTGTTGATTTTCATATATTCAATAGGCTTAAGTCCCTGCCGGCTTTCAAATACTTGACATGCTTAGGTCCCTGTGGATTTTCAAATACTCGACAGGCTTAGGTCCCTGTCGATTTTCATATCATCGACAGGCTTAGGTCCCTGTCGGCACGTCAATCGTACAGGCGTATCGCTGGTCCCCGTTATAACGTGACTGACTTATTAATCTTTCCACTTGTTACGTTTTTTTGATGTATTTTCTTAAAATATACTTCATGAAACATATATGTGACGTAATGCAACATACGCATAAACTTAGACTTATAACATTCATATTTTATATCCATATGAGCCTTATAACATGTGAGAACATTTCACAATAGCATACGTCACATACACATACATTTACGTTACATCAATTCATAAAATCAATGTTACTAAGACAAACTCGGTTCTATAACATATATCACACCAATTATACCCTTAAATAACATATATAATTTTTCTTTATTAAAATATCAACCTTTATCCAAGTAAAAGTCTTGAATTTAAGCAAACAGGGTATCTCGCTCAAGCGAGGTATCGAGCGAGAATCGAGCGAAGTCTCGGGTTGGGACTCGCTAGAGCAGAGTATCAAGCGAACATCAAGCAAACTGGGTATCTCGCTCGAGTAAGGTATCGAGCGAGATTTAAGCGATGTCTCAAGTTAGAACTCGCTCGAGCAGGACATCGAGCGAGTGTTGAGCGAAGTCTCGGGTTGCACTTCGCTAGAGCCAAACCTCTAGTGAGAGTCAAGCGAAAGTTTATATTTGTTCTTCGCTCGATCCTTCAGTCGAGCAATGTCACAATTTATAGGGTTTTTCAATTTAAAACATGCAATCTTTTCATATAAACCTTATTTTTACTTATTAAAACATAAATTTATGTTCTTATAATTATTAAGAGTTTAGAATATATAAAAAGAACACCTTTTTGAAGTCCTTACATACTTTGTTCTGTCATTCAATCCAAATTTCGCCCTCTATAGAGTTCTTATCTTTTAAAGCTTAGAACACAAAATTGTAGAGCTCTGTCTTAGCTTTCCATAGACTCTTTAATCATTCAATTCCGACATCACACTAACAAGTTATGACCAATTTATCATAAGATGTTAAATTTGTCAACATAACCCCTCTTAAATCCGAAAGTTACTAGGGTTGATCTATCATTTTTCTCCAAATCAAGATCTCATATTTTCACATAATCTTCTTCATATAATATCATAAAATATATTCCTAAGGTCTCATAATTTTTCTAGCATTTTATCATGACAAAAACCACTCCAAAACTCAAAAGGCTTCAATTTAACACATAAACTAAGATTAAGCTCAAATAAATATCAAACATGATCTAATCACCAAACTACTCATTCTATGCCAAGATTAGGTTAAATTGTATACTTAAAAATTTCTCCAAAACTTGAATTGATAATAGAACCAAACTCTTGCAAATTTCTTCTTCAAACATACTCAATAACTCACCTTAGAAGTGTTTAGAGGTTCAAGGGCTTTAGGAAGGCTTTTTCTTTGTTTTCGCTCAAGGTATCTATGTGTTATTGCTCAAGAGGATTAAGAGAAGCCACCACACACATATATACAGGAGAGGGGCGAAATCTTAGACAAGGAGAGGATAAATTCCTCAAGGTATCCGGTTTCCACCCTTAGAGCCGTGTATGAGCTTTCAAGCTCTTTAGGCTCATCATCACCCCTAGAGCTTAGGCTCAGTTGGATCCTATCTCCATCTAAGGGTCATGGTTGTATCTCTTATATGCATATCTTGATCAATGGTTAGAATCATTCCAGCACATGAAAGGAAAAGACAAAGTAGTATGATATTTTCTTCCCATGAGGTGTATCCGTCCACTTTAATCCCAAATAAGTCCTTGATCTGATTTGATTCCTCAAAAATTCACAACATGAAAGTTTTATATTATTCTCTTAAGATTTTATAGGATTTTAAATCACCTTATTCCGAGATCAAATGAGAGAGATATTCTTAATACACCAAAATATGTCAAAACTACTCGAGAAACCCAATCCGAGTTCTCCATTTGTTTTCCTTCATTTTCTTACTCACCAAAACTTCTAGATCAATTCATCTCCTCATGACACATACTCCTACACATGTAAAGACCTCAGAAAAATTGATAATCAATCACAATTTTCTTTATATGGCCGAATATAGGACAATTCATCTAAGTCGGTTATCAATTAGACTCAACCCAAGGCAGTCCACTTTATACTAGATTTAGTCCTTGATCCGTTATTTATCTTCAAAAACTCAAAACATAAAAGTTCTATATATACCTCTTAGGGTTCTATAGGAACTAAAATCACTTAATTCTAAGCTCATATGATCAAGTTATGATTTTTCCACTAAAAGTCGATAGATAAGCTCGAGAATACTAATCCGGGCACACCAAGTGTTTGGTAGATATTCCTTCTTGTTTTACACGAAATTCCCTAGATAAAATCTCCTCATTTTGCACATATATACACACTTTTCCAGATCTTAGGCTAATTTATAAAATAATTTAAAGACTTAATCTTATCCAAAGTCCTTAGTCAACTTCAAAGTCAATGTCTATCTATCTCTAATCTAGATCTTCCACTTCAATCTCAATTTTGTATTTTTTTAAGTCCATATATCTTAAATCTCAAAACATAAAAGTTGTAAATATTTCTCTTAACTTTCTATAGCCTTTTGAATTACTCAAATCCGATATCAAATGAGTAAATTATAGTCATTTTATCAAAAGACGTCAAATCTCTCCTTATATCTCGCTCGAGCCAGAAATCAAGCGAGAGTCGAGCGAGATATCGGATTAGGCACTTTTTTCCACATAAAATAAGCCACCATTGTACCCAATCCTACTCCTAACTTTCCAACATACATTTATAAGTCTTTTCTTTATTATACTTATTTTTTATTTGATCAACCTTCAATAATCATGCCACATATGAAAATTAAACGGATATTTAAAAATTCGGGTTATGACAAATTTTCTAGATTTTTATAGAAAATAATAAATAATTTGATTTTTTTAATTTCTAAAATAATAATAATACCAACAAATAATATTTTAATAATATTTTATTCAACTTTTATCTTAAATCATTTTATTTTAACTCACTATTTTAACCACACGTAACTCTCTCTCTCTCTCCCCAAATGAATGAACTCTGCTAATAGATGTAGTTAGGGGTGTTCATCCGGGTTCCGGATTTGAGAATCCGAAATCCGAATTCAAAATTTTCTTAAACTTTTTTTAAAAAAATTTCAAAAGTATTAATAAATCAATAAAATTTTAAGCGTCTGGATGAACAGGCCTACATGCAGTGAGTATAAAGGATGTTAATGTAAAATTTTCTTGGATATTTTTAATTTTTTCTTAATTTTAAAAATAAGTTTTGTGGATTTTTGTAAACACTCATTAAAAAAAAATGTTCCATTTTGACAAGATTTTTGTGATTGTTTTTTTTAATTTTTTTAAGTTTTGTAAAATTTGACTTTTGAAAATATGAGGTTTTAGTTAAGAAAACTGAGGTAACGTATTTCAAGGAAGGATAATGCTAGTCGGCCGCCTAGCAATGACGGCTAGGCATGCCGCTTAGCGAAAATTCCCTTTTATTTTTTTGTTCTTTTTTTTTTCATTTTTTTAATATATTTAAATATTTTTAAAAAATAAAAAATATTAAAAAATACATTATTACATTAAAAATTATTTCCTTAATTATTAAATAAAAAAACAATAATTTGAGAAACAGTCAAATAGAGTGATACATTTAGGTCCCATTTGTATTCGAAGATGAACTCAACTCATCTCAACTCATCTCCATTTCATCATTATATTTTTATAATTTTTTATATAAAACACAAATTCTTATATACCTTTTTCAAATCCCAATACACATTTTTCAAATCCCAACACACATTTTTCAAATCCCAAAATAATAATAATATTAAAAAATAAACTAAACTCATCTCAACTCATCTCATCTCCGAATCCAAGCGGGGCCTTAAAATAACATTATATACTTATTCTTCAATGAAAGAGTTACTTTTTTTAAAAGAACAAAACTTACATCGAGATTAAGATCTGTTTTGTTTTAGAAGATAAAATTTTAATTTTTAATTTTTTTTTAAATTCATCATTATACTATTTTAAATACAAAATATAATAAAAAATTTAACTTTTTTAAATTTCAAAAAAAAAATTCTAAAATAAAACTTATATTAAAAAAATATTTTATAATAATATTTTATTCTCTCATCTCATCTCATCTCATCTCATCCTATCTCTAAAAATAAACCGAACCTAAAGTAATTTGAGAAACTTTTCAGAAAATTATAGCCTTAAAAAACTATGCTTTTCAAACATGAAAGCTGACTAGCTAATAGCAAGGCAACTCTTTCTAGTCATTGGCACATGCATTAACATATACGAAGGAAACATCAAAACCCCAAAATCTTCTTTTCTTTATATCATCATAGCAAGTATGACTCTTAATGGCACCTTTTTAAAATAAAGTTAAAAAAGAAAAAGAAAAAAAAGGTGGTGGGAAGTGGGGATTTACCTATCAAGATTCTAGGTGGACCTTTTTGCAGCAACAATCAAAGTGGTGATGATTATTCTCGGGTCCTGTCCCTATTTTTTTGCCTTTCTGACATTGTGCAGCACTCTTCCAGCTGTATATATTGTACAATTTTACACTTTAAGTAATATTATAATACTTTACAGTTTTAAATAAATTATATTCTTTTCATTTTATAATATTATTATAAAATAATTATTTTTATAAAATTAAGATGGTCACATATAATCACCTCAATTAATAAAATTATTTTTATATAATTATTTTCTTAAATGTAGCATATCCTAAGTAAAATATATTTAAAAACTTCGTTGTTTGTATTATTAATCGTTAGTGAGGAACTCAGCTTTAAAGTAAAATTTTGAATACTGTATTAATATTAATATTAAGACACTAAAATAAAATATTTTGATATTGGTATCATTTCGAAATAGTCTATTTATAAAAAAAAAATTATATATATAAATTATATTTCAAAAAAATAGTCAATATATAAATAGATTATTTATATATAAATACACATATATAAATAATCTAGTCTAAATTGAGATAAAAAATTAAAAAATTAAAAAAAATTAAAATTAAAATTCGATAAGACCAGTATGGCCAGTAATTGAGCCGGTACAATACAAGCTGTATACCTGTACCGCTCAAGTGACCAGTATAGTATGTACCAATTATACCGTTCATTTTTCAACATATTAAAGTCAAGTTACTCACCGTTGCTTTATAATTTTAAGAGTAATACTTTATACAATCATAAAATTGTAAATATAGTTATTTTGAAAAAAAATAAGATTTATTATTAAAAAAATTAAATTTTATTCATGTGAGTTTTAATATATATATATATATATATATATATTAAATAATTGTATATCACTTATAAGTTCACAATTATATTTTTTATTTCTTTAATTTAAAATAAATTGAAAGATTTTTTATCTCTAAAATCCTTTGCAATTTTTTATTTATATTTTATCTGGCTCTGAGTTTAGCCAATCAATTTTCTAGCTTGACGTGTTTTGAAATTTTGACATGTCAGTGATAGGTGAGCACTAACAAATATTTAAATATTGATCTATCAATTTTGTGGATCCTGTTTTCCCCCTTCTAAATGCTTTCGTTTCAATCAACGTGATTCAAAAGCTCATATTATATGAAAAACAAAAAGATTATATCCCATCCTATCCATATATAGGTTTTGACTTTTGATCCTTTATAACAAAAAGAGAAAAAAGAAAAAAACTCTAATTTTTTTTAGTATATAATAATTTTAGGTTTTCAAGTTTTATTAAGTTTTTATTTAAATTTAAAGAAGAGATGAATTAAAATGTGTTTAATTTATTTTTTAATATTATTATTATTTTGAAATTTGAAAAAGATATATTATAATTTAAAAAATGTGTATTAGAATTTGAAAAATATATATTTAGATTTGAAAAAGGTACATAAAAATTTGTATTTTATATAAAAAAAATTATAAAAATATAATGATAAAATAAAAATGAATTAAGATAAATTTAACTCAATTTTAAATTCAAACGAGATCTAAATAGAAGAGTGAAAAGTTTTCATAATTTACTAGAAGGTGTGTAAATATATAACTTATTTATGATAAACCAACATGAGCATTGCTCATTTTGCAAAGCGCCATCACAAGTTTCAGTGTCACATGTCAAATTTATCATATCCATGAATAAAAGGGAGATTCCATTTTCATGGTATGGATATTTGACCTCACCCGTTTATTCACAACGAACAGTGTGCTATCATGATTAGGTAGAAAACCAATTTCTCAACAATATTAGCTGATAAGCGTTTGAAGTTGAGGTAGTTTTAGATGATTAGTGAATAGTAATAAAAATGTAGTAAATAATAATAAAAAATTAATAAATAGTAATGAAGTAGTCAGGCTCGATTGGATTCTTGAATGAGCTCAGCTCATCTCAATCGAGTTTTGTTTTAAACTTATTCCAACATCTAAACACACAATTTTTAAAGTTTGATTTATTTTTTTGGATTATTTCATCTAATCATTATAATTTTTTCAAATTTTTATATAAAATAAAATAAACAATTAATCATCTTCAAATATCAAAACAAAAATAAGATTATAAATATATTATAATAATATTTTATTCAACATATAAGTTTTATCTCAACTTAACTTCAACTAAACTTAAAAAACAAGTCAGACCTAAATCATTTAACATCACTCAACTCAAAACTTCTTTTGTGACTCATAACCTTTTTCAACTTTTCATAAATGCATTTAAATTTATCTTAACATCAAAATATATCTAAATTCATCTTAAATAATCCTTATTCAACTCAACTTAACTCAGCATCCAAATGCAACTGGATTGTTTGTATGTTGAGTTGAGTTAAAATAAATTAAATTCTTTATGAATAATACTAAGTTAAGATTGTAAAGTAAGTTTTGTAAGACTCACCTAAGACGAGTTTAGATATAGTTATAAAAAGGTGAAAAACTATTATGAGTTCCACGTGCAAATAAGTGTTGAGTCAAAAAATATTGCGAGTTCTACTAGAAATTTTGAATTAATATAAGTTTAATGATATGAAAGTTGAGTGTTTGAATGTTAAAATCAACTTAAAATTAAACTAAATTAAATTAATCTCAGTTTATTCTAAACTCACTCCAAATAGGATCTGAAGACTACTTCACTTACCCAACAGTCTAAAATTTATGAGAAATTATATTTGTGAAGCAATTTTGATGATTAGACAGTGATTGAGAAAGCATATAAAAATTAAGAATTTTAGATATAAATTGACGCCAAAAAAGGCGATAGTTTGTGGTCCAAAATATTCTTTTCCTTTCATATACGCATGGAGGAAAGAGAGGGGGGGAAAAAAAAACCTATAAACATAGATCACGATCGAGGGACGTTGGAAATTGTCAAAAGTAATAGCTTGAAATGTAAATGGATGGTTCTTATAGCTTGTGATGTAAATTACAGTTTATTTTGAGAGGCCCAAGCTCCTTGAAGTGTTAGGGGGTTGAAAAATGTACAGTTTTTGAAATTAATTTAAACAAAATGTGATAATTTGTATATCAAAAATAAAAATAAAAATAATAATAATAATAAAGAAAAAAAAGAGAGGAGAAAGTGACAGATGTATTAGCTGATTACTGACTAGCTGCAGAATGTAAAAGCAGCACATGCAGTTCTGAATGGTCAATGGCAATAAATTAAATCAGACTAAATAAATAAAAGAAATATTTTAAATTATAAAATTATTTTTATCATAAAATAAATTTAATATATTATATAAATTTATAGATACATTTTTATAAAATATCATACTATCATTTTATTTTTATTTCATTTTATAAGATGTATTACATTATCACTATTAGATTTAAAATAAGAGTATAATATATAAATATGACACATTTAAACGTATGACACACTATTATGTAAAATATGATATATTTATTCTTATTAAATAATCATTTTATAAAATCCTTTTATAACTATCATAATTAAATTAGGTTGGTACTAAATAATGATCGGATTATTATAAAATATTCAAAATAACACAGAAAATAATTGTACGTCATTTTTTTTTTTCCTGAACTCTGAAGTATCATTTTCAAGCAGTAACGCCTTAACGCATCCGAGGCGTCAATGTCAGCAGCGGGACCAATCCAGTCGATCAAAGTCTCAAGACTTACTTCGGATTTCTATCCTATCTTATTGTTATAAATTTTATAAATTTTTATATAAAATATAATTATTATTTAAAATTTAAAAATAATAATACTATGAAAAAAATTTATTTTTTTAATTTTAATTTTAACTCATCTTATTTAAATTTACTATCTATTCTCAATGAATAAACTAAAACTTAAATTCATTTTATATCTAGCTATTATATATATATTAAAAAAAAAGTGACTACAATGGATAGGCAAAGTCAAAAAAATTTAACTTTAGTTACAATAATTTTAAAAATAAATAAAATTTGGTAAGTATTTTTCTTTAGTCAAATCTTTACTCTATTTTTTTTTTCCTCTATTCTTTTCCACATTAATAAAAAATATGATTTCTTAATAATAATTTAATTAGAATATAATTACTAATTAATATATAATATAGAATGGTAAAATATGATAAAATTAAATAAATTAATTAATATTATTTTAATACCATATAACTAATTAAAAACTCAATGTGAGATTTGATAGTAAATGAAATAGTCAAAATTAAACTCATTTCATGCTATTTTATTATTATATAATGAGCAAATAATTATTTTAATATAAATTTGATGTGAATTGAATAGTCAAAACTACATTATCTTCAATTAATTAAAAGGGTGATGTTGGGGTGCGGTCGGGCTGCACTCCAGCGTGAATGCAGCTCACTCCCAAAACTCTTATAATTTGTGTAAAAACATAATAAAAAATTAAAAAATATAATAAAAAATACAATTTAAAAAAAAAAATTAGAAAACACAATAAAACATACAAGAAAATAATAAAATGAATAAAATATAATAAAAAATACAATAAAAAAAAATAAAGATATTTTTTAAGGGAATTCGGCCTCAGCCCAGCCTCTGCCGTCGCCGATGGTAGTGGGCGACACCGCCCATGCCATCGAAACCGGAGGGAGCTGGCGAAAACGAACTCATTTCGGATTTAAGGCCGCCAAGAGCACATCGGAGGTCGTCGAGGCTCGTCATCGCAGGGGTGGGATCGCCGGCTCCTTTCGATCTCAATGGCATAGACGGTGTCGCCCACCACTGTCGAAAACTGCGGGAGCTACAATAGGAGAGTTCGATCAGATCGAGCCCCAAAATTTTTCTAATTAAAAATGAGATTTAGTTTTAGTTAGGCCAAGTTTAGAAATAGAAGTTTTTAAAATATTTTTTATTATTTTATTATTATTTTATATTATTATTTATAAATACTCTCAAATATTTTCAATATTTAAACATAAGCTTATCTTAGATAATCCGTACTTATTGTCATCGTGCTTTTGCTAGCTTTCGCAAAATTTAAAATTAAAAAGAAAAAACACATACTTTGCGTGTAGCTGTCCATTTCCAAATGTAGGGTTCTGTAAAGAGTTCACCTTTTTTACCTTTTCAAGTAAGAAATTATTACAATGTGATGTGTTGTGTCATAGTCCATAGCCACTCAATTATGTATCAAAAACTACTTTTTATTATGTCTATGTGTACTACTTTTGGGAAATCATTAGTAATTAGAATACTCATCAAAATCATTAACTGTATTATTAATCGAAGATGCTTGACTTACGGTATTCTCTAATTTAACGCAATGAATCAATTTTATGTTTTATTTGTGTTAAATTTGCGAGTTGTACAAAAACTATCAGATTAGGTTTTTATAAAGCTGTATTTAGATAATATAAGAGACAATTAAAAGAAATAGGTAAATATAAAAAACAATTATTTTTTAACCTTGGATGCTATTTTTTCTAAATAAAAAGTACAAAATGTGCATATGAGAGAATGTTACCCGCACCATAGAAGGTACTTCTTCCCTACCTCCACCCTAGTAGTTGGATTTTTACCCCTGACACCTGCCCTTAGTATGCGGGGGTAGAGTACCCCGTCTAGGTATCGGGGTGGGGGCGAATACCCGACCCGTTCATCCCCCTTACCCCTAAAATGGGTCATTAGTCCAGCATAATTTTTGGTCTCATATAGTTCAAAAATTACAAAAGTGGCCCAAATGGGCCGAAAACAACATTCAAAGTCATTTTGGACCTCTTGATTAGTTAATTTAAAAAAATAATATGTAAATAATAAAAATATGAATTTACAATAATAAAGATTATAAATTAAGAGAAAATAAACTATGAAGTACTATTCCTAGTCTCCTACCTAATACGCTAATAAATTAATCATAATATCTAACCTATTACAATTATACAAATTTAGATAAAACAATTACAAAATTACAAACATAAAAAAGACATTGTCTCAATATTACAAATAATTGAATCACAAACTAAATAGACTGAACTAACTAGTAACGATTCAGTGAGCTGTTTGACATTTGAAACAAGTGGCCAAGGGTGAAAATAGAAGCTAGTGCTGCTTTCTATAAGTCATGAAATCATAAAATCTGAAACATTAAAAATTTAATAGGAAGATAAATTAGAATTATAAATAAGAAATAGTAATTAAAATTACAAAGAATTATTAGAAAAAAAAAATTAACTAAATAAAATTTGACTAACCAAGATGAGATGGGGATCAATATAAGACATTGAGAATGTATCATTTGAATTTCGGCTTGGGATTAAGATTAAGGTTTGACCTGCACATATAACAGTAAAATTATAAGAATAATTAGATACCAAAAATTACAAAAATAGGAAAAAGAATTAAGGGACAATACAAATTATACAAACTTATGGCAAATGGCAATGTTGGGTTGAGGTCCAATACGGTGAAGTCCTACTATAGCAGAGGTAGATGTTAAATCATGTATGGTTACAAAAATTAAATTTGAGATTAATACTGATGAATTGAATATAAATAAAAATAAAAATAAATGAAATTAATGATTATCAAACTAAGGCTAATCATCACCCTCCTCCTCATCGACTTCATTAAAGTCAAATAATTGGAATGGATCTAATATATGTCTCCCAATACTAAAGGCCAAATCTAAGGTAACGATACTAATAGAAATGATCAAAATGCTGCAAGCTATCTCTCCAAGTATGAGATGGGATATCTTATGGCATTAATATTCCACCATATTAATATATCAAACCCTTATGTATATCGGTCCATCTTTGACTTTGCAATTGTATATTGACGGACTAGTTAAGGAGTTTTGTGAAAGGTTTTGGGCTTATGCCAACCTACGGTTTTTTCCCATCTTGACTTTTGGAGGAAGCGTTGGGATAATTGTAGGTGTAGGTGCATTATCACTCTTGATCATGATAAACTCATCAAACAATTTATCAAAGATGTCTCTATCCATATCCCCAATAAGCTCAGCCCATGCGGCCTTGTGCACAAGTCTTAAAGCATATGTCATGCTGTCAATCTTGATATGTGAGTCAATAACAACAGCCACCAAAAGATTCTGCCTCAAACTTTCCAATAGTTGTCATCTTTGCCCTTATTATCAATGTTGTCTCTTGCATTTTAATATGGTCACTTATACAACTCTTCTTTTATCTTACATATTTTTTATGTAGAATTATTGGATGTAGGGTACAAAAATTCAAATATTCTCAATGTCACCTCGTAATAAAAAGAATCAAATATTCTCAACGTCATCTCGTAGAAAAGTCTTAAGAAAGCTACAAAGATAACAACTGCCTCCCAATTATCATTACTAGGTTTTCCTAATCCCTCATGCTCCTTAAAATATTTGAAAAATTGAATGTCTTCATCATCTAATAATTCAAAAGACGCCTTATATTCTTAGGTTGCCTCTAACATCAAGAAGGTTGATTTCTATCATATAGGAACATCTGTATAGAGACCATTCTTAGATGTTATGCTTGCATTTCTTACAACAACTTTGAATTTCTCCAATGTAGTAGGAGAAGATTCCACTACTCTCACAACCATTTTGATTTTTTTAATCGAGCCATCAACAACTTTTAAATTATCAGATACCGTTAAATTTAAATATTTGCAACACATTTAACATGCAAATAATTACCACTCAAGATTGTCTTATTTGTCTCATTAAGATAGATTTTAAAATATCCCAATGTGACATTTTTAGACGAGGTCTTACCAATTGTAACCCTCAAGATATGTGCCAAACCCTCCTTTATTGTGACCTCCAAGGCCTCTAATCTTCTCACCCTCATGATGAAAATTTGACGAAATTTGACAATTTTCTTATATAGTGTCCAATTAAAATAAGTGAAATGCATAATCAAAGACATGTAATTGACATGGATTAATTCCACATCAATTTCATCACATAGCTTCTGCACAAGGGACTGATAAGGTGCTAGGGAAATCTCCTTTAATGCGAATGTCCCATCTGTCTGTTGAACCACCAAATTTGAGTCACCAACTACTTTTAACTTATTGATCTTGATTTCTTTAGCAATAGACAACCCTATTGCTAAGGCCTCATATTCTGAGCTAGAGCATGAAAACTCAAATTTAAATGATAAAGATGTTGACTCTCCTTTTGGTGATTTCAAAATTATTCTTACACCACCTTCTTCCTTGGCTGTGGATGATTGATCAAAGTATAAGGTCCATTGCCCATCTTCTACTATTGCAATATGTTTTATCTCACAAGAAATTTATTCAGAAAGCTCTTATCTCAAAAAGGGAAATAGCGTAGGAGATCATTGACAGAACTTTCGATGACTTCTAGGCGAATTCGGACTCTTAATTGCATTTTTCATTTCGAGCAGCAGACTATCTTGCTTTAGACAATCAATTTCAAAGGACTGGGCTCGAAGCACCCTTTCCCGATTATGGATGGCAAAATCCATTTGGAAAAAGCTATTTTCTCGAGAAATTCTCTCCCAGAGCAACAGAACTACTCTGGACAGATGTCCAATTATTGATAGTGAGATACACAACTTGACTCACCAATTTACCCATAAATAAATCTTTATCTTTTTGGCAATAATGTTTTTAATATCCTTTGCCATAGTGTGGCGAGAAAGAATTCTAAATCTAGGTTCCAAACAACAAGAATATTCTTCAGATCCTCTCCCTCTACAAATTGAATAAGTAGATCGTCCATGATAACTATATGAGCTAACTTTATTTTATATTCATCCGGATCATACCTAGTATATCCCTTGAACTTAGAACCCCTACTACTCTCATCCAATTTTTATTAGTCCAATCTCTAATCTAGATTAACTTTTCTATTGTAAAGATTTCAATATTTGATTCTTCTTGTATTCTTTTAAGTTGACTTTTAACTATAATGTACTATGTTTCTTATAGTTACATCTATAGAATTTATCACAGAGTTACACTTTGCTTGAAGGTTATCAGGGTCACCATCCTCTCATTTGGTAAAGTGACCAAATTATAGAAACAACTTTCTTTCTTTGTGTGGGCTTGGGGTCAGGGCAAGGCTCTGTGGGGTTAGGACTAGGATCCGTAAGGTTAATGCTAGGTGTAGGGTTAGATGTGGGGGTAGGCTCAGTAAGGGTAAGACCACTACTAAAATCTGACAGAGTAAAGGAAAGACATTCACCAAAAACAAATTTGGAATTAAAATAAAAATATAACATTATGGTCAACAATCAACACATCAGGATCAACAATAAATTATTTTCAACTTCAAAAACATAGATTCAAGTTTGAAGGGAATATAAAATCAAATCAGAAGGGAATATAGGTTAAAATTTGATTAATTGATATCAGGAAAATAAAAAATGTGATACAAGACTCTTTTTTATATAAATACTTCACAAAAACATAATTGCACAAAAACATAATTGCATACTAACACTGCACAAAATTCCAAAACATTAATTAATTTAGGATTTCAGACTATAATCCTAAGCGAATTTAGGGTTTTAATCTGAAATTTTGGGTTTCAAAATTAATTTAGGATTTTAATCCTTTAGGGTTTAGATTGAAACCCTTAAGATAATTAAGGGTTTCAAATTGGAACACTAAATTAATTTAAGGTTTCTATCTAAAAATCGAAATATACAAGAATGACAAAACCACAACATAAAACACATACACAATCAAATCTCCACAACAAATAGTTCATAAAGACACCATCCTATCCTGCATCTCCATCCAATCTCCATAATTCAATATATATATATATATATATATATATATATAGGCTTTTAGATTTGGAACTCAATGACTTACCTTCAGTGATGATGATGTAGAAAAACGTAGACGACGATGGAGGATTGAGAGTGCAATAACAATGAGCAATGAAGAGATATACAGAGAGTGATAAAGAAGTGAAGTTAGAACTTAGACATGAGAAAGACAGGAGAAAGTTGTCAGGGGGACGTAATGGTCTAGTTTGTTTAAAAAAAATTTCCAATACGCATTGTTTTGTCTATTTGGATTTTTTTAATCTAATTATATATATTTAAGTAGGGGTGTCTGGCATGAGAAATCATGAGTGGGATTAGGTCTCCTTTGCATCTATGTTGTAGATCCACACCCACTTTTAGCACACTCTCAATAAATTGTTTAAGGGAGACGCTTGGAGCCAGATGGGTGTAAAGTCCAACCAATAAAAAAGTGCCATGTAGGCATTTCATAGAGAAAAACTTTAGGGATGATTGCATCAAATCCCTCTCCTCTCTTCTCTCTTCTCCATCATTCATTTCATCGGCCACCTCAACTTTTACTTGGAGCCAAACAAATTTATATATTCAAAAACTTAATTTTCGACCTTTTTTCAACAATCATCAAATTTCTTTCCACCTTTTTTAATTATTATTTACCACGCTTTTAACACTTTTGCTAACTAAAATGCAGGCTCTACTCTTTTATGAGATTGTATTTGAGTACATGGAACAAGATTACAACGTACATAATTGTCATTCTGGTCCGGGTTAAATGCGTATCAGAGGTGGAAAAGTTTTAAAGTAATGGGAGAGATTATGTACCCAAAAAAGAAAGAAACAAATTCCCTTTCTCGCTGTTTATGGAAAGCAATTAAAAATAAAATAAATCTAAGTGGCATTCGCAAGACGACAAGCACCGCCTAGTCCGACTTCATCCGACAAAGGTCATCGAACCGCTTATTCCAACACGTGTACGATTAGATAATATTACCAGCCCGGAAGATTAGACTCGGGACTCGGGTTTATTTCCAACTCTAGTTAAAATTGTACATGTTCTTAAACTGAACCATGGTTAATAAATAAGCTTCGGTTGATTTTTATTACTTTTCCTCACTCTTCGTTCAAATATTCCTTCTCTACTCATAATCGATAGATAGATAGATAAGTGTGAACTGTGAAGTGGCCGCCGATTGGGACCTTCGTGCTCTGCTCTAGCCGCGAGTTGCCGATCGATTTGACTCGGTTTCTCGTTAAGTTCTAGCTCTATCGAATAACCAAGTACTACTCTACACGGACCATAGTTTTTTATTCAGAATTTTCTCGCAAGAGTTTCTGCTAAACAATAGAGTTTTTTGTCGTTTCGAACACTTTTTTTTTTTCGTTCGTTGCTGTGATCTGCCATTATCTTTGAATAACGGAGTAAGTTTTTGAGAGATCGTAAACCAGAGGGTTAAAGGGTTCTTCATTTCTCTTGAGAGACGAGCTAGCTTTGAATCGGAACTTTGACTCTCTCTTTGAGCTCCGATATTGAAAACCCTACAACGAGAAGACTATAACCATCTCTGCGTGTTTGATTCGTTGTAAAAGAATGGTCATGGAGTTGGAGAATTCCTCACCGACAGTCTCTACAGCTTCTCGAGAAGTGTCTGGTTATGAACAAACGATGCCCTTGCCAGAAGCAACACCACTTAAGAAAAAGCGAAACCTACCTGGAATGCCCGGTAAGATTTCAAAACCCAAAAACTTAAAAAATTATTTGTATTTTTTTGTCGAGATCTTCGAAAGAGAAGTAACGATCCCTTTTCACATCTATTGCTGCTGCAGATCCAGAGGCTGAGGTGATCGCTTTATCCCCAAGGACTCTGATGGCGACGAACCGATTTGTGTGTGAGATCTGCAACAAAGGGTTTCAACGCGACCAGAATCTTCAGCTTCACCGACGAGGCCATAATCTTCCATGGAAGCTCAAGCAGAGAACAAGCAAAGAGGTTCGGAAGCGGGTCTACGTTTGTCCAGAAGCTTCTTGCGTTCATCACAGCCCGGGGAGAGCACTCGGAGACCTCACCGGCATAAAAAAACACTTCTGTAGAAAGCACGGCGAGAAAAAATGGAAGTGCGAGAGGTGTTCGAAGAAATACGCTGTTCAGTCCGATTGGAAAGCGCACATGAAGACCTGTGGTACCAGAGAGTATAAATGCGACTGCGGGACCATATTTTCTAGGTTCCCCGTTTGGTTCACGAGAAAAATTTTCCTTTTTTCTTTAATTAACTCTCTCGGAGACGGCCTTTTTTTGCTGACTTCCATTTGTTTGGTTTTTGGTGTGAATTAGGAGGGATAGTTTTATCACGCACAGAGCTTTCTGCGACGCATTGGCGGAGGAGAGTGCGAGGACCCACACCCAAGTGATTCCTAATAGCTCAGGGCCAAATATGAATGCTGGTGTTTTGGCTTCGTCGCCGCCGCCGCCGCCGCCTCTTACTCCGACTACGACTGTGGCGTCTCCAGCTTTGTCCATTCAGAGTTCAGGTAGTTATAATAAACATACTGGTCTATCTATGGGCATCGTTCTCGCACCCCAAAAGTTTAAAGATCTTTTGTTTTTTGTTATATTAATTGCCGGCTGCGTCGGGTTTCAACCGCTAATATTTTTAAATTTTTCCTTTTCTTTCTTCTTTTGGTCGAAGAATTATGTGTTTTTTATGCGTCGGATCAAAGTCTAGTCTGTTTATTACTTCGATATCATGCTAAACTCATGTAGATAGTGTGGAGAGATTAGAACAAAAGATAATTAGTTTAGCTTGTTGAGTGTTAAGTCAAAGGTTTAATTAATGGGTTGTTCGCGCACGCACGTTCGGCGAGGGAACTCAAAGATCGAAATCAGTAATGAGGTGCTCGAAACTTTGAAAGAAAGAAAGGACGCCATGATTGCTTCTCCTTTCAGTTCTTATAATAATAAGCCTGTTTAAACTTGGTGTTGCCAGTTGGGGGAACTTGATGAGCGAAGGAATGCTTGGAAAAGTGTGTTGCTTTTTCATTTTTTTTTTCTAGTTTCCTCTTTTCTTACTGTATCGTGAATCCTTTTATTACTGCCTTTCTGATCCACTATATGGCATGTGATCATTTTTTCTTTTACTTTTTATAATTTCTCCACTTTTCTATTTGGCGATTTCTGATCGTACTTTCTTTCTTTCTTGATCTCAGAACTGTCAGAAAACCCAATTGGAGTGTCTCCTGCAACAGCAACAGCGGCATACCTAAAGACCACAGCATCGACGACCACCCGATCATTTTCCAGCTCCGGCGCCGGCGTTATTCCAAGTATATTTGCACCTTCAACCGTCACTACAATCACCCAGCAGCCTTCCTCATTCTCCAATGTTATCTGCGCCTTTTCCCGCTCAGATTGCCCCAGTACTGCTAACCCTATTGAACCCACGTCCCTTTCTCTCTCCACATCCCTCTATCTCTCCAACAATGGCTCCTCCTCCATATTCGCGACTCCCAACCAAGACTATCGCCACTATGCTCCTTCCCCGCAGCCCGCGATGTCCGCAACGGCATTACTACAAAAGGCGGCTCAAATGGGCGCTGCGGCATCGAACGCATCGTTACTTCGGTTGGCAACATCATCTTCTTCCGGTCAAGATGGCGGCAGCGCTGCGGGGTGGAATGGCCATCATGTGAAGACGGAGTGCAGCTCTCCATCGATGACAGAAGGACTTGGGCTTAGACTTCCCTCTGGCGGAGGAAGTTCTGGTTTGGCAGATCAAGTGATGATGGCCGGCAGCGGAGGCAGCTCATCGTCGCCGTTTGGGAGACAGCCAATGACGCGGGATCTTTTGGGGTTGGGCAGTGATGGAGGTGGCAACTCCAATGGAGGTCTTTCTGCTCTGCTTACTTCCTTTGGCAGTGGCTTTGATGTTTCTGCATCATTACACAACACCCAAAACAACAACTCTTGATCAACTCTCGATCGAAACATACTTCGAGACCGAACTTTGTCTGTAAAAGTGAGAAACCGGTGTTTAGATAATATGTATATATATATATATATATCATAAAAATATTCTGGTAACGGATTCGCATGCCATGCACTCATGCAGTTGGGCAAAATAAGTTGGGTCATTGCTGTTGCAGCACCGTTCCCCGGATATTTTTGTGATGGCCGATCGGTTAGTCAACCGTAATTTCTGCTTATAATATATAATTTAGTTGAGTTTTTGAGAATAACTTATATACTGTCACGGGGCATGGAGTCTCGCTTATTCTCTTTTAAAAAATAATTCAAGAAGTGGACGAGAGAAGGCAAAGAGATTTGTTGTCGGGGGTAATAAGTTTTTTAAGTCAAAGATACGTGTACGTACGTAGAACAGTTGGAAAGGCATGTCGTGGAAGATACGATACTATGCCATATAATTCTGTGCTGTTTATAAGCCTAGTTTGGATTCAAAGTGTCAATTCATTTTTATTTTATTATTATAATTTTATAATTTTTTATATAAAATATAAATTTTTATATATATTTTTTAAATTTTAATATATATATTTTCAATTTTAATATATATATTTTAAATTTTAATACATATTTTTTAAATTTTAAAATAATAATAATATTAAAAAATAAATTAAATTAATCTCAATTCATCTAATTTCTATATCTAAACGGAGTCTTAAGTCCACAAATAAATATATTTCCTCAAGAGATTTGTTGTCGGGATAATTTTCTTATTAGATTTTATTGGATGTCATGTCAATAATAATCAAAAGTTTTATTTTATATATATAATTGTTTTTTAATTTATTAATTAGTAGAGAATACTTATATATATATAAAAAAATATTAATTAGTAGAATTTTGATATGTTAATGCTGCGATGACAGCCACAGACACGAGAGTTGACAAATCCGGCCTGTCCGGATACCAAAGCCACCCCTTATTAATTTCTGGAAGTGGGCTTCCACAATTATAAAGACAACCAGAAGTTCATTCACAAACTCGGAAAACAATGCTCCATTGCTCTCAGCGAAGTTAAGGCCCTGCTTGGATTCGGAGGTGGGTTGAGCTCATCTCAACTCACTTTCATTTCATCATTATATTTTTATATTTTATACAAAACACAAATTTCTATACACCTTTTCAAATCTCAATACACATTTTTCAAATCCCAACATACCTTTTTCAAATCCCAAAATAATAATAATATTAAAAAATAAACCAAACTCATCTCAACTCATCTCATCTCCGAATCCAAGCGGGGCCTAAAGAGTCCTGATGCCAGCTATGCCGGTTATAATAGTTCTTAATTGCATATATATTTTCAGACGATTACATAGGAGGTGGGCACATGCAATTTCTGCTGTCTTTTTACATGGAATTGCATTTGGAATGCGAAGTGATCTTATATATTTATAAATAATATCAAAAAAATAATTAAAAATACTGAGAAATAATAATAAAAAATTAAAATATTATAAAAATAATGAAAAATAATGAAAAAATAATAAATAATAGTAGAATACTTTCAGAGCATCTTAGTATCCAAAGTCCAAACTGGCCCTAAGGCTCATTTGAATAGTAAATGTATTTAATTTAATTTAATTTAATTATTATGATTTTATCAAATTTTTACACAAGATGTAATAAATAATTTAACTTTTTAAATTTTAAATTAATAATAATATTAATAAATAATATTTTATTTAATTTTTTTTTAAGACCATCCGAGACCTTTTCAATATTCAAACTGCACTTAAAAGCACTTCCAATGAAGTAACTAGTTTTCCTTCAAATTTGACTATTAAAAACTCACTTTTTTTATTTTATTTATTTACTTTTATAGTTTATCATTCATCAACTTCTTTATTTTTTCTCTATATCTTTTAAAATATTCATATTTTATTCCAAGGAAATTAAAAAAAAAATTGAAACGGCAAACGTCGAAATTAGATAACGCCTAACGCTTGTCAGTGCGCATGGGAGACGATGACGGTCTTGCCGGAATTGATATTGTAGGGGGTTAGTCGCCGACGTAAGTGAATTTTAGTGAAGGGGCAATGTTGCCAATGGTGGCGGGAGGTGAGTCAAACGAAATCCATAAACACCGAAATCCATTTTTGGCGTTGGAGTCATGCGCGGGAGATGGTGGGAGACTTTCCGACGGTGGGATCATCTGGAGTGATTCGCTGGTGCGAGAAGATGCCAGCGATGCCGACAGTGTCACTAATGGTGACTGGTAATGGGTCAAACTTTGGGGTCATTGGCGCAAGCTTGAAGATCACCTATAGCAGAAAAAGAAAAATAATAATAAAATATTATTTGAAGATAAACAATATTTGTGTTACATATAGTATAAATACTGTTCATATTTTCATAACTTTTTTCATTTAAAAGAATTTAATAGAGTATATTTTTAGACTCTTTTAATTATATTTAAAAAAAAAAAAATAGACTTTAACTATTTTATTGAAAGTGCTCGTTGATATATGAAGAAAAACAAATGGGAAAGAATTTAGGCCCCGTTTGTATTCAGAGGTGAGCTCAGCTCATCTCAACTCATCTTCATTTCATTATTAAATTTTTATAATTTTTTTATATAAAACACAAATTCCTATACACCTTTTTCAATTCTCAATACACATTTTTCAATTTCCAATACACATTTTTCAATTCCTAATATACCTTTTTCAAATCTCAAAATAATATTAATATTAAAAAATAAACTAAACTCATCTCAACTCATCTCATCTCTAAATCCAAGCGGGGCTTTTATGTATCAAAATGCTACAACACAGGAAGAAAGCAAAACTGCTTATCGTCCCGAAAAATGAGCAAAAGTGCTCAGCCCAAGGAAGACAAGATCAACATCGGATCAATAAATTGAGTATTTTTATACAATTTTTCAACCTTCATATATTATTATTTTTTAATTATTTTTAATTTTTTAATATTTTTATTTTGAATTTATTTTTTTAAAACTAATTTAATTTTTTTATTCATTATTTATATATTAAATATTTGATAAAAAAAGTATGGTGTGTGAAAATTATATAAATAATAAGAAGTTGTTTAGATTTTTTTCAATAAATTAGAAAACTTAAAACAAAAATTCTGATTGAATTTTTTTTAATTAAAGTAAAATTAAATCTATTAATTTTAATTTTCACATTACATTTTAATTTAAAATAATGCCTATCATCATCAAGTAAATTTACTAATTAAGATTTATACTATCTTTTCAACTAATAACATACTTAATCTTTATCACAAAAATTCGATTTAGAAGAGATTTTATCAAACCTAATTTTATAAGACATGCTCTTGAATTTTAGAAATTATTTAGAAATACAACTATGTTAATGTATTTTCATATACTTTCAAAATCAGTTTTTTTTTCACACTTAAAATCCAATAAAACATTTTAACTCAAACATTTCACTACCATTCTAAATATTTTGAGAAATTCTTAGTATCTGAAGGAGATCTAGAATTAATTATAATAATTATCGTTAATAAAATTTTGTAAAAAATTGGGCCTTTACCTTTTCAAAGAATTATACAATTTTTTTTTATGAATATTTGAAATTAGATTTTGCTATTTATAATTTTCACATTATATATTAAACTAATAATGATAAAAGAGAAATATATTCTTATAAGGAGAGTACATAAAATAATTATGTGGAATATTTCTAAAACTAATAATAACATATGTAATATTTATTTAATACTTTTATTCTCTTATTAAGTTAATTAATTTTTTAATTAGATTTAAAAAAAAAATTTCTATTTTAAACTTTTTTTAAAAAAAATCTTTTATCGCTAAAAGATCTTAAACAATTACCTAAGTTATCTAAAAAGAGTCGGGCCTGGGGTGATCAGAAGTCCTCAACACCCTAGAAGGTGAGCAAAAGTGGTTTTAATTTGCTTACTCATTTTGATTGTCTATTTATGTATTAATATTTTTAAATTTTTTTTATTTAATAGTTAAGAAAGTGACTATTAGTATATTAGTGTTTTTTTTAAAATATTTAAACATATTTAAAAAATATTTGAAATAAAAAGTAAAGAAAAAAAGAAGTACAAATTACATTAGAAGTATAACAAGTAGACAAATTGACGAGACCTAATACTAACTACCACTCTTGTAAAAATTACCTTAATTCACGCATTTGTAAAAGAGTTGAATTTTTTTTTCATGTGTATAAAAAATAGGATTCAAGATAATCCAGCAGTTTTAGTAGTCAAATGGAAACAGGAGTTGAACAGTACGAGACCCTGATGAAGGAGACAGACCCAATTGCATTTAAAGTGCTGAGTTGGCAACTGCTCCTCTTCACCCTTGTTTAGTAATTGTGAATCAGTGATCTGATTTGTGGGTTCCATTGTTTAATGGTGGGTGGGCTTTTGGGCCG
Organism: Platycarya longipes; assembly: GCA_036559045.1. NCBI lineage: Eukaryota > Viridiplantae > Streptophyta > Magnoliopsida > Fagales > Juglandaceae > Platycarya > Platycarya longipes. Next base: position 16,706,094 of record CM071803.1, on the reverse strand, counting down.
ATGTTGGTTGCTGCCAGCCTGCACCCCTGCAGCCTGCAGCCTGCTGCTCTCTGATTTCTTAACTTATTCGAAATCACAATTTTTTTTTTTTTTTTAAATCTCTTTGACATTTAAAATACGACATATTTTTTTACACCATACACTAACATGTAATTTGTCATTGTTTATTTTATTTAAACATGTATATTGATGTGTGTAGAAGATGATAAGAAGAATTTTTGTTGAAGAAAAGTCAAGAATTTTGAAGTTTTCATTTATGAGAACTTGAAAATTCTAAAATTAAAATATAATTTTCTATTTATATCAGTCAAATATGATGGTCTCATAGGGTGCATAGTGCCATTTTTTTTAAATAAAAGGAAAAAGAAAAAGAAAAAGAAAAAGAAAATAAAAACTTTAATCATTAATTTTTTTTAAAAAATAAACTCATAAATTGATGTTACTTGACATGGTACATTAGACTGTAAGACTACTTTTATTATAAAATAGATTTATTATAATATATCAAATAACATTAATTTGTGAGAATTTTTTATATATAGTTGGATCACTTGCGGAAAAATTCTAATCCCATCCCATATGAATTTTATATTAATTTATTCAAAACCAGTCAAAAAGCGCATACCATCATATGTGTTTAAAATGGAAACAAGAATCTCCAGTTTACAGTGGCAAACTTATGTTTTCTTCAGGGTAAATTATTTTATGTTAGAAACTTGTCACAATAGAAGATATTTTCAAGAGGATAAAACCAGAGATTGCTCACTATTTCAGCCCTAAAATCCTCACCCAAGGGCCAAAATTAGAAAATCATTCCATCTAAAAAAAAGAAGTTGACGAATTCACTGACCATCTTATAGAGAAAAACCTAAGTAATAATTATTGGTTCAACTTTCATTTGTAATTCATGGAAGAGGTTCCTGAGTTTTGCATGGCTAACTTTTTAGTCATTTGGATATCCGGTTATATTATTTTACTCATAATTTTTTCAATAAGATTATTCTGTCATTTCTACATTATATATGTTAACAAAAAAAATTGGCATGGTGTGTCACGGCCAAAATTGACGTAAAATATAAATTTACTTAAAAAATTTGATAAATAATAAAAAATTAAAATCATTTAAAAAAATTAAAAAATAACGATAAATAAAGTTCTAAATTAAGAAAAGCTTCTGAAATCAAAGAAGAAATAAGGGTCAAAGAAAAAAGATTTGACTTATATGTTGAAAGGGAAAACCTTCTAACCAAATTGGTTTAAAGTGGTTTTCGCACTAGCCAATGGTGATGTGCCACATTGGCACTCCAAGAAAACAACCTTTGCACCTGCATCAACCCAATCCTCTTGTTTCCTTTTATTCCCTCTCCCTCTCCCTCTCCCTCTCCCTCTCCCTCTCCCATTCCCATCATAAGCACTCAAGCTTTTCCCAAAAGAAAAACCCCTTTCTCTCCATCTACTATCAATCGATCCCACGATGAAGAAAGGAATTCCAACGTCGACGATGAACAAAATCATCTCTGCTCCTAGGACTCACGCTGGACACTGGCAAAGCTTGGGTGTACTTTCTATAGAGAGTCTTCTCCCACTTGTCAAAGGACCAACAACTAGAAAGTCTTGTGAATTGGCACATTTAGGTCACAAGTGACTAGAAGGTAGTGGATTGAGTAATCTCCATACTATAGACCAAGAGCAAAAGAAAAAACTATGAAAAAGATTAAATAGTATGAGGGTGTAGTGGAGAGAGGGGGAGAGATAATAATGTGTGGAATATATAACTTCTTATGAAAAAGTGCAAGGGAAGGTTAATTGAGGTAGCATTTCCTTTTAGGGAAAAGATGAAATAGTATACAGCAATATGAGCCCATGCAATAATTTAGATTTCGGATATAGAAACATATGCTTATCAATAATTATTAATTTGACTTTCCATAATAGTATAAGAACCGTAGATTCATATTTAATTTTAGGCTCACTAGAAAGAAATGGGTCAAGCTAGTTAAGTCATCTCCTGTGAAGGAAAATACTCAGTGAAATCAGCCTATGCTGCTCTCATCTCAAGTCTAAACATTAAATCCAGATATATGAAAAACGCTGTGGTCCCTCAAATTGCAGGATAGGTTGAAGCTTTTCCTATGGAAGGTACTTAACAAAATCCTTCTAACCGGATCATTACTCAGCCAATACATTCCATTACCTGAAGAACAAATCTTCTGTCCTCTATGCCAAATGGAAAATGAAAGTTTAGAACATCTTTTCCTCAATTGCCACTATTCCTAGATATTGTGGAGAAATGGACCATGGCCCCTTGATATTACTTGTTTCAATCCAAGAGGCATCGAGAGCTGGGTTAAAACCATCTTAACCCTTTTCACTTACTTTGGATTCCTAACTTAGAAAGCCAGAAATTTCACATCTCCTCCACTTTAGCCATGGATAATTTATGGTTTGTAAGGAACCAGATTATCCATAACCAAGCGACTCCTACGGGTGGTCAGTTCTCTAGAAAAACTATGGAATTATATAGAGAACACAGCAAGGCATGGCACTGCCACCTTGAAGCATCTCTCCCACATTGGTGTCCTCCCATTGATGAAAACACACTCTCAATCACTTTTGATGTGCAAATTAGACTAGGAGGAAGCACCTCAGTTGCTGTTTGTAGATCCGATCAAGGAGTACTTCAATTTTTTTTGCCAAACACAATAGGAGCACAAATCTGAACATAGGAAAAGTAATGGGTGCTTTCTTAAGAGTCCAAGAAGCTTGGAACAGAAAAATGAGAAAGATAATTATTGAAAGTGACTCTTTAAACACTATCAACTCCATCAACAACCCCCATAAGGCAATTAATTGGGAAACCGAAGGAATAGCTAGAGACACTAGGTTTTTGCTTATTGGCTTAGAAGCATGGAAGACTATTAAAATACATCGAACTCAGAATCGATTTGCGCATTCTATTGCGCAATGGGCTCATTCCAACCTTGAGTTTGGAATTATCCCACTAATCAAAATTCCTAGTTGTCTATTGGAATTTCATAGTGGGAAAGACCCACCCTCGTAATATTGTTTTTTCTAACTTTTTCCTACTTTCTATCTTGTTTTTTGCTTTCTATTTTGTAACCAAGTACATGTTACTTCTTTTATATATAATATGCTGTTGATATTTGCCGAGAGAAAAAAAATAGGTATGCCAACCATTTAAAGTACAACAAGACAAGAGGGTATGGCGGGAAGGAAAAGTGGCATGGAGTAGGAGGCAGGACCTATCAAGTGGAAAAGAAAGAAAGGGATGGGCACGTAAAAAGAAAGGAAGCAAATTGACGCATGCAAAGAGGGTCTCGTCACTACAGACGACACAAGGAGACCTATAAAAAGCCTCCAGTTGATAAGAACCGGGATCTCTCTTTTGGCTTCTCCTTCTTCCTTAGACGTTCAATTTCCACATCTAGAAGAATTTTCTTTACAGCAAATGGCGCATGACTTTTCTTGTACAGTGAGATACGAGAGGCAACAAGAGACTGTAAAATACGTGTTATAGTGGATTCTATCCCCCAAACGCCCGTAAACATAGGCATTATGCTGAACCATGTAAACTGTGTGTCTATTTCTATTTATTTCATGTGCTATAAATGTACGAGGCCGTCATTGTACAACCGCATTGAAATACCGCCAGGGGTTCAAAACAATACCGAACAAGGCTTGAATCACCTTAGTGGGCCGAGAATGACTCTTTATTTTCCTCTGGCCTGTTGAGCGATTTTTACTACGTCAACAATGGCGCTGTCTGTGGGAACTAAACATTTTCTAAGTCAGAGGTGGGAGAAGGACGACTTTTCTGGCGCGCTGAATAAATCTTTGAATGAATTGTCAAGCTTCCTCCAGATAAGTTCACTCAACTACTCCACTTTTATTTTTATTTCCAACATCGCATAAATAAAGTTCGCCCATAAGGGCCCGCACATGGAACCAGTGGCTTAAATGACCGAAACCCTTCCCAACTCGAGAATATAGTTGGTGCTCAGGTTACACAGCTCATGTAAAGATGTAAATGGTACGGTCCGGTCTAGGGGTGGTGGACCAATCCTATTCATTCCATCATTTTTTCGATCCTGGACTGGACCGAATTCATTAAAAGTCCAATTCGGTTCAGTCTAGGAGGGTCCGACAATTTATTTTTTATTTTTAAAAAATAAATTAATTCTTTTTAAAAATTTAAAATACTAAATTAAAATTAAGTGACTTATTAATGTGAATTATGTAACTAACTCAATAAAAGATATTTTATATAGTCAATGATAATAAATTAGATGAAAATTACATTATGAATTTATATAGTATTATAGATTTATACATATACTATAATTTATACTATAACTTTTATAATATGTTAATAAATTAACATATACTAGTTCTATATATATTATAGTTATACATTAAATAATATAATAATACATATAACTAATAACCATACTAGTAGTATTACTAATATACTTTATGTTAGTGACAAATTGGTAATAGTATATTAAATAATAATAATACTCTTATTATTTATTATTAATATTCTATGTAGTTAATAAGCAATAGTGATGTAATATTAATATATTAAAATATATTAAGTTAACTATATTAATACTATTACAAATTTATCTATATAATATAATTTATACTACAACTCTAATAATATGTTAATAAATTAATATTATATACTAGTACTAATATACTATATATTACGGTTATACATTAAAGGATATATATAAATAATTTTTATTATTATTGTATTCGGTTTGGTCTGGTTCGGTTTAGGGGGAAAATCACTAGATCGAGACCAGACCAAATGAAAGAATTTTTTTGGACCAGACCGGACCATACCCCAATAAAGTTTGTAAGGTCCGATCTGGTCCAAAATGCCCGGTCCAGACAGGATTTCTTACACCCCTAGTCACATGCACTGGCACCTAAGTAATGTGCACTTAAGTGCACAATATCACACATAATAAACAAGCATAGGCCACTGACAAAACAAGAGGGAGGGCACTGGGCACTGTGCACTTAAGTGCATAGTGCAACTCATGTCTATTGTGAACTATGGGTGCACGACAATTGCACTAGAGACTCGCAGTGCCATTGTCATGAGTCTCGATTGTCTCGTTGGCATCCCCCATTAGGACTGCCGACCATTTTTGGCTCTGCCACCACGGTCCCCGTCGAGGGGACTGTGAATAGTGAGCTGAGTGTGCACACGCTATGCGCACAGAAACAAAAGTGTGGCCCAACCATGGTGATGTAGTAAACAGTGCTAGCGACCACCATGTGGTTCATCGGCGTCATCTATCCCGAACGGCACATCGTTTACCACCTTTGGGTGTGCGATGGTCAAGACCACCCGGTCCACCTACCCTATGCATTACACCATATTCTCCCAACTCCTGAGCTCTAGTGTATTGCATCAAGTGATGGTGTTGACGTCCACCACGTGGATCGTCAGCATCGTCTGTCCCCACCGGCAAGTCGTCGACTCTATTTCCCGCCACGTTTGAGCTTCGTGCTCTCATTATACGCAGTTGAGCCTATCTCCCACCACGTTTGAGATTTGCATTCACATCATGTGTGGTCAAGCCCATCTTCTGTCACGCTTGAATTCCACACTCTCACCATACGCGGTCGAGCCAATCTGCCACCATGTTTGAGCTTTGCGCCCACACCATACGCAGTTGAGCCCAGCTATCTCGACACTTGAGCTTCGCACTCACACCATACGCGGTTGAGCCCATCTTTTGGTGCACTTGAGCTCCACTTTCTCACCATGCATGGTTGAGCCCATCTCCCACCTTAGCCAAGCTCTGTGCTCATACTCTATGTGATTGGAAGTTCTTAAACACTAGCACTCTATTGCATTTTCTTGTTAACAACTTTAGTTGCATATTTTGTTTTGAATATTATCAAGGTCCTTGATTAAGACAGGTGACCCTTAAAAAACGCAGGGTACTGGAAAGGGAAAAAATAAGGGGGGCCAGCCATTTCAAACACAAGATAAGAGGGTATAGGGTAAGGAAAGGTGACAAGGAGTAGGAGGCAGAGGCTGTCATGGAGAAAAGAAAGGAAGGGATGGGCATGCTAAAATAAATGAAGCAAACTGACACACGCAAACGGGGGTCTCATCACTGTAGACCGACAGAGGGAGACCTATAAAAAGACTCCAGATGGCAAGAATCGAGATCTCTCTTTCGGCTTCTCCTTCTTTTTCCTCAGATGCTCGATTTTCCCATCCAATGGGATTTTCTTCATAGCAAATGGTGCACGACTTTTCTTATATAGTGAGATACAAGAGGCAATAAGAGATTGTGAAATATGTGTTATAGTGGATCCTCCTTTCTAGCCCGTGGATGTAGGTATTATGCTGAACTACGTAAATTGTATGTCTATTTCAATTTATTTGATCTACTTTGGATGTACGTGCCATCATCATATCGCCGCACTGGAACATCGTGAGCTAGGAATGACTCTTTCTCTCCCTCTAGCCCGTTGAGCAATTTTTACTGCATCAACATCTCCTAAAGCAAAGCCCAATGGCCCTTGAATGTTTATGCCACCACATATTTAATGCTTTTGTATGTCCGTACTTTCCTAATTCACAATAGAGTAAAGCAAAGTTACTCCATTGTATCAAGAGTAATACTTTCTTAATTATTAAGTAAAATACTTTCTCGAAATAGTATATATCTAATGCAGTAAAAATTTATGCAGACAAGGCATACCATTGCATTGTGTTGAAAATGAGTTGGAGATCAATTGATGTACATTGAAGTTCAATTGTTTAGGGATGACAACAACGTCCTCCGGCCACCCACTTGGTTCACTCTACTTTTAGTGGTTTGCCGTGTATGGAAAACTGTTTCTGTAATGGTTGAGGGCTATTGTCGATCTGGAGATCTGATATATAAAGGCAGTCCTCATGAACAATGGGTTGTTTGAGAAGATTGGGTACTTTGACAATATGCTTAAAATGTTCCTAGAAAAGGAGTAATTGGTTTAAGGGATAAGAGGTGGAGCCTTCACAGAAGAACCACAAGCCATGCTTTTAAGATGGAGAAAGTGAAAGGGAGGTAATTTTTCAAAGACATCTGTTATAGCCACAAATAGATTTCACAAAATTAAACATATCAATTATATATGCTTTTTTATAATAAAAATAATTTTACAATCTAATGGACCATAACAAATTATGCCAATTTATAAATTTATTTTTATAAAAGACTTCTTTATGACTAAATCATTTCTCTTTCTCAAGAGTAATGATGTGCTTTTATTTTTTTAAAGAACAATGCTACTTTTTATCATATCTATTGAGGTTGCATGTTTAAAATTATGTTAAATTAAGTTAATTAATAAGTTAAAAACTCATTTAAAATATGACACATTAACTAATATAATTGATAAAAATAAAAGTTAGAAAGAAGAATGTACATATTTCTCAATGGGGGTGAAACATCTAATTCAAATAATAATAAATATTCACTAAATACTATATTATCCATTTTGTGTACATAATTTATTTGAGACCAATCTTTTTACTTATAAGTCGGTGCGAAGAATAGACAATCCACACATGCTTATAAGACAATATCTAATTTGCAAAACTTAGATTTTTAACTTTTTCTTTTACAAGTTAAATTATACAATGTCGATAAATTGTGTCAAAGCCGCAATGTTGACTAATAAGGTAGCTAGGAGAAGATTTTTTTCTTTGTCTAGTTCAAATCATCTACAGTGCACTTCCTACAAGATTTACTGAATTGAACATCCTCAAGCATTTGTAGTTGAGTTAATAGTTCCGCTCCTTCGACTAAATTTGGTGGTATGCGATAATCTTCTCTATTGTTGAACAATCATTTTCTGGTTTGCCAAATGTGATTTTTCAGTAAGAAACTTTGATGTCCTATGTAGCACTGTTTTTCTAACATACTTCAATTAATTGGAATAGGTGCTAGTGTTGTAGGAGGGACAAGTCAATTTCCCTTTGGTTGACCAACTAGAAAGATTCCCATAGGTAGAAAAGTCATTGATTGTTTGCAATAAGATGGCATGCAACATGAATATTTTCTTAGTGGAAGTATCATATGTAGGTACCCCATGTGCCCACAATTCAAGCAACTCATCAATCAATGGCTCTAAATAAACATCAATATCATTCCTTGGTGATTTTGGGCTAGGGATAATGAGGGATGTCATGAAAAACTATTTTTTTATGCATAACCACGGCGGCAAGTTGTACAAAACAAGAATTACTAGCCAAATGCTATACGATTTAGCCAAAATGTTGAAGGGATTGAAGCGGTCGCTTGCCAAACCGAGCCTTACTTTGCAGGCATCCCATGCGAACCAACTGTGAGCTTGATCAAATGTCTTTGTGTTCAAGGACTCAGAGTTAGCAAGATTTCTTATAAGACAACTCTTCTCGATGACCCATTGCTCCTTATGCAATCTCATATTACTTGCAATCTTGCCTAACATAAATAGACGCTGTAACAATGAGAATTTTGTCCAGGCATTGAACAAAAGACGTCGGGAATCCTGTAGTAGTTGGTCAAAAGTTGAGTTTGGGGAGGGTCATGGTATTGATCGTTGGGTGGGCGATGTAGTGTTTTCTTTAAGAGCATCTCAGAATGTACCTGCCCATAGGTCATCTAACATATGGTCCATGTCATTAATGAACTCGTCTTCAATTCCAATCCCAAGATCGTCATCTAGATCGTCGTCAATAATGGGGAGTGTTTCCTCCTCTCTTTGAAATATTCAATGGGTGTAATTTGGATTTATTCTCTTTATAAACAAGTGAAACTCCACCTCAAATATAAGTGGAGATTATTTAAACATCTATGACAGGAACACCGAATGCGATCACTTTCGATGGAATTGTTTCATGCCATTGTAAGGAAATTATTAACACCTTCAGCATATGTATGTGACCTATGTTTGTCACCCAAATTCATCCAGCTTTTATCCATCTAAGAAGAAGAATGCATAGAGATAAGTAAATTATAGAACTTTAATTTACGTAGACGACGTATGAGTCACTAATGGGAAAGAAAGTATTTGCAAATGAAGTGGATATATCCACGTAGGAAGACTACATTACAAGCATGTGGAACACGAAAGGAGGGGAAAAATACCAATAATGTACCTCTTTGAAGAAAAATGTGGATTGACCTGTGGTGATAAAGAACGTGTAACGCCCCAATTTTTTCTTTGTTAAAGAGTATGCACCTAAACTTACTAATTAAGTGCAATTCAAACCGCAATGGAAAGAGGTAAATCTTCCATATATGCGAAGAGATCTAACTCTTGCATAAATAGATCACATGACATATTAAAACTATATTGTTCATAACTTTCATTCATCAAAACATATCGTATCCAAAACTTACATAACCCAGTTAGTTCTTTTCTAACAAATATCTCTTCCTGCCTTCTGAGATTCTTGCTATTCCACTTGATCCTATACGTAAGATCATTCCCTTAAGAGATGAGTATTCTGTAGGACCCTCGAGACTCCTCAGAATCTCTTGTAATGTTTGAGTCTCATGAAAATTTATTTACTCCTGCAACACCATCTATCATTCCATAAGGAATGATAGATAAAATATAAAAGAGTGAAATTTCCAAGAAATCTCAGTAGATACACAGTCAATGAATATACTTTATGAGACTCATGTTAGTGCTCAGAGACATATATCTTATAAAAATACTTTATGAGACTCATGCATGAATTAAACTTATGTTCTTCATGGACCCATTCTATCATACTTAAACTCTTAGTTCTTTTCTTTCGTAACATTGTGAGTCTTACTTATTTCGTATCATCGACAGGCGTCCCCATCGAATATTTCTTATTTCGTATCATCGACAGGCTTAGGTCCCTGCCGGCTTTCATATCCTCAACAGGCTTAGGTCCCTGTCGGCTTTTAAATACTCGACAGGCTTAGGTCCTTGCCGGTTTTTAAATACTCGATAGGCTTAGGTTCCTGTCAGTTTTTACATACTTGACAGGCTTAAATCCCTCTGTCGGCTTTCAAATACTCAACAGGCTTAGGTCCCTGTCGGTTTTCACATACTTGACAGGCTTAGGTCCCTATCGGTTTTCAAATACTTGACATACTTAGATCCCTGTCAGTACGTCAGTCATACAGATGTATCGCTGATCTCCGTCATGACGTGACTGACTTATTAATCTTTCTATTTGTTAAGTTTTCTTAACGTATTTTCTTAAAACATACTTCATGACACATATATGTGACGTAATGCAACATACACATAAATTTAGACTTATGACATGCATATTTTATGTCCATATGAGCCTTATAACATGTGAGAACATTTCACAAATACATGCCATGTCATTCTTTCTTAAAATCCATCACATACTAGGACATGCATGTACTTTTAAACTTTATGTTGTATGCACATCCAATACAACATATATCATATAGACTATACTTATTTTTTACAGATAACTTTTCTTATTTGGATCATCCACGTTTATATAAAGAAAAGCACTGAATTTAAACGTAAAGTGTATCTCGCTCGAGCCAGATATCGAGCGAGAGTCGAACGAAATTTCGGATTGCACTTCGCTCAAGCCAGACAACGAGCGAAGGTCAAGCTAGAAGCAATTAGGGTATCTCTCTCGAGCCAGATATCGAGCGAGAGTTGAGTGAAATCTTGGGTTGCACTTCGCTTGAGCGGAATATCGAACGAGGGTCTAGCGAATGTTTATTTTGTTCTTCGCTCGATCCCTATATCGAGTGAGTGTCGAGCGAGATCACAGGTCATGGGATTTTTCAATCAAAAAAATGCAATCCTTTCACATAAACCTTATTTTTACTTATTAAAACATAAATCTATGTTCTTATAATTTATTAAGAGTTTAGAATATAAGAAGAACACATTTTTGAAGTCCTCACATACTCTGTTCTGCCATTCAATCCCAATTTCTCCCTCTATAGAGTTCTTATCTTTTAAAGCTTAAAACATGAAAGTTGTAGAAATCTGTCTTAGATTTACATAGACTCTTTAATCATTCAATTCCGACATTACACTAACAAGTTATGACCAATTTATCATAGGATATTAAATCTATCAACATAACCCCTATTAAATCCGAAAGTTACTAGGGTTGATATATCATTTTTTTTCCAAATCAAGACCTCATATTTTCACATAATTTTCTTCATATAATATCATAGAATATATTCCTAAGGTCTCATAATTTTTCTAGCATTTTATCATAGTAAAAACCACTCCAAAACTCAATAGGCTTCAATTTAACACATAAACTAAGATTAAGCTCAAATAAATATGAAACATAATCTAATCACCAAACCACTCATTCTAAGTCAAGATTACGTTAATATATGCACTTACAAGTTTCTCCAAAGTTTGAATTGATGATAGAACTAAGCTTTAGACAATCCTCCCTCCAAAGCCTCTAGATTGCCTTCTCTTTGATGTTCTAGTGGTATAAGTGTGTTTAGGTGAATTTTGCTTGCTCTCTTTCTACTACAACTGAAAGTTTTCTCTAAAGGAAGATGGAAGAAGAGTACACACACACATATATATATACCTAGAGGTGACACCTTAGGAACAAGAAGATGAAAAGTATGCCCATAGGTACCCGGTCTCCCTTTAGAGCCGTGTATGAGCTTCCAAGCTCTTTAGGCTCATCATCACCCCTAGAGCTTAGGCTTAGTTGGTCCTATCTCCATCTAAGGGTTATGTTTGTACCACTTATATGTATATCTTGATCAATGGTTAGAATTATTCCAGCACATGAAAGAAAAAGACAAAGTGACAAAGTAGTATGATAGTTTCTTCAAATGGGGTGTATCCATCCACTTTAATCCCAAATAAATCCTTGATATGGTTCTATTCTTCAAAAACTCACAACATGAAAGTTTTATGTCATCCTCTTAAAATTCTACAAGATTTTGAATCACCTTATTCTGAGATCAAATGAGAGACATATACTTAATAAACCAAAACATGTCAAAACCACCCGAGAACACCCAATTCGAGTTCTCCATTTGTTTTCCTTTATTTTCTTACCCACCAAGACTTCTAGATCAATTCATCTCCTCATGACGCATACTCCTACACATGTCAAGATCTCAGGAAAATTGATAGCCAATCACCATTTTCTTCACATGGCCGAATATGGGACAATTCATCTAAGTTGGTTATCATTTGGACTCAACCCAGGGCCGTCCACTTCACACCAGATTTCGTCATTGATCCGATCTTTATCTTCAAAAACCCAAAACATAAAAGTTCTAGATATACTTCTTAAGGTTATATAGGAACTAGAATCACTTCATTATGAACTCATATGATCAAGTTATTATTTTTCCACTAAAAGTCAACAGATAAGCCCAAGAGTACCAATCCAGGCACACCAAGTGTTTGATAGATGATCCCTCTTATTTCACACCAAATTTACTAAATAAAATCTCCTCATTTTCAATATCTCTACACACTTGTCAAGATCTTAAGATAATTGAGAAAATAATCCAAAGACTTAATCTTATCCAAAGTCCTTAGTCAACTTCAAAGTCAATGCCTATCTATTTCCAATCCAGATCTTCCACTTCAATCTCAATTTCATATTTTCTTAAGTTCATATCTCTTAAATCAAAACATAAAAGTTGTATATATTCCTCTTAGCTTTCTATAGCCTTTTGAATCATTCAAATCTGATATCAAATGAGCAAGTTATGACTGTTTTATCAAAAAAATCAAATCTCTCCATGTATCTCGTTCGAGCCAGACATCAAGCAAGAGTTGAGCGAGATCTCGGGTTAGACACTTTTTTCACCTTAAAACAAGCCACCTTTGTATTAAACCCTACTCCTAACCTTCCAACATAAAAAAAACTATATACATATATCCAAAGGTTCCTTGAAATGATTTTAAAGAAACATAATCATGCCACATATGAAAATTAAAAGGATACTTAAAAATCCAGGTTATCACAGAATGGTTCAATTTAGTTACTTTATTGGTATCAACTTAGTTACTTGATACCAATAAACATTTCTAATACGCCATATATGTAGCCTTCATGGTCAGTTGATTTTTTAGGAAGAGAGATGGTACCAAATGAAGTACTAATAGACTACATATGTTACCATTGGCGAGAAGAGTACTACAAATATTACCATTGTTGAAATCCTTTACATCCATTAACCATAATTCTTAAAATGATTAGATTCATGACAAAAAAAATTAGACAAGAGCATATTAAAACTAGCATGCATGACATTAGTTATGAAAAACTACAACACCTAATGCAGACCAAGAATGTAAATCAGTGAACAAAAATATTAAGGATGACTAAACAAAAAAGAGGAGTTTTTCATGGCAATTTTAATATGTCAATGTTTGTATCCAAAATTATCTAATACAACTTGTGCAGCAAATTAGGGTACTTCTATATACATACATATAATTTGAGGTCAACATCTATATGGAAGATGCTTATGTTTGGTGGGTGAGATGATTTGGGAATTAAGTAAAGCAGTAAAAGAAAATTTTAGAATTAAGGAGAGATATAGTTGAGATCTCTACTTTATACATTATCAATAAAGATATATATATATATACATATATATATATATTATATACACATTCATGCATTTCCTGCCTACCTTTTCAAGATTATAAAATATGGAGTAGTTGCACTACTATGTGGATGTTCCCAATTAAAATATGGAGATAGAACCCTTTAGGTAAATTGTACTAATTTACACTGATGCATGTTTGGTGCAAGAGTTTGTTGTTGGGTCCATATCATTATCCTCCACGCGCGCCACAACATCGTGCAATAAGTGTTCAGTGGAGTTTCAAATTGGATATCTCAAATTGGTGAGGGACATGTAGAATAGATCAGAGGGTGGTTTGGTGCGGGTGAGTTTAGTGATTTTAAGTTAGAGGTGCCTACATGTTGGTTTGTGAGTGGTTGTTGTGAAAATTGAATTTAAACCCATCAAGATCCAAGCTTTTCCCTTATGGGATATGAAGATAAGATGCTTATAAATTCAACCCTTTAAATTCTTTTGAGTCTCAAAAGCAATCTGCCTCATATTTTCCATTCGGCTTAGGACCTAAGAGGCAGAATCTTGCCCTGGTTGAGACAAAGGTGGCACTGGCTAGCTATGATCTTCCAACAATAATCATATAAAAATAATGTTTGGAAACCGATCTCAATGTCACAAAGGGATCTTAATCTTAGGCCTTCTTGAAAAAGAAAAAAAAAACTACACAATCTCACTAACCATTCCACCCAAGCAGTTAGGGGTGTAAAAAGACCGAACCGGACCGGCGGACCGGACCGGACCGGTTGTCCCGGACCGGGACCGGACCGGACCGGTTGGAGTCCGGTCCGGTCCGGTCCAAAAAATGTATGGACCGGAAAATTCCGGTCCGGTCCCGGTCCAAGGAGTTCATCCCCCTGGACCGGACCGGACCGGACCGAATCCATAGTGTTTTTTTTTTTTTTTTAATTTTGATTTTTAAATATATGTATATATAAATAATAATATATAAATTTTAATATTAATATTAATATATATTAACATATTAATATACAATATATACTCTTATAATATTAACATATTATGATTTATAGTAGACTAGTAGTTGACTAGTTATAGTATAAAAATATAAATTATAGTATATTTAGATAAACTATTAGTAATAACTTATAAGTAATAAGTATATTATTATTATTTACTATATTATTACTAATTTATTACTATTTACTAACATATAAATATATAATATATTAATATAAATTGTAATAGTGTTATTACTAATTAGTTATAATTTATTAACATATACTAATGTAATAGTATTATTAAACTATTAGTTATAGTTTACTAACATATTTAATATTTAATATTAACTAACATATTAAGATATAATATATACTCTTATAATATTAACATATAAATAATAAGTGTATTATTATTTAATATATTATTACTAATTTATCACTATTTACTAATATATAAATATATAATATACTAATGTAAATTGTAATAGTGTTATTACTTATTAGTTATAGTTTATTAACATATACTAATGTAATAGTATTATTAGACTATTAGTTATAGTTTACTAACATACTTAATATTTAATATTAACTAACATATTAATATATAATATATACTCTTATAATAATATTAACATATAAATAATAAGTGTATTATTATTATTTAATATATTATTACTAATTTATCACTATTTACTAACATATAAATATATAATATACTAATGTAAATTGTAATAATGTTATTATTTATTAGTTATAGTTTATTAACATATACTAATGTAATAGTGTTATTAGACTATTAGACTATTAGTTATAATTTACTAACATACTTAATATATAATATATACTAACATATTAATATATAATATATACTTTTATAATATTAACATATTATAATTTATAGTAGTTAAATTTGGGTCAAAAAAATATTTGATCATTGTAGAATTTTAGATTAAATTTAGCCCATTAAATCATATGGGGCACCCCTAGACCGGACCGGACCGCCCCTGGACCGAATTGGACCGGACCGGTATGGACCGAACTCCTGTTCGGTCCGGTCCAGGGTGAGAGAATTCTTGGACCGAATGGAATCGGTCCACAAATTTCCCGGACCGGACCGGACCGGACCGGACCATTTACACCCCTACAAGCAGTTCCAAGATAAAAACTGCCGCAAACACAAAATCAAAGTAATGGAGATCATTGTATCTATTTTTTTTTACTCATTGGATATTTGCTTTTATCATTTTCCTCCATTGTGTTTGTAATTTTTTTTTTTTTTTTCAGTTGGAACACTTCATCAGATTTCTCGTAGCAAAATTCTAAATGTAATTAATATTGTGCACTTATATACTCACTAATAATAAAGTGGAAAAATAGACTTTAAAAAAATATTTATATTTAAATGGAAATATGTGAAAGCAACCAATAAACATATATGGATATGCATATAAGTGTGCAATATTGTTTGTATGTAGCATTACTTTCTAAATTATAAAGCATAAAATTTGATATTTTGAAGGTGCAAATTGGTCTACGTTTTCTTGAAATAAAAACTTAAAATATGAATCACTAAGAGGGGTTGACCGAACCCTATAGTCTTTAAGATTAATATTTTAATCACTTTTCTCTTAACCAAAATAGCATACTTATTCCTATATAGGAAAACCGAAATTTCATGCTATTAAATCCTACTAGTTTCATACTTCTAAATTTTTCTAATTATTCAAGACATAATCATCACATGAAAGAATAGTTGAGCATTGAAAAAATCGACCTTAAAACCTTAGAAACCGAAATGCCAATGTGCACCAAACCAATCCTTTTCAACACCAAAGTTTATCTTAATCATGCATGCTTTTGTCACTATCTATCATATCAATCATGCTTTCTTTTCTTCCTTTATAACAAAGTAACTAAATCCACCAATAAGATGTAAATCTTAAGATACTTGCTAAGCATGGATTTATAACTAAACATACAAGGCATTTCCTCAAGCAATCTAACCTAGCATCACCAATCATTCAACAAACGTCATCTTAATCATGCATGCAATTTTGTCACCATTTATCATATCAATCATGCTTCATTTTTCCTTTGACACAAGTAACTAGATCCACTCATATAATAAAATTTCAAGCCTAAATAACATATTGACTAAGCATGGATTTGTAATCAAATAAACAAAGTATTTCCTTTAAGGAAACCTAGCCTAGTATCACCAAGCATTCAACAAACAACAACCACATTAACTCAAATATATACATGAAATGCTAAAGACAAAATGAAGGTGCACTTACAATACTCCAAGTAGAATAGAATAGCTCTCTTCAAGTTTGCTCTCACTCAAGAACACCTTACTCATACTCCACTAGACTTAGGATATTTTTGTGCTTGGGTGATGCAAGAATACAAAGCAAAGTGAGACTAGAAAGGGTGAGTTGTTGCTGTTGGGTATGGTGTGGGTGTGGGTGTGGGAAAGTGAAACCAAAAGAAATGGGAAAGCAAGCATAAGGCCATCGGCCAAGGGAGTCTCTAGGCATTCTAGGCACTCCATTCCCTTAGTTTTAGGATTGACGTTTGATGAATGGTAGACCACTTGATTGACCCCCATCACTAGAGCAATAATGATGCCTAGTGTAGCTTGTACTAGGTTGAACTTCTCTCCCTATTTTCTTCTATGGTCGGCACATACTTGGGTGAAAAATCCATCTTCCTTCTTTCACATCACACCTCACCCACTCATCTATTACTTCTCAAGCCATTCACCAAGATCTTGTAGCTTAATTTGGGAAAATGGGACAAGCCCTAGTTCGGTCAAGGCCATTCCTTGCTCAACCGAATCCACATCCCTTTTCTAAGGGTTTTTCTTCCCTTTCAATTGTTTCATCAATCAATATTCAATCACTCATTCTTACACACACAAATCTCATCTTCTCTTATACAATCCAACATGTTAAGATCACCTAAGTTTGGGAAAGACCTTGGAAGACTAAAATGGCATGGGCGGCTACACTCCCTCACCCAAATCCCTTTGTCTTCCTCAAGCCAACTCTTCTCTCCAATGATGATTTCCTTTGACCAACACTCATCACCTCAATGTCACTTCTTCTTACAAGATCTATCACTTGTCATTTATCTAGATTTGGAAGTAATGCATGAGAAATCACAATGAGGGGTTCGGCTAGGTCTTTCACTGAATGCTCCCTTGCTCAATCTTCCATCTTCACCAAATTTCTCATGTGTCAATCATCTAGATATGACATGCTCCTAGGAAAAATCAATTTGGAAACTTCTCTTTGTCTCCCACGCCTACCATACCTTCCAATGATGAGAAAATCCCATATTGGTTCCAACACTTTTTCCTTTAAGAAACTCACTAGTCAACCTTCTATCCACTAGTTTTTTCTCCCTCATACCTACCAGACTTTGAAGACTCACTAGAGATCTTCTATGTGTGACAAGTGTCTCTTACATGGGCTTGGTTTACTAAAATCAATCTTATAGGCCTTGCCACTCTACTTTGGGCCAAATACCTAAGCCATGCTCTCAAAGTTCAAATCTAAGCCCAAGCCTCAAGTTCTCAATTAATTAAAATACCATCATTACCCTTATAAAAAAAATAAAAATAAATTAGAGTAGAAATTCTGGGTTGTCACACATAAGCCACCCCATTAGAAGGGCATAAGCTTAAGGATCTTCTAGCTCTCAGGATCTCGATTCATAGGCCTTCACAATCTTTGATAATAGCCCATATGCCAATTTGCCCCACCTTTCCTTTGAAAGCCACATCCCAATTGAGTTTTTAGTACCCTTCATATGGTTTCATCCAAATTTGCTATTGTGGGATAGAATAATTGTTTGTAATTACTATTTGAGAGGCTTACAGACTATTGAAAAGATCAACTTCACTCCTGACATTATGGACAAGTAAAGGAGGGTGCTAGAACCCTTCGTCATGCACAAGATTGTTCCTCCTTGCAGCCTCATAGATTTCTTCTTTCTATAACTTGTCAACAAGTGCTTGCCATATAACATGGAAATCATAGTCCTTTAGACTTAATTTTGAATTTTCTTACAACCTTTAGACCATACACCCTTTGCAACAAGGCAAGACCATAGGACATGGCCTGCATTCACACTAGCACACTAACAAATAGGATGTAGGTCACTGGACACTATTTTCCATTTGAGTAAATTAGCCATCGTGGGGATGGCTTCATTAACAGCTTTCCAGATGAACATACTAGGAACTCTTGGAACTTGCAATTGCCTTATATACTTCTAATGCTTGTTCTAAACTCCACAATGAAAGGGCACCTCACTTGATCTTTTTGCAAATTCTCTGTGCAAATGATATACACTTCTAATTGAGAAAAACCTATTAGAAGTGCCTTTCTAGACTAGTTGATCTGCTCTGCTACTAATGTTCACAGGGATATCTTTGATAAGTGTACCTCAAAATCACTAAACAGTTGTCAAAGTGCCTCTTTCACATATGGAGGTCGAGGAGAATCAATTGTGACGCCCCCAACCTACGTCTGAGATTTAATGCAGATTAAAGCGTCGGGATATATAACACAGGGTTACATATCCCTCGATCTTATTATGAAAATTATGCATGCGTCTAAACTCACTAGCAGCATGGAATGCATATCACAGCAGAATACGGTTAATTTTTCAAAACATACAGAGGAATCTAACTTTGCAATACCATCACATGGTCAAACACCACTATAACATTCACAACTTAATAATTACAATATCAGAAGTACCAAGTCTTAAAAAGTTAAGTTGTCCAAAGTACAACCATAGTCTATCATACAACTACTCCTTCTACCATTGGGGTCCTTTCTTTACTTCTTTATTTTCGTTTCCAAAATGAAACTGATTCATACTAATTTGGAAATTTTATTGAAGGTATTTCCCTGCTGGCCTCTCTGTTACACCCCGCTCCCAAATATAGCATTTTGAAAACATTTTACGGAGCCAAAGTGGTACTAAAACTTTCTTTAAAAAAATGCACCAGATACGAACGTTTTCGAATAAATGAAATAATTTTTATAAAAATTAAAGAGAGTCAGTGGAAGAATTTAATTAAAAATGTTGAAATCTCAAGTGTTTACAAAAATATTTTATTCACTAAAAATCATAAAATAAAACTAATACACTGTCTAGGCCTCTGCATCGTCTTCCTGAGTCAAATCTTGCCAGCTGTGCATCCTTATCATCTGGAATGATTTTTAAAAGAAAACATAGAAACAAATAAATAAAAATAAAATGAGTCGAATACTCAATAAGCAACACATCATACAGTAAAAATAATAATCGTCGGTTTTCATGCATACTCATAGAGATATATATATAATAACATGAATATGATCTTTTCATAAATGCTAAACATGGATTTTTCATAAATACTGAAATACATGAGCTTTCATAAATCATGAGCTTTTCGTAAAAACATGAACATGAACATGAACTTGAGCTTATCTTATCATATCATATTGTTTCATATCATAAGACATTACCCACTGTTGACCCCTGTGAGTTAGGGTTAGCAAATCTAAAAAAATTTCAATTCCGCCCGTGACCGCGGGTTATGAAATCCATACATAAGGAAGACATACTGGGTACACTACCAGCTGTATGACTTGGTAATGCAATATGCCCATACATAGGTACCGACTTCATATTATACATAGGCCGCTTACATATCTTATCATGCTTGCATACTTATCATAACATTAATTTCAAAAGAAATCGCATACTTTCATAACACGTCGTGATAAATACTTCTTCACATGAATTTATGATCTAAATAATTTTATGTATACTTTCACATAAAATCATGATTTTTCATAAATAACTTTAATGCATAAAACATGAGATTTCATAATATCTTAATGCATAAACTTTTCATAAATTATGCATATGGATTTTCATAATTTTTCATGATTTGGATACATAAAAATGGCTTCCAATGATAGCCATACATACATAATAATTTTATAAAATATGTTTATCGTACATGTGTGAAAGGTATGATCATACTACTTCCCCTTAGCGCTGCGTCCTAATTTCATGTCGTAGCTCGTAACCAATATGAGACACTAATTGTCACTAATTTTCTAGAAAACGAGTCGTAATACTTGACATCATAAATAGGGATAATTAATAAATATTAAATCACGATTAGTACATAGTAATAATTGAACCTTATAACATGTTCTATTTGAAAAAAATATAACTTAAATAAGTTTATTTAAATCTAGTAAAGAAAAACACTCGGACTATTAACTGCATAATATGCTCAAAATAACATAAAAGTATACTTTCAAACTTATTCTATAAAGACATGTATGTGGGCCTGTAATTGTTCAAGTAGGACCTTGGGCTAGTGTAGAGTCATAAAACAGGTTACTAAAATAATAGGCCCGAACTTAGTCATAGAGCACAAACCCATTTAAAATAACTAAGCAAGTTTCTTTAAACACCAAACCTAGTACTTTAAGGAAAGTCTGAAATAGAGTAATAAAGGAAAGAAGCAAATATAAAATAGCTGGAACATGCTGAATAAAACAATAAAGTGAAGCTTACAAAAACAGAAGCTGTGCAATGAAAGAGGGACTCACCGGGAGGATGAAGAAGATGCGACGACGGCTCAGGACTGAGAGTCTCGGTGGCGTAGGAGTGATCGGTGACTCACTAGATTCCTTGGGAAGTCGACTCGACGCTAGAGAGAGAAAGGAGCAGCCGAGAGTAGTAAATCAAGGGAGGAAGAGACATTCCGATGGGAATACACTGGAAAACACACGAGATGGTGGGTGGTAGCTGAATGAAGTTTCTGGGTGGTTTCCGGTGAAGTTAAGGTCGGTGGTGGTTGGTAATCGGTGAGCACTTGCTGCTCTGTTTTCGGGAGTGAAAAACAGGGGCGTTGCTTTGTTTGTTTCAGTGGTGGTTCTTTGCTGCGAGCTTCCCGGTAGTTGTATTCCTCTCGGTCTAGGGCAACGACTGCGTGCTACTGGCGTTGGCAAGGGTTGAATGCAGGGCTAAACATGGGGCTTGGGAACGAGAGGGCTAGGGTATATTTTTGTGGCTACCGAATGGTGCAAGGTGATATGCTAGTGCTCTGGTAACGTGGGAGGTTGGACTTCGGGGTTACTTCATGTAGGGGAAAAAAGCAGATATATATAGAAAAAAAAAATAGAACCCTGGGGATGAATAGATAGGGGCGTGCATGGATTGGTGAAAAGGGATGTGATGCATGGGAGGGTTTGACGTGAGTTATTAGGAGATTAAGCTACAGATGGTGGTTTTGAGTTAGAATGTTTGAGATCAAATTTGTATTTGATTTTAAATAGAAAAACCAGAGGAAGAAGGCTTCGGTTTGAAGTTTGAATTTAAGATGGAGGTTGTTCAGGAGAAAATTGAAACGAAGATGATGAGAATTTTTGTAATGTTTGAGGTTGGTTTCGACCGAGATATTCTGAGTTGGGGGTTAGATTTCCATTAGGAGGTAACGGAGAAAAAAAAATAGAGGATGAAAGCGTTGGGCGTGAATTATGTTCTAGACACATATCAGAATTCAAAACCAAGAAAATCATGGTTTGTTTAAACAAAAGAATATTAACTCCGAACCAGTTGAGGGAACATGTCTATGAGAGGAAATCAGAACAATAAAATCACTATCTTAAAACTAGTTGAGCCATCAGGACTCACTATCAAACAACATCCTATACGTTGTTGTTCCTCTGACGACCAGGATGCCTTGTGCCTCCAAGACTCGAACAGATTATCATACGTATATTGGGGCACGTCATCAAAAAGGAAAACTTCTGTAGAACCATCATGGCTTTGCAGAAGTTCGAATGTTGTCATGATCTATTTTTGGGCCATAGTTTCCTGCAAGAGCTTCTATTATTCCATAGAGAATGATAGTCGAAAAAATGAAAAGTGAGATTTCAAAGAAATATTAGTAAGTATATAAATAACATAATAAAGGCATTAATAGTGCATATCAATAAATGAAATAGCAGATATCGTGAATAATTAACATAGTACATGATTCACGAATGACTTATGCATGACTTATGTACCCTTTTCACAGAGACTTACACATTTTCATGAGAAACTTATATGAACATGAGTACAAAACCTTTTGTGATATACAACGACTTTTCCAAAATTTCTTATCTTATTTGTATCTTTCTCTTAAATCTTATTTTTATTCATAGTATGACAGCAGTTATGTATTGCCTTTACTATCACACTATTTGTGAATCTCGACGGGAGTTACTTATCGCTTTCCCCGCTAGATTCTTGTTCGCGTCAGTCATACGAGAGTTACGTATCACCGTCTCCGTCATGACACAAAAATACTTATTATGGTAGCAGTTACGTATCGCTTTCACCGCCAGTCATGTCAGTCATACAGGAGTTACGTATTGCCTTCCCGGTCATAATATGAAAATACCTATTAATCCTTCGTTCTCCAATTGCCAAGTGTCCCCAAAAATCCTAAGAGAAGCAAACTTACATAGAAAAACAAAAGGACAAAAAGTGAGTCGGTTCGTCCCTCCAAAGTCACCCAAGTCGTGTGCCTCATATGATATATACTTTTCTTATTCCACTAAAACTCTTTAGAATAAAGACAAATTTTGCTTTTTACCTAACTCAAATTTCTAGATTTGTCTAGCTTGCCATTTGTGGTTTTTTGTCTTTCAAGCATAGTATAAAAATATAAATGAATTGTTGTCTTCCAAGTCCAAATCGATTGCCTTCTTCCCTTCCATGGAATATTCCTTGCTTGTTTAGTTAAAACTCCTTAGACAAACTTACCTAACTCTTCTTTTCATGCTAGGATTTCTTGTAATTTCAAAAGACCAATGTCCTCTTGATGCCAAGTGTCTAAGAAAACAACCCACACACTCTAAGCACCTCCTACACCTTCCTTACCTCACTTACACCATATTTCTAGTGTTACTCTCATAAATTTGCTTAATACAAATAAAAGAGGTCTACATAAATATATATATATATATACATATAAAAATATCTCTAAAGATTAACTAAAGGAATTATACCAAAAAAAAAATCCATCGTGGAAAATAAAGATCAGGATGTCACAATCCTCCCCTCTAAAAATAAAAATTCGTTCTCGATATTGTTAAGGTATTATCTCCAATCACATAAATTTAGTTAAAAGAAAACTTTTATGCCTCTTGTATTCATAGCAGTAGACTCCTCTGATGATGAATAGGGAGGCATATAATCTTTTATGGTCAAAGAGTCCTGGGAAAAAATAGAATATCTTATCTAGGTCTGAGTCATAATACATATTAACTGACACCTCATTAATTTTACGCACAATCTCTGACTAAGTATCCTCTATTGATTGTCCTTCTTCTTTTTGACGTATACGATCATTAGAAGTAGCAGATAATTCTAAATTCATTAATCTCTCATTTTCTTCTTCTTCTCAAATTAGTCTGCCTAATTATTTTCTTTCCACTTGTAACCAATTACTAGGTGGTTGTTTTTCCTCATTTGGTAAAGCACGTCTAAATATTGTGTTTCCTTGATCATCTACATCCATCCTATGTGTACAATGTCTCTCATAATTATCTAATCTTTTTAATCTTTCTGCTCTCAACTATTTTTGTCTGTTTAAACAAATGATAAGTTTTTCTGATCTTTCTTTCAACTGAGCTACGGATGATACTAACATACGTGCAATTCTTTTCAAACGAGTCATTTCCTATTTAATATCGGATAACATATTACTATATTTTCAAATAAATCAAGCAAGAAAGTTAGGAAAATAATTACAATCATGTTCATACAAAGAACAAAATATAGATACACATAGTCATAGCAAAGTTTGGATCACAAAAACAAAGATTCAATTAATTTTCAAACAAATGAGGGTAATTAGCTCTCATCACGTACTCGCGTTCCCAGGTAGGCTTTTTAAAAGCAGAATTGTTCCTGAGCACTTTGACTAAAGAAATCGAGCAATTCCTTAACTTCTGTTTCTTTTGGTCTTTAATTCGTGTTGGCCATTCTTTGTAAGTCAATTAGGGCGCAACGTGATACTGCTTGGATTCATTACTGATACTGATCCTTCTCCTATGCTCTTTTTTAGGGAAGATACATAAAAAACATTATGTACTCTTTGCAAAACTTCTGGTAGATCCAAACGGTAGGCTACCGATCCAACCTTCTCCGTGATTTTATATAGTCCAACATATCGAGGACTTAGTTTTCATTTTTTGCCAAACCTTGATATACCTTTCATAGGGGAGATCTTAATATACACCCAATCACCTACCACAAACTCCAAAGTTCTCCTACGTGTATCAGCTGACTTTTTTTCTTGCTCTAAGCTGTTCTCATTTTGTCTCGTATCGTCTCTATTTATTTTCTGACTTCCTGTAACTACTCAAGTCCTAACATCTTACTTTCTCCTATTTCATCCTAGTATATAGTTGATCTGCACTTTCTCTCGTATAATACTTCATAGGGTGCCATCTAAATAGTAGCTTGAAAACTATTATTATAGGCAAACTCTACTAAAGGTAAAAGACTTTCCCAATCACCACTGAAATCTAATACACAAGCTCGTAACATGTCTTTCAAAGTCTGAATGGTCCGTTCCGTTTGGCCATCCGTCTGTGGATGATAGGCACTACTGAATTTTAGACTAGTACCTAACATCTTCTGTAAACCTTGCTAGAAGCGAGAAGTAAACCTAGGATCTCGATCCGATACAATTGTCTTAGGTACTCCATGCAGCCGAACTATTTCCTTAACATAGATTCGCGACAATTTCTCCATCGTATCAGTGTTGGCTACCGACAGAAAATGAGTGCTCTTTGTTAATCGATCAATTATAACCCAAATCGTATTCTTTCCTGCCGACGTGCGTGGCAATCCTACCACAAAGTCTATAGATATATCTTCTCATTTCCATTCAAGGATTGGTAGAGGTTGTAGTTCTCCTATTGGTCTCTGATGTTCCCCCTTTACCAATTGACACACCGAGCACTTTGTCACAAAAATAGAGACACCTTTCTTAATGTCTTCTCACCAAAATTTTTCTTTCAAATATTGAACATCTTAGTACTATCAGGATGGACGGTGTAGGGAGTGCAATGAGCTTCCTTCATAATCTTTTCCTTCAAGTCAGGATCATTAGAAATCACTTTTCTTTTTCCAAAATATAGTATTTTGTCATTCGAAATCGTAAAATTTGGTAATCTTGTTCCTTCCAACAACTTCTGCCGGATCCTTTCTAGCTTAATATCTTTACGTTGTCCTTTCCGAATTTTCTCAACGGTCAAAGAAATGATCTTTTGTACCACTATCATCACAATGTCTCTTGAAAAATTTTTTATCATCAAACTTCGCATTGTCTACAATACTGAGGTTCGTCTATTTGAATTTTTTTATTTAGTGCATCAGCTACTACATTAATTTTTTTAGGGAGATATTTAATTTCACACTAAAGTCACTTTTAGTTTTAATCCACTTTTTCTGTCTTATATTCAAAATCTTCCGATCAAGAAGGCGGCAGCGCTACAGGGTGAAATGACCATCACGTGAAGACGGAGTGCAGCTCTCCATCGATGACAGACGGACTTGGGCTTAGACTTCCCTCTGGCGGAGGAAGTTCTGGTTTGACAGATCAAGTGATCATGGTCGGCAGCGGCGGCAGCTCATCATCGCCGTTTGGGAGACAGCCAATGACGTGGGATCTTTTGGGGCTGGGCAGTGATGGAGGTGGCAACTCCAATGGAGGTCTTTCGGCTCTGCTTACTTCATTTGGCAGTGGCTTTGATGGTTCTGCATCATTACACAACACCCAAAGCAACAAGTCTTGATCGAAACATACTTCGAGACCGAACTTTGTCTGTAAAAGTGAGAAACCGGTGTTGAATTATTATGTATATATATATATATATATCATAAAAATATTCTGGTAACGAATTTGCACTCATGCAGTTGGGCAAATTAAGTTAGTTCATTGCTGTTGCAGTTCCGTTCCCCGGATATTTTTGTGATGGATCGGTTAGTCAACCGTAATTTATGCTTATAATATATAATTTAGTTGAGTTTTTGAGAGTCTCTCCATCAAGAGGCTCTACCATTTCATTGAGAGCCTACATCAAGAGGCTTTCCATCTCATTTGAGAGTCTCTTCAAAGAGATTCTTGCTTGGTGTTTTCTTGAGAAGTTTTCACTTCTCCACGAGGTAAACGACGCATTAACTCAAAGCCTTTGTGAATTTGTTGGGAGGACCACGGAGGTCCTCGACGTTGTTTACTTTCTTGCACAAATATTTGTTGGAATTTGTTGATTCTTTGTGAAGAAGTTTGGAGGTTTGGGGAGTTCGGAGTAGATAGGTTTGTAGGGGTCGGCCACCATTGTTGTGGAGGACCCGAGGTTGGACTCTTGTGTGTGCAAGAGGGGTTGTCCATCCTAGAAGGTGGACAACTAAAGGTTGGACTTGAAAGCCGAACCATAAGCCCATTGTTGCCGCCCAAAACTTCACCAAACCATGATATACCGAGTCCAAGTTGTGCCAGTGTTGATATACCGTGTCCAAGTTCAGTGTGCAAGATGAGCCGAGCAGGACCAAGTGCTGAGGGTCATGACGGTTCCAACCGGGAACGTCTTGATGCCTTGGAAGTTCATTCCGAGAGGGTTGGTCATGTTCTTGATGAGATCAACACCAACGTGGCCAAGTTGACAATGGCTATCAATGATACCATTCGTCAAACCGAGGAGAATAGAAGAAACCTTGAGACCACGAGGAATACTATAAGTGCAAGTCTTGAGAGGCTTGAGAAGAGGATGGCCGAGCAACCCATTGCTCAACCACAACAACCACCACCACCACCACCGAGGCTGAATTCTCCTAGAGAGGAGTACTATGTGGAGGACACCGATCCTAGTGTGTATGAGAGCATGCTTGATCCACCAAGGCGTGTGTATCGAAGATGAGGTCGTGTGGAGACCGGCACCACTGTGGTGGAAAGATGGCTAAGGAATGGTGGCAATCGCTCTAGAAGTCCAAACAACTTGAGACCCCCTCAAGGTGTGAGGATTGAGCCATCAAGATATGAGCCACCCCATGAACCCGAAAACGTGATGAATCAAGGGTTCTATGGACAAGATGACCGAGCATTCCTAGAGCACCATCAACATGAAAGGCGAGGCCACAATGAAAGAAGACACAATGATGATCATGTTAGTGAGAGAGGGGGAAACCGGGCTCATGACCGGGGACCCCGAAGGCCTAAAGTTGAGTTCCCAAGACACAGTGGAGGTGACCCTTATGAGTGGTTGGACAAAGTTGACCACTACTTCCACACATATGACGTGCCTAGAGGAGAGCGAGTATCTACCGCTTGCTACTACTTGGAAGGCAAGGCTAGCAAGTGGTGGAGATGGCTTCGGGACCAATATGACAAAGATAGAAGGAGACTTGGTTGGACGGCCTTTGAGAAGGAATTCCTCCTTCAATTTGGCCCTTTACCAACTATTAACCATCATGGACAATTGGCAAAATTGAAACAAGAAGGCAAAGTGAAGAACTACATTGATGAGTTTCGGCAATTGCAAACCATGGTGAGGGGATGGTCCGAGGAAGCTCTTATTGGGACCTTTGTGGATGGTCTCAAGCCTTGGTTAGCCAAGGAGGTGAAGTTGAAGCAACCCACACGCATCCAAGAGGCCATGAGAGTGGCCGAGATACTTGAGGAGAGCTACTCTTTGGAGAAGCGCCCAACTAGGGAAATGGGGAGCAAAACCAACACTATTTTGCAAACCAAAATTCCTTGGAAGGGTAAAGGAACGGATGTGAGCACTTCCAAGCCTAAACCGAACGAAGTCAAGAAGCTATCTAGAGAGGAAGTGCAAGAGAGAATCAATAAGGGGTTGTGCTTCAAATGTGGAGACAAATGGTCTAGGGAGCACAAGTGTGATTCGGCCAAGATGTTTGTATTGCTTGAAGATGATGACCATGAGGAAGCTTCAAGCCATGAGGAAGAGGAAGAAGAGGCCGAACACAGTGAGGAAGACCAAGAGGCCGAGATCTCCATCAATGCCATAACCGGTGTGCAAACACCTACATCTATGAAGTTAATGGCATGGGTGGGGAAACATGAGGTGTCGATGTTGGTGGATAGTGGATCCACTCATAATTTCATTAACACCAACATTGTGCACAAGATTGGGCTAAAGCCAAGCCCTATTGATTCATTTGAAGTGAAAGTGGCTAATGGAGACAAGCTAGTGTGTGAAGCCATGGTTCAAGAAGTGAAGATGAATGTGCAAGGGGTGAGGATCAAAGCCGACTTGCATGTGTTGTCTTTGGTTGGTCTAGACCTTGTCTTGGGCAATGCTTGGCTCAAAAGCGTTGGTCGAGTCATGAATGATTATGAGAAGATGACCATGGAGTTCAAGATTGGAACCAAGAAACACACATGGAGGGCCGTGACTCCTAAAGTAGTGAAGCCATGTGAAGCATTAGCCTTTGAGAAGTTGTGCAAAGGAGGAGCTGATTGCTTTGCCATTGTGTTGGTTAAGGATGGGTCGGTTTGTGACATAGAGGATGATGGAAGTCATCAAGAGGAACTCTCATTGCTACCCGGGGAGGTCCAAGAGGTTCTAAGGGACCACAAGGAAGTCTTGGAGGTGCCTACTACATTGCCACCTACAAGACCCTTTGATCACCGGATTTTGCTAGTGGATGAGAACAAGCCAGTCAATGTCCCCCCATACCGGTATGCACACTTTCAGAAGGAAGAGATTGAGAGGCAGGTTGAAGAGATGATCAATGGAGGGTTGATTAGACCGAGTACTAGCCCTTTCTCTTCACCTGTCCTATTGGTGAAAAAGAAAGATGGTACATGGAGATTTTGCACAGATTACCAGGCTTTGAATGAAGCCACAGTGAAAGACCGATTTCCTATACCCACTGTAGATGAGATGCTAGATGAGTTACATGGGGCTTGCATCTTTTCTAAACTTGACTTGAGAGCTGGATATCATCAGATCAGGATGAAGGAAGAAGATGTTCATAAGACAGCTTTCAGGACGCATTCAGGGCATTATGAGTACTTAGTGATGCCATTTGGGCTATGTAATGCGCCCTCTACGTTTCAGGCAGCTATGAACACAGTGTTCAGACCATTGTTGAGAAAATATGTGTTAGTATTTTTTGATGACATTTTGGTCTACTCCAAATCCATAGAGGCACATAAGGATCACTTGAGGGTTGTGTTGAAAATTCTAGAGGAACATCACTTTTTCATCAAACCATCTAAGTGTACGTTCAGGGGAAGGAGTGAAAGTGGATCAGAGAAAAATAGAGGCCATGGTTGATTGGTCACTACCCAAGGATGTGTCAGCTTTGAGAGGATTCTTGGGACTCACAGGCTACTATAGAAGATTTGTGAAGAATTATGGGCTCATTGCTAAGCCACTTACTTCCCTCCTAAAGAAAGACAACTTTGAGTGGACCCCAGACGCCAGAGTAGCATTTGAGAACTTGAAGAGGGCAATGACTCAAACGCCGGTGCTAGCCCTACCAAACTTTGAGAAGCCCTTTGAGGTGTATACAGCTGCCAGTAGTGATGTCATAGGGGCAGTGTTGGTTCAAGAGAGGAGACCTTTAGCTTTTATCTCCAAAGCTTTAGGGCCTATGAAGAAGACATGGAGCACATATGCCAGGTAGATGCTAGCCATAGTGCATGCAGTGAAGATATGGCGACCCTACCTTCTGGGCCGTAAGTTCACCATTGTGACAGACCAGCAAGCCCTGAGACACCTGATGAAGCAGAAGATTGTGACACCTGAGCAGCAAAAGTTTTTAGTGAAACTTCTTGGTTTTGAGTATGAGATCATTTATCAGCCAGGTAAGGAGAACAAGGTGGCAGATGCACTGAGTAGGCATGAGGGGAGCTCACTACTAGAGATGAGTCAGTGGATTGATGTTGATGACTCAGAGTCGAGGGTTCCACAGTTGATCCTTGAGGGCAAGGATGTGCTTGAAGGGAGGGGGAATGTCAGAACCCCTAGGAGGATTGCCCAGGATCATGCCTTGACTCAGCCACCTGAGGGCCAGGACAGTCCCTTGGCTAGCCTGCATGCATGCCTTGGCTTAGGCCTTGACACGCAGCGGGCGCCCAGTGAGGCTACTGGCCGTGCACATGCAGTGCGCACAGCCATGCGCGCACCCTTGCGCGCCCCACTACACCTTAGCGAGGCTAGTGGCGTGCCTTCACAGGCACGCCATCCAGCGCGCGGCACCAGCCCGCGCCTTGAGGAGCAGGCTAGTGGCATGCACACCATGCATGCCATCCAGCGCATGGCTCCAGCCCATGCGTTGCGGAGCAGGCGAGTGGCATGCACACCATGCATGCCATCCAGCGCGCGGCACCAGCCCGCGCCATGCAGCCGGTGCCCAGACTAGCAGCTTGGACCATGCATGCACATCGCCCCTGCACCCAGCCCGGGCCATACATGACCACCGCCCGAGCACCCTGACTGGGCCACCCCCGAGCGACGTGGCCTGACCCTGTGCCTACCACCAGGACCATGCATGGCACACTGTCATGACCACCATCAGTTGGCCCTACACAGAGCCATGCCCACGCACCACCGCACCACGCAGACATGCCCACCTGTGGACCTTGTAGCACCATAGCCCACCATGGGCACATGCAACCCGCGGCCACACCACCACTTGGGCGCCTATCATCTTTTATTTATTTTATTTATTTTATTTTATTAATTAAATTGCATTAGGACGTGTTAGTCATTTGCTTATTTTGATTAGGGACCCATTGAGGGTTTCCAACTTGTTGGCTCTATAAATAGGACCCTTAGGCTTTCATTTTAGACATCTTTGATCATTGAACATTTGAGAACCCTAGAA
The DNA here is from genome assembly GCA_036559045.1 of Platycarya longipes. Classification (NCBI taxonomy): domain Eukaryota; kingdom Viridiplantae; phylum Streptophyta; class Magnoliopsida; order Fagales; family Juglandaceae; genus Platycarya; species Platycarya longipes. Next base: position 16,674,542 of record CM071803.1, on the reverse strand, counting down.
CATTGCTCTGAGAAGAGTTAGGCCGGCCACTCCATAGTGGTTAGGATTCATTCGGTGCATTCATGCACTTGGGCTTCTTATGGTGCAATTCGTGAATCCCCTTGAAGAGGATTTCTCCTTGCAATTCGTGAATAAGAGTAATCCACATCTATCTTGTTTTTCATTTGATTTATAAAAGTATTTTGAGATTTATTCAATTTGGAGTTTTCGGTTTGGAGTGTTTTTGTTGTTCTTGAAGTTTGTTCTTGGTGTTCTTGTGATTGTGAGTTTGTGTTCTTGAGTTTGTGTGTTTGTGTTCTTGTGAGGCCAAATCCACACCACTTGTGGATTTGAGAAAGAGTGTGTGAGTGTTCAAGAGGGTTTCTTAATCCACAACATTTGTGAATTTCGAAATTCCCTAGAGAGTGAGTGAGAAAGTGTCTTGAAAAGAAAAGAAAAGAAAGAGAAGTGTTGTGTGAGTGCTTGGCCGAATCCTTTGAAGTTTGGGAGAAGTTTGCGTGTTCTTCATTCCTTTGAGTGTTCATCCTTTTTCTTGGGTATTCATACTCTTTTCTTGAAGTTCTATTAGCCCCAAACACGAAATCATTCAGCCCCCAACAGCCCACACAAGCCAAGGCAACAAACACCAAGTCTAGCTAGGTGTGTTGCCCAATTTCGCCCCACCAGCTTTCCCACCAACCAGCCATCAAACCCTAACCCTACTTGCCTTATTTCCATCATATTATCATACCTAAATTACCCTAAAACACCCCTGGTCGAGCTCTGGTCGTGCCCCACAAAGCAGCCCCAAAACTTTCCTTCCAAACCACCAAACTTTCCAAAACAGTTTTTCCACTTTCCAGATTTGCACCATTTCGGGTTAGGCAACTTACCTACCACGAAATTGCAATATTCTCTTCACCAAATCAGACCTTAACCTTCCATAAACATACTTGGACGTGGTCTGCAAGTCTCCCCCAAGTCAGCCACCTCAAACCCCTCCAAACTTACCATACCGATCACCCCCACTTTCCAAATTAAACCCATTCAGCTAAGGCAACTTGCCTAGCTCGAAAATCCTCTCCTCCACCTGATCCAATCTGATTATTCTTTCCCCATTTGATTATTCAATACTTCTCTAATTGAATTAATCAAATCCCCAGTTCCCCAAGTCAACCAAATCAAATCCCCTCCACTCACCAAAATCGGCCATACAATGTCAGAACCCCTAGGAGGATTGCCCAGGATCATGCCTTGACTCAGCCACTGGAGGGCCAGGACAGTCTCTTGGCTAGCCTGCATGCATGCATTGGCTTAGGCCTTGACACGCAGCGGGCGCCCAGCGAGGCTACTGGCCGTGCCCACAGCCATGCACGCACCCTCGCACGCCCCACTGCGCATCCACCTACGCGCGCTTGCGTGTGCGCATGCGCATCATCACCCGCGCATCCCAGCGCGCCCCATCACACCACAGCGAGGCTAGTGGCGTGTCTTCACAGGCACGCCATCCAGCACGCGGCACCAGCCCGCGCCCTGCGGAGCAGGCTAGTGGCATGCACACCATGCATGCCATCCAGCGCATGGCTCCAGCCCATGCCTTGCGGAGCAGGCCAGTAGCATGCACACCATGCATGCCATCCAGCGAGCGGCACCAGCCCGCGCCATGCAGCCGGTGCCCAGACTGCCAGCTTGGGCCATGCATGCACATCGCCCCGGCACACAGCCCGGGCCATGTAGGACCACCGCCCGAGCACCTTGACTGGGCCACCCCCGAGCGACGTGGCTTGACCCTATGCTTACCACCAGGACCATGCATGGCACACTGCCATGACCACCATCATTTGGCCTTGCACAGAGCCATGCCCGCGCACCACCGCACCATGCAGACATGCCCACCCGTGGACCTTGCAGCACCATAGCCCACCATGGGCACATGCAACCCACGGCCACACCACCACATGGGCGCCTATCATCTTTTATTTATTTTATTTAATTATTTAAATTGCATTAGGACGTGTTAGTCATTTGCTTATTTTAATTAGGGACCCATTGGGGGTTTCCAACTTGTTTGCTCTATAAATAGGACCCTTAGGCTTTCATTTTAGACATCTTTGATCATTGAACATTTGAGAACCCTAGAACATTGCTCTGAGAAGAGTTAGGCCGGCCACTCCATAGTGGTTAGGATTTTCATTCGGTGCATTCATGCACTTGGGCTTCTTGGGGTGCAATTCGTGAATCCCCTTGAAGAGGATTTCTCCTTGCAATTCGTGAATAGGAGTAATCGACATCTATCTTGTTTTTCATTTGATTTATAAAAGTATTTTGAGGTTTATTCATTTGGTGTTTTCGGTTTGGAGTGTTCTTGTTGTTCTTAAAGTTTGTTCTTGGTGTTCTTGTGATTGTGAGTTTGTGTTCTTGAGTTTGTGTGTTTGTGTTCTTGTGAGGCCAAATCCACACCACTTGTGGATTTGAGAAAGAGTGTGTGAGTGTTCAAGAGGTTTCTTAATCCACAACATTTGTGAATTTCGAAATTCCCTAGAGAGTGAGTGAGAAAGTGTCTTGAAAAGAAAAGAAAAGAAAGAGAAGTGTTGGTGAGTTGTGTTGGTCGAATCCTTTGAAGTTTGGGAGTGAGTTGCGTGTTCTTCATTCCTTTGAGTGTTCATCCTTTTTCTTGGGTGTTCATACTCTTTTCTTGAAGTTCCATTAGCCCCAAACACGAAATCATTCAGCCCCCAACAGCCCACACAAGCCAAGGCAACAAACACCAAGTCTAGCTAGGTGTGTTGCCCAATTTCGCCCCACCAGCTTTCCCGCCAACCAGCCATCAAACCCTAACCCTACTTGCCTTATTTCCATCATATTATCAGATCTAAATCATCCTAAAACACCCCTGGTCCAGCTCTGGTCGTGCCCTACAAAGCAGCCCCAAAACTTTCCTTCCAAACCACCACACTTGCCAAAACAGTTTTTCCACTTTCCAGATTTGCACCATTTCGGGTTAGGCAACTTTCCTACCACGAAATTGCAATATTCTCTTCACCAAATCAGACCTTAACCTTCCATAAACATACCTGGACGTGGTCTGAAAGTTTCCCCCAAGTCAGCCACCTCAAACCCCTCCAAACTTTCCAAACCAATCACCCCTACTTTCCAAATTAAACCCATTCAGCTTAGGCAACTTGCCTAGTTCGAAAATCCTCTCCTCCACATCATCAAATCTGATTATTCTTTCCTCATTTGATTATTCAATACTTCCCTAATTGAATTAATCAAATCCCCAATTCCCCAAGTCAACCAAATCAAATCCCCTCATTTCACCAAAACCGGCCATATAATATCTCCATCAGAATTTTCCAGATTTCATCTCCAAAGATCTTCCATTAATTCCCAAACCCTAAACCACTTTCCTAAACCCTCTCTTGGCCGAAATACACACTTAACCTAGTCCCATAATCAGCCATCCAATCCCCCAAAACAAATCATTTTCGTGCATCCCTCTAGCCCCCATTGCCGTGACACTCATATCACCCTAGCCAAGCCAATTCTTCATCTAAACACTTATCCTTTGCTCCATATACCTTATCCCCACTTCAACCCTACCATCATCCACTTGAGTAACACCAAGCTAGGAGTCTTTCTCGGTCATTGAGGATGGGGTCTTCGGTCAAGACACCATACACCCAAGGTTCATCCTTGCTTCGGGTTGTTCCTCAATGACCGAGAAGGACTCCTAGCTTGGTGTTAATCAAGTGGATGATGGTAGGGTTGAAGTGGGGTTAATGTATATAGAGCAAAGGATAAGTGTTTAGATGAAGAATTGGCTTGGTTATGGGTGAATTAGTGTCACGGCAATGGGGGCTAGAGGGATGCACGAAAATGAGTTGCTTTGGGGGATTAGATGGCTGATTATGGGACTAGGTTAAGTGTATATTTCGGCCATGTAGGGGTTTAAGAAAGTGATTTAGGGTTTGTGAATTAATGGAAGATCTTTGGATGTGAAATCTGAAAAATCTGGTGGAGATATTGTATGGCCGGAGGAGCTTATTTTCTTTTAAAAAATAATTCAAGAAGTTGACGAGAGAAGGCAAAGAGCCTTGTTGTCGGGGGTAAGTTTTTAGAGTCAAAGATACGTGTACGTACGTAGCACAGTTGGAAATGCATGTCGTGGAAGATACGAGACTATGCTATATAATTCTGTGCTGTTTATAAGTCCACAATTAAATATATTTTCCCAAGAGATTTGTTGTCGGGGTAATTTTCTTAATAGATTTTATTGGATGTCATGCCAATAATAATTAAAAGTCTTATTATATATATATAATTTTTTTTTAATTTTTTAATTAGTAGAGAATACTTATAAAATGAAATAAAAATATTAATTAGTAGAATTTTGATATGTTAATGCTGCGATGACAGCCACAGACACGAGAGATGACAAATCCGGCCTGTCCGGATACCTAAGCCATCCCTTATTAATTTCTGGAAGTGGCTTCCATAATTATAAAGACAACCGAAAGTTCATTCACAAACTCGGAAAACAATGCTCCATTGCTCTCAGCGTAGTTAAGAGTCCTGATGCCAGCTAGGCCGGTTATAATAGTTCTTAATTGCATATACATAGGAGGTGGGCACATGCAATTTCTGCTGTCTTTTTACATGGAATTGCATTTGGAATGTGAAGTGATCTTATATATTTATAAATAATATAAAAAAAATTAATGAAAAATAATGAGAAATAATAAAAAATAATGTAAAATATTGAAAAATAATGATAAAAAGATTAAAATAATGATAAAATAATAAATAATAATAGAATACTTTCAGAGCATCTTAATATCCAAACTAGCCTAAGGCTCATTTGAATAGTAAATTGTATTTAACTTAATTTAATTTAATTTAATTTAAGTTTATCATTATAATTTTATCAAATTTTTACACAAGATGTAATAAATAATTTTACTTTTTAAATTTTAAATTAATAATAATATTAACAAATAATATTTTATTCAATTTTTATTTAAAACTATATTATATCTTTTCAATATTTCAACTGCACCTAAGAGTACTCTCAATGAAGTAACTAGTTTTACTTCAAACTTGACTACTAAAAACTCATTTTTTCTATTTTATTTATTTACTTTTATATTTTACCATCCATCAACCATTTTATTTTATTTTCTATATCTTTTAAAATATTTATATTTTATTTCATAAAAATTAAAAAAAAATTGAAATGGCAAATGTCGAAATTGGATAACGCCGAACGCTTGCTGGTGTGTGTGGGAGACAACAACGGTTTTGCTGGAGGTGATATTGTAGGGGGTTGTGGTCGGCGTGAGTGGTGAAGGAGCGGTGTCGCCAGTGGTGACGGGCGGTGGGTTGAACGAAACTCATAAACGCCGAAATCCATTTTTGGCGTTGGAGTCACGCGTGAGAGATGATGGCAGACTTTCTGGCGGTAGGATTGTCTGGAGTGATTCGCCAGCGCGAGAGGATGCCGAAGATGTCGGCGGTATCGTTAGTGGTGGCCGGCGATGCATCAAATTTTGGGGTTATCGGCGTGACCTTGAAGATCATTTGTAGTAGAAAAAGAATAATAATAATAAAATATTATTTGAAGATGAATAGTATTATGCTACATGTAGTACAAATACTATTCATGTTTTTATAATTTTTTTATTTTTTATTTTTAAAGAGTTTAATAGAGTGTATTTTTAAACTCTTTTTACTCTATTTTTAAAATAAGTGGATTTTAACTGCTCCATTTAGGATGCTCGTTGAAATATAAAGGAAAACAAATGGAAAAGAATCTAACGTATCAAAATGCTACAACACAGGAAGAAAGCAGAACTGCTTGTCGTCCCGGAAAATGAGCAAAAGTGCTCGGCCCAAGGAAGACAAGATCAACATGGCTTAATAAATTAGGGGAGTTTAAGGTAAAAATTTTGAGAAATTTTTTTTAATTAAAGTAAAATTAATTCTGTTGATTTTAATTTTTATATTATATTTTTATTTTAAATAATGCCTAATTAAGATTTATACTATATTTTTAACTAATAACAAACTTAATTTTTATTATAAAAAATTGATTTAGAGAAGATTTTATCAAATTTAATTTTATAAGACGTATTTTTGAGTTTTAAGAATCATTTAGAAATACAACTATTTTAATATATTTTCAAATTCAACTTTTTTTTTTTCACATTCCACGCTCAATAAAATATCTTAACTCAAACTTTTACACTACTATTAAGATATTATGAGAAATTCTTAATATCCAAAAGAGATTTAAAAGTAATTATAATAATTATCGTCAATAAAGTTCTATAAAAAAGTAGGCCTTTACCTTATCAAAAAATTATATAAAATTTTTTTTATGAACATTTGAAATTAGATTTTGCTATTTATAATGATAAAAGAGAAATATATTATTATAAGAAGAGTACTTGAAATAATTATGTAGAATACTTCTAAAACTAATAATAACATATATAATATATTTTTATTTTCTTATTAAATTAATTAATTTTTTAATTAAATTAAAAAAAAAATCTATTTTAAACTACTTTAAAAAAAAAAAAAAAACCTTGTCGCCAAAGAGTCTTAAACAATTACTTAACTTATCTAAAAAGAGCCGGCCCTGGGGTGAGCAAAAGTCCTAAACACCTTAGAAGATGTGCAAAAGTGCACGAGTGTTGCAACGCGTAACGTGACGGTGGCCAAACCTTCGACAACAACAAAAGTTACTATTAGTATATTAGTATTTTTTTAATATTTTTTTAAAAATATTTAAACATATTTAAAAAATATTTAAAATAAAAAGTAAAAAAAGAAGCACTGATTACATTAGAAATATAACAAGTAGACAAATTGACGAGACCTAAATCTAATACTACTACTCTTGTAAAATCTACATTAATTCACGCATTTGTCAAAGAATTGATTTTTTTTTTTTTTTGTGTGTATAAAAATATGATTCAAGATAATCCAGCAGTTTTAGTAGTCAAATGGAAACAGAAGTTGAACAGTACGAGGCCCCTGATGATGGAGACAGACCCAATTGCATTTAAAGTGCTGAGTTGGCAACTGCCCCCTTGTTTAATAAAAGGTTATTCCATCTAATTTTTTCAATATTCATACATTATTATTTTTTAATTTTTTTAATTTTTATTTTGAATTTTATCTTTTTAAAATAATTTTATTTTTTTATTCATTATTCATATATTAAAATTTTCATAAAAATAAAAAATATATATAATATAATATATAGAGATTGTATAAATAATAAAAAATTATATAAATTTTTTATTTAATAAATATGAATCTGTGACCTGATTTGTGGGTTCCATTGTTTAATGGTGGGTGGGCTTTTGGGTTGCTGCCAACCTGCACCCCTGCAGCCTGCTGCTCTCTGATTTCTTAACTTATTTGAAATCGCAAGTCTTTTTTTTTTTTTTTTTAAAGATCTCTTGGACAAAAATAAAGGAGATGCTACTCATCTCACTGAAATAGTTTCGATTGGGTTCATTTCATTTTTTATTTTTCATTTTTCATTTTTTTATATAATTTTTAAATAAGTATTTTTAAATAATATTGTATTTTTTTATATTTTAAAAAAATATTTTAAAATGTTAAAAAAATAATGTAAAATAACATGCTTAAAAATCATATAAAAAAACTAAAAACAAAAAAAGTTAAACGAGATCCAATCGAAACCTATTTTACCGGAAAGAAAAACATTCCTCCTAAAATAAATTAAAAAATTATTAAAAAAACTTATTAACTATTGAGTAAAAAAGTAAAAAATTAAAAAAATTGGTGGAGATTATAAGTGGGAGTAGAGTTTTATTTGGAAGAAAGAGAGATACGACATTTTTTTTTATACTATACACTAACATGTAATTTGTCAATTTTTATTTTATTTAAACATACACATATTGATGTGTGTAGAAGACGATAAGGAGAATTTTTGTAGAAGAAAAGTCAAGAAATTTGAAGTTTTCATTTATGAGAACTTGAAAATTCTAAAATTAAAATATATTTTTCTATCATATCAGTCAAATATGATGGTCTCATAGGGTGCATAGTGCCATTTCTCAAAAGAAAAAGAAAAAGAAAAAAAAATTAAAGACTTTAATCATAAAAAAGTCTTTAAAAATAAACTTATAAATTGATGTTATTTAACATGATATATTAGATTGTAAGATTATTTTTATTATAAAATAAATTTATTATAATACGTCAAATAACATTAGTTTCAGCCCTAAAATCATCACCCAAGGGCCAAAATTAGAAAATCATTCCATCTAAAAAATGAAGTTGACGAAATTCACTGACCATCTTATAGAGAAAAACCTAAGTAATAATTATTGGTTCAACATTCATTTGTAATTCATGGAAGAGGTTCTTGAGTTTTGCATGGCTATCTTTTTACTCATTTGGATATCCGGTTTTATCATTTTACTCTTAATTTTTTCAATAAAAATATTCTGTCATTTCTACATTATATATGTTAACAAAAAAATTGGCATGGTGTGTCACGGCCAAAAATGACATAAAATATAAATCTACTTACAAAATTTGACAAATAATATAAAAAAATTAAAATCATTTAAAAAATTCAAAAATGATGATAAATAAAGTTCTAAAATTCAGAAAATCTTATGAAATCAAAGAAGAAATCTTTGCTCAAAGGCTCAAAGAAAAAATATTTGACTTATATGTTGAAAGGAAAAACCTTCCCACCGGATGGGTTTAAAAATGGTTTTCGTACCATCTAATGGTGATGTGCCAGATGGACACTCCAAGAAAACAACCTTTACACCCGCATCCACCCGATCCTCCTATTTCCTTTCATTCTCTCTCCCTCTCCCATCATAAGCACTCAAACTTTTCCCAAAGAAAATCCCTTTCTCTCCATTTACTGCCAATTCCACGCGAAGAAAGGAATGTCGATGCCGACAATGAACAAAATCATCCCTGCTCCTAGGACGCACGCTGGACACCGGCAAAACTTGGGTATACTTTCAATGGAGAGTCTTCTCCCGCTTGTCAAAGGACCAACAGCTAGAAAGTCTTAAGAAGTTGCACATTTAGGTCACAATTGACTAGAAGGTAGCGGATTAAGTAATCTCCATACTATAGACCAAGAGCAAAAGAAAAAACTACGAAAAAGACTAAATAGTATGAGGGTGTAGTGGAGGGTGTAGTGGAGAGAGAAAGGGGGAGAGATGATAATGAGTGGAATATAGAACTTCTTGTGAAAAAGTGCAAGGGAAGATTAATTGAGGTAGGATTTCCTTTTGGGGAAAAGATTAAATAGTAAACAGCAATATGAGCCCACACAATAATTTAGATTCCGGATATAGAAACATATGCTTATCAATAATTATTGACTTGACTTTCCTTAATAATATAGGAACCGTAGATTCATATTTAATTTTAGGCTCACTAGAAAGAAATAGGTCAAGCTAATTAAGTCATCTGCTGTGAAGGGAGAAATAGGTGGGCCAACCATTTAAAGTACAACAAGATAAGAGGGTATCGGAGAAGGAAAGGTGGCATGAAGTAGGAGGTAGGACCTGTCAGATGGAAAAGAAAGAAATGGACGGGCATGTAAAAAGAAATGCAGGTAATTGACACACGCAAAGAAGGGTTTCATCACTACAGACCGACACAAAGAGACTTAAAAAGCCTCCAGTTGATCAGAATCGAGATCTCTCTTTTGGCTTATCCTTCTTCCTCGGATGCTCGATTTCCACATATAGAGGAATTTTCTTTACAACATATGGTGCACGACTTTTCTTGTATAGTGAGATACGAGAAGCAACAAGAGACTGTAAAATATGTGTTATAGTGGATTCTCCTTCCCAAACATTCGTGGATATAGACATTATACCGAACCATATAAATTGTGTGTCAATTTTTATTTATTTCATTTGCTATGAATGTACGAGGCCATCATTGTACAGCCGTACTGAAACACTGCTAAGGGTCAAAACAATACCAAACAAGGCTTGAATTACCTTAATGGGCTGTGAATGACTCTTTCTCTTCCTCTAGCCTGTTGAGCAATTTTTACCACATCAATAGTGGCACTGTCTGTGGGATCTGAACATTTTTTAAGTCAGAGGTGGGAGAAGGACGACTTTTCGGCGCGCCGAATAAATTTTCGAATGCATCGGCAAGCTTCCTCCATATAAGTTCACTCAATTGCTCCACTCTTATTTTTATCTTCGACATCGCATAAATAAAGTTCACCCATAAGGGCCCGCACATGGAATTAGTGGCTTAAATGACCAAAATCCTTCCCAACTTGGAATATAGTTGGTGCTTGAGTTATACGGCACATGTAAGGATGTAAATGATACGGTCTAGTCCAGGGGGTGATGGACCGGTCCCATTCGTTCCATCATTTTTTCCATCCTGGATCGGACCAAATTCATTAAAGGTCCAATTCAGTCCGGTCTAGGAGGGTCTAACAATTTATTTTTTATTTTTAAAAAATAAATTAATTTTTTATATTTAAAATACTAAATTAAAATTAAGTGACTTATTAATGTGGATTATATAACTAATTCAATAAAAAATATTTTATATAGTCAATGATAATAAATTATCTAAAAACTACATTATTAATTTATAAAGTATTATAGATTTATACATATACTATAACTTTTATAATATATTAATATATTAATTTATACTAATACTATATATATTATAGTTATACATTAAATAATATAATAATACATATAACTAATAACTATACTAGTAGTATTACTAATATACTATATGTTAGTGATAAATTAGTAATAGTATATTAAATAATAGTAATACTCTTATTATTTATTATTAATACTCTATGTAGTTGATAAGCTATAGTGATGTAATATTAATATATTAAGTTAACTATATTAATACCATAATTTATTCTACAACTCTTATAATATATTAATATATTAATATTATATACTAGTACTAATATACTATATATTATATTTATACATTAAAGGATATATTTATATATATAAATAATTCTTTTTTAATTATTGTATTCGGTCCAGTCCGATTCAATCTAGGGGAACAAAATTACTAGACTGTGACTGGACCGAATGAAAGAATCTTTTTGGACTTGGCTGAACCATACCCTAATAAGGTCCGATTTGGTCCAAAATGACTAGTTCAGACATGATTTCATACACCCTTAGGCACATGCACTAGCACCACTGGCAAGTTGCCGAGCCCCTCCCAATGGTAGCTCCATTGGGTAGCCACGTACGTGGTTTTGTGTGTAGGAAAGGTCCAGGGCTCAGCCTTGATGCCACTACTCGGCAGGGCTGCCAATAGCCACTCAACTGCTTGCTGGCGCCATTTGCCACCCTCCATGGGCTTGTACACGGCACTCACTCATGGACTAGGGGTTGGGCATGGCAAACAATTCCAAACATGCATGGTCTCGGAGGTTGCTGAGCTCCCATTCATGCTTCACTAGCATCGGACATGCATGACCCTGCTTCACCACATTTGGACATGCATGGGCTCGAAAATTACCAAGCCCTTCCTCACTCCACAAACTCGGGAACCATGGGCTCGGAACTCACCCTCGAAATCGCCGTTACAATACGGAAGATTCGAAAGTTGTCGAGCCCCCTTTATGTTTCACCACGTTCGGGTGTCTCGTAGCTTGAAAGCTCTCGAGCCCTTTTCCACTCAGCAACCCCTCAACAGACTCGGGGTGGTTATATTTGTGTGAGACTTAGGCTCGAAATAGGAACCAGCTTGGATTGACTCAAACAATGCTCTTTCACCTCCACGGTTTCGGACATCTTCAAAAACACCCTGTGCACGAACACATTCCTCACCTGCACAGCTTGGACGAACATTGGATCCCCATGATCCATAACACATCTAGAGACTCATGGAAACCCCATGCTTGGCTTGGACTCGGCACTCACGCACCACTTAGACCCAACATACTTAGACCACTCGAAAAATAGTAGCTCGATATCTCCCAACAGACATGGGCTGTTCAAAAAAAAAAAAGAAAAAAGAATGCGACCAGTAGAAGTGCTCAGTCTCCCAGTGAAGCAAAAAGACGACTACAACAGCTAAAACTCTCCAGTTTATCTTTTCCATGATGTGTGTGAATTCACTTTCTACTAAAGAAATTATTTTTTGCAGCACGGAACGTTGGCCACATGGCCCTTCACCCTAGAAAAGCAACATAATGTAGACAAGCATCTCCATCAATAAAGCCGAATCCGGACTCGTCGCAATGTCTAGGTTGGATACTAGTTTGAGCACTCAGTAAACTCTCGTGATGCCAACTTTTGTGGGGTTTAGGCTGGACACTAGTTCGAGTGCTCAGTAAACCCTCGCAATGCTAACTTTCATTGGGTCTAGGCTGGACACTAGTTCGAGCACTCTATAAACCCTCACGTTGTCAACTTCTACGGGGTTTAGGTCGAATGCCAGTCTGAGCAATCAATAAACCCTCGCGATGTCAACTTCCATGGGGTCTAGGCTGGACGCTAGTTTGAGCACTCAGTAAACCCTCAGGATGCCAACTTCTAAGGGGTTTAGGACAGACATCAGTCTGAGTGCTCAGTAAACCCTCTCAATGCCAACTTCTGCAGTATTTAGGCCGAACACCAATCCAAGCACTCAGTAAACCTTCATGATGCCAACTTCCACGAGGTTTAGGCTAGACACAAGTCTAAGTATTGAGTAAACCCTCGTGATGCCAAGTTCTACGAGGTCTAGGCCAGACACCAATCCAAGCGCTTAGTAAACCCTTGCGATGCCAACTTCCAACTCCTCCTGAATGAAACAATTATAAAAAAAATATAGATGTATTTAATGATTTTTTAGATAATATAATGTCAATTTTTTATAACGAGTCTTTATTTGGTTTTGTCTTTTTTATTGTCATATCGGATCGATAATTTTTTTTAAATCCAATAAAATTTCTTGCCATGCTATTAAGTATTTTGATAGGGTCTACGCTGGACATCAGTTTGAGCGCTTAGTAAATCCTTGCGATGTCAACTTCCACGAGGTCTAGGTCGGACACCAGTCCAAGTGTTGAGTAAACCCTCACGATGCTAACTTTCGTGTGGTCTAGGCTGGACATCAGTCCGAGCATTCGATAAACCCCGAGATGCAAACTTCTGCAGGGTCTAGGCCGGATGCCAGTTCGACCACTCAGTCAACCTTTGTGATGCAAAGTTGAGTCCCTTGACTTGTTGTGGGATAAAGCCAAGTCCCACGTCGCCGACCCCTCGTCCAATGAAACCAACTCCAACGCTAACGACAATTAAACAAAACGAAGATATCAAACGAGCATACACTTATCAAATAAAGAGAAACCAACTCCTCACTCTCACCATATTCGGTCAAACCCATCTCCCGTTACGTTTGAACTTCGCGCTCTTACTATACACGGTCGAGCCCGTCTCTCGCCATGTTCGAGCTTCTGGCTCTCACCATACGCGGTCAAGCCCATCTCCAACCATGTTTGAACTCCTTGCTCTCACCATTCGCGGTCAAACTCATCTCCTGCCATTTTTGAATTCCGCTCTCTCACTATACATGGTTGAGCGTATCTCTCGCCATGTTTGAGCTTTGCGCTCACATCTTACATGGTCGAGCCTATCTTCCACCATGCTTGAACTCTGCGCTCTCATTATACATGGTCGAGTCCATCTCCTGCCATGCTTGAGCTCTGCGCTCACATCATATGCGGTCAAGCCCATCTCTCGTGACACTTGAGTTCCGCACTCTCACTATACGCGGTTGAGCCCATCTTTTGGCGCGCTTGAGCTCCACGCTCTCACCATATATGGTTGAGCCTATCTCCCGCCATAGCCAAGCTCCATGGTTGCACTCTACATGATTGGAAATTCTTAAACAACAACACTCTATTGCGTTTTCTTGTTATCATCTTTAGTTCAATATTTTGTTTTGAAGATTCTCAAGATCCTTGATTAAGATAGGTGGCCCTTAAAAATCGTAGGGTATTATGAAAGGGGAAAAATAAATGGGCCCAACCGTTTAAAACACAACAAGATAAGAGGGTATAAGGGAAGGAAAGATGGCAGGGAGTAAGAGGCAGGGGCTATCAGGGAGAAAAGAAAGGAAGGGATGGGCACGCTAAAAGAAATGAAGCAAACTGTTATACGCAAATGGGGGTCTCATCACTACAAACCAATAGAGGGTGACCTATAAAAAGACTCTAGATGACCAAAATTGGGATCTTTCTTTTATCTTCTCCATCTTTTTCCTTGGATGCTCGATTTCCCCATCCAAAGGGATTTTCTTCACAGCAAATGGCGCACAACTTTTATTGTACAGTGAGACACGAGAGGCAAGGAGAGACTGTGAAATATATGTTATAGTGGATCCTCCTCCCCAAACGCCAGTAGACATTGGTATCATGCCGAGCCACATAAATTGTATGTCAATTTTTATTTATTTCATCTACTATAGATGTATGCGCTGTCATCGTACAGTCGTACTGGAACATCGCTAGGGTTCCAAATAACACCGAACGAGACCCGAATCACCTCAGTGGGCCAGAAATGACTCTTTCTTTCCCTCTAGCCCATTGAGCTATCTTTACCGTGTCAACATCCCCTAAAGCAAAGCATAATGACCCTTGCATGTTCATGCCACCACACATTTAATGCTTTTGTATGTCCATACTTTCCTAATTCGCAATGGAGTAAAGCAAAGTTGCTCTATTGTATCAATAGTAATATGTCCTTAGTTATTAAGTAAAATACTTTCTCAAAACAATATACATCTAATGCGGTAAAAATTTCTGCAGACAAGGCATACCATTGCATTATGTTGAAAATGAGCTGGACATCAACTGATGTATGTCGAAGCTCTGTTGTCTAGGGATGACAACAACGTCCTCTGACCAGCCATTGGCTTCACTCTACTTCGAGTAGTCTGCTGTGTATGGAAAAATGTTTCTGTATTTTTTGAGGGCTATTGCCGATCTGGAGATCTGATATATAAAGGCAGTCCTAATGAACAGTGGGTTCTTTGAAAAGATTGAGTACTTTGACAATATGCTTAAGATGTTCCTGGACAATGAGTAATTGGTTTGAGGGGTGAGAGGTGGGCCTTCATAGAAGAACCACAAGCCATGCTTTTAAGATAGAGAAAGTGAAATGTAGGTAATTTCTCAAAGACGTGTTGTAGCTGCAATTATATTTCATAAAGTTAAACCTATCAAATATATATGCTATTTTATAAAAGAAATAATTTTACAATTTAATGGACCATAGCAAATTATGCCAATTTATAGTTTTATTTTTATATGAGATTTCTTCATAACTAAATCATTTCTCTTTCCCAAGAGTAATGATGTGCTTTTATTTTTTTAAAGAACAATGCTACTTTTTATCATATCTATTGAAGTTGCACGTTTAAAATTACTTTAAATAAAGTTAATTAATAAGTTAAAAACTCATTTAAAATATGACACGTTAACTAGTATAATTGATAAAAATAAAATTTAGAAAGAAGAATGTACGTATTTCTCAGCAGGGGTGAAGCATCTAATTGAAATAATAATAAATATTCACTAAAAACTATAATATTCATTTTGTGTACATAATTTATTTGAGACCAATCTTTTTACTAATAAGTCGGTGTGAAGAATAGATTATCCACACATGCTTATAAGGTAATATCTAATTTCCAAAACTTAGATTTTTAACTTTTTTTTTTTTTTTACAAATTAAATTATACAATGTCGATAGATTGTGTCGAAGCCGCAATGTTGACCAATAAGGTATCTTGAGAAGATGTTTTTCTTTGTCTAGTTTAACTCTTCTGCAGGGCACTTCCTACAAGATTTATCAAATTGAACATCCTCAAGCATTTGTAGTTGAGTTAATAGTTTTGCTCATCCGACCAAATTTGGTGGTATGCGATGATCTTCTCTACCGTTGAACAACCATTTTTTAGTTTACCAAATGTGATTTGTCAGTAAGAAACTTCGATGTCGCATGTAACACTGTTTTCTGCCATACTTCAATTAATTGGAATCGGTGTTGGCGTTGTAAGAGGGACAAGTCAATTTCCCTTAATTTGTTGACCAACTAGAAAGATTTTCATAGGGAGGAAAGTTATTGATTATTCACAATAAGGTGGCATGAACACGAACATTTCCTTAGTGAAAGTATCATATGTAGGTACCCCATGTTCCCACAATTCAAGCAACTCATCAATTAACAGCTCCAAATAAATATCAATATCATTCCTTGGTGATTTTGGGCTAGGGATAATGAGGGATGCCATGAAGAACTAGTCTTTTATGCATAACCACGATGGCAAGTTGTACGGGACAAGAATCACTAGTCAAATGCTATACGGTTTAGCCAGATTGTTGAAAGAATTGAAGTCGTCGCTTTCCAGGCCGAGTTTAACACTGCGAGCATTCCGTGAAAACCAACTATGAGCTTGATCAAATGTCTTCATTTTCCAGGACATAGAGTTAGCAAGATGTCTTATAAGATAACTATTCTCGATGACCCACTGCTCTTTATGCAATCTCATATTACCTACAATCTTGCCTAACATAAATAGACATTGCAATCTTGGTTTCAAAAGAAAATTTTGAATTGCTTTTTGAGGGATCAATCGTGACCCATGTATATTTGGCATCCAATATGAAGTCTTGCATATAGGGCACTCATTGAGATTGACATTCTCCTTCTTGAATAAAATGCAGTCATTGGGGCATCCATGAATTTTGTGGTACTTGAATCCCAAATCTTGTTCCAATGGCCATGCCTCCTGATATGATTGTGGTAATGCAGCATTAGGAAAGGTAGATCACAAAAGGCTTAGGAGCCTATCGAAAGACTTGATTGACCGATCATCGAATGCTTTGATGTGTAACAATTTCATAATGAATGAGAGCTTTGAGAATTTTGTGCAGGCGTCAAACAAAGGTTGCCTGGAATCCTCTAGTAGTTGGTCAAAAGTTGAGCTTGAGGAAGGTTTTGGTATTGATGGTTGGGTGGGCGATGTAGTGTTGTCTTTAAGAGCATCTCCGAATGTACTTGCCCATATGTCCCATATGTCATCTAACATATGGTCCATATCATTAATGAACCCATATTCAACTCCAACCCTAAGATCGTCATCTAGATCGTCGTCAATAATAGGGAGTGTTTCCTCCTCTTTTTGAAATATCTAATGGGTGTAGTTTGGATTTATTTCCTTTATGAACAAGTGAAACTCTACCTCAAATATAAGTAAGTGGAGATTATTTAAACATTTATGGTAGGGACACTGAATGCGATCACTTTCTATGGAAATGGTTTCGTGCCATTGTGAAGAAATTATTAATACCTTCAGCATATGTATGCGATCCAAGTCTGTCATCCAAATTCATTTGGTTTTTGTCCATCTAAAAAGAAGAATGCGTAGAGATAAGTAAATTGTAGAACTTTCATTTACGTAGACGACGTACAAGTCACTAATGGGGAAGAAAGTATTTGCAAATGAAGTGGCTGATTGTGACGCCTCCAACTCACGTTTGGGATTTAAAGTAAATCAAGGGGTCATGATAAGTAATATTAAGCTACTCACCCTCGTATGTAACAAAAACTTAAAGCATATATCTTGACTTACTAGCATAAGCCATATAATTCACAGTAGATTAGGTACTAAAATATAAAAATTCTAAAGATCACATATGGCAAAATTTAACTTCCAACTTCCATATTCTCCTTTCATTCATCAAACATTGTACTGTTATATATACATGCCCAAAATACTTGTCAGTGTCAACCAAATAAAAATACATATCAAAAGACCATCCTTATGGTCACTTGGATTCCTTCTTAACTTCAAGAAATTCTCTCCCATAACGGAACATATCTAAACTAAGACAACAGTCTTGCTGAAGATACTATCCCTGTGGTGTCGAATAAATCCCACATATAGGTAGGGAACCATCCAATCCCAAAGTTAAACAATAACCCATACGCTGCTCGTCTTCGGCAAAAGCAGGTGTACTGTGATACCACAACTCCACCGACTGATCATATATAAAAAGTCCTAGGGACACAAAAGTGAAATCTATATAAAGACTGTATTTAAAAAGTCCTTTAGGACTCGTCGGAGTCTCCTGCATCATCGGGACTTTCCCCCTGTTGGCCATCACATCTTGTACATAATTTATACATAATTTATACATACAAGAAAGAAACATAAAATCACAAAAGAGTGAGATTTCTTTAGAAATCTCAGTAAGTACATAATTGGCTTAATAAAGTATAGACACAACCATTATTAATCTTTTTAGGAAAAGAAATTAACAGAACATGATCAAAAACATGTTTCACATGATTTATCAATAACCTACACAGGTTTACAGTCTTATGATATCTTAAGTTCATTTTTCTTAACCATCAACACCTTTTTAACACTTATTCAATTATTATCTTCAATGGGCGTTACGTATCACCGTCCCCATCACAGATAACTCTTTTACAGCATATCTATCTCTTATCATCAATGGGCGTGATGTATCACCTTCCTCGTTATGATGAGTCTCATGTCAATCTTCCGGGCATTACGTCTCGTCATTCTCGTCTTGACACGGAACATACGTAACATAGTGGTCGTTATGTCTCGCCGCCTCACTAATCATATCATTTCCACGGGCGTTACGTCTCACCGTCCTCGTGATAATACATATCACTCTTATCATATGACAGGCGTTAAGTCTCGTCGTCCCTGTCACGACGTGAATAACTATCCATATTTCTTATTTTTAGTTGCTCATTTCTTATTCTTAGGAATGTTTCTCAAGTACATGATGTATCACTTTTCTTAATTCTCACCACATATTAGAACATGCATGTACTCTTAGATTATCACATCTTAAATTATCACATACTCACATATGTATATATCTTAAATTCTGCAAAGTATTTTACACAAGCAATACTTAGATAACACATACTATTTCTTTTTCTTTCAATATCCACTATTTATTCAAGCAAAAGCCTTGAATTCAGCAAAACAGAGTATCTTGCTCGAGTGAGGAATCAAGTGAGAATCGAACGAAGTCTCGGGTTGGGATTCGCTCGAGCAAAATATCGAGTTAATATTAGGCAAAGTAGGTATCTCGCTCGAGTAAGGTATCGAGCGAGATTCAAGCGAGTTCCTGAGTTAGAACTCGATCGAGCAAGACATCGAGCGAGTGTCGAGCGAAATCTCGAGTTGCCATTCGCTCGAGTCAGACATCTAGTGAGAGTCAAGCGAGAGTTTACAATTTTTCTTCGCTCAATCCTTCGCTCGAGCGGGATTCAAGCGAAGTTACAGAGCATGAGCTTTTTAATCAAAAACTCGCAATCGTTTCACATAAACTGGATTTTTACTTATTATAACATAGTTTTTAGGTTCTTCTAACTTTATTTAACACATTTCTATTAACAAAACCACTTCAAACAACACTTAGATTTATTATAACACTTTAACAAAATAGAAGGGTTCAATACTTAACATGTATAGTACAACCTCTTAAATAACCATCTCCTTACTAAAGTTAAGTTAGAATATGAACTTACACACTTTCTAAGTCTGGTTGAAGATGATCAAACCAAATCTTTGCAAGTTTTCTCCTCAAAACTCTTACTAAGTTCACTTAGGATGTAGTTGGGGGTTATGGGACTAGAGAAGGGCTTTCTTTGGTTTCATTCCAAAGGATTTCGTGCTAGACTTCTCCAAAAGAGTTAGAAGACTCCCAAATGTCTATTTATAGGGGTGATGATCGACTCATATGAAGGAGAGAAGAGGGATAACTTGGTAAAAATCGTAAGTTTCTAGTTTGCATGGGATGAGGTGTCCCTTCTAAATCTTTTTTCATGATTAAAATAAATCCCCAAAAATCCTAAACTTTGCAGCTGAAATGATCATCCAATGGTCAATATTTGAGATATTTTTGCTAACCATTTGATCAATGGTTGGGGTAGAGGCTTATAGGATAAGGGATGAGGTGTCATCTCACCTAACCATGCATGCATCTCCCTTTCCAGCCTCTATTTGGTTAGCCACGCGCCTTTAGCCTTCCCCTAACTCATTTGGTTACTTGCTAACCTACTTAGGACTCTACTTAACAAGTTCTAGAAGGCCACTTCTTAGTTTGGTTAGGATAGAAATCTCATTTGGATCCATATTCTCTAACTCGAGTTCTGGTTTAAGTTAAGTCCAGAGTTATCCACTTGATTCAGAAATAAGTCATTGATACTGTCCAAATCTTCAAAAACTCATAACATAAAAGTTTTAGATCTTTCTCTTAGGATTCTATATGAATTAGAATCACCTCATTTGGACCTCATATGAGTAACTTATTATCATTACACTAAAACTCAACAGTTTAATCCGAGAATGTACACCAAGTGTTTGATCTTTGGTTCAACCACTTCTTCTTGCATTTACACCCTAATTATTGAAAATTCAACTCCTTATAAGCTTAAACTGAATTTCTTTAGTTGATACGTTATTCCAAATCTCAAAAATTCCTCCACAATATTTTCTTTAATACATGATCTCACTTATTCTAAGTCCAATACTCTCATTTAGGTTTCCAACTTTATTATCCTAGAAAATATACCCAAAATATAATCCTTTAAAGAAATTTAAATAATACTTCATTTTAGAAATTTTGGGATATTAGACTGATATATCCACGTAGGAAGACTAAGTTACAAGCATGTGGAACATGAAAGGAGGAGAAAAATACCAAAAATGTAACTCTTTGAAGAAAAATGTGGACTAACTTGTGGTGACGGAGAATGGTTCAACTTAGTTACTTTATTGGTATCAACTTAGTTACTCGATAGCAATAAAACATTTCTAATATGCCATATATGTAGCCTTCATGGTCAATTGATTTTTTAGGAAGAGAGATGGTACCTAACGAAGTACTAATAGACTATAAATATTACCATTGTTGAAATCCTTTACATTCATTAACCATAGTTCTTAAATGATTAGATTCATGACAAAAAAAATTAGACAAAGGCATATTAAAACTGGCATGCAAGACATTAGTTATGAAAAATTATAACACCTAATAAATAATAATTGTTTTCGCAGACCAAGAATGTAAATCAGTGACCAGAAATATTAAGGGTGACTGAATAAAAAATGAGTTTTTCATGGCAAGTTTAATATGTCAATGTTATGTATCCAAAATGATCTAATACAACTTGTGCAGCGAATTAGGGTACTTCTATATATTAGGGCACTTCTATATATATATATATAAATAATATATGAATGCATATAATTTGAGGGCAATATCTATATGGAAGATGCTTGTGTTTGGTGGGTGAGATAATATGGGAATTGAGTAAAGCAGAAAAGGAAAATTTCAGAATTAATGAGAGATATAGTTGAGATCTCTACTTAATACATTATCAATAAATATATTATATATATATATATACATTCATGGATTTCCTGCCTACCTTTTCAAGATCATAAAATATGGAGTAGTTGCAATATTATGTGGATGATCCCAATTAAAATATGGAGGCAGAACCCTTTAGGTAAATTGTACTAATTTACACTCATGCATGTTTGGTACAAGAGTTAGTTGTTGGGTCCATATCATTATCCTCCACGCCACAACACTGTGCAAAAAGTGTTAAGTGGAGTTTCAAATTGGATATCTCAAATTGATGAGGGACATGCAGAACGGAGAGGGTGGTTTAGTTAAGGTGAGTTTACTGATTTTAAATTAGAAGTGCCTACGTGTTGGTTTGTGATTGGTTGTTGTGAAAACTAAATTTAAACCCATCAGGCCCCAAGCTTTTTCCATATGAAGCGAAGATGCTCATAAATTCAACCCCTTAAATTCTTCTGAGCCTCAAAAGCAATCTGCCTTATATTTTCCATTCAGCTCAAGACCTAAGAGGCAGAATCTTGCTCTGGTTGAGATAAAGGTGGCATTGGCTAGCTATGATCCTCCAACAATAATCACATAAAAATAATGTTTGGAAACCGATCTTAATGTCACAGACGTACCTTAATCTTAGGGCTTCTTGAAAAAGAAAAAAAAAAGAGCTACACAATCTCACTAACCATTCCACCCAAGCAGTTCCAAGATAAAAATTGCCGCAAACACAAAATCAAAGTAATGGAGATCATTGTATCTATTTTTTTACTCATTGGATATTTGCTTTTATCATTTTTCTCATTGTGTTTGTAATTTTTTTTTTTTTTTTTCAGTTGGAACACTTCATCTGATTTCTCATAGCAAAATTCTAAATGCAAGCAATATTGTGCACCTATACGCGTACTAATAATAAAGTAGAAAGATAGATTTTAAAAAATATTTATATTTAAAATAAAAGATATAAAGGCAACTAATAAACATATAATATGGATGTGCATATAGGTGCGCAATGTTACTTGTATATAACTTTCACTCTTTGGATTATAAAGTGTAAAATATGATATTTTGAAGGTGTAAATTGGTGTACGTTTTCTTGAAATAAAAATTTAAAAAACTAATTTTGAAAACTAAAAATCAAATAAAAGAATTAAATTAAAGACAATTGAAGGTTATCACACTCAACTACCTTTCAGGTGGCCCTCACTTGGCTGATATGGCTCCAATGTCTAGGCTTGGCTGGATTTCCAACATCCTCTATTTAAAGTTTTAGGTTTGGAGATTGGGTTTGGTAAACACTTCAATTATACATATCAATACACTGGTCATCACTGCTAAATCAACCTTTTAACATTCTAATTTGGTTTAGTTAATAAGATGAGATGAGATAGTTAAAATTAAAAGTTGAATAAATTATTGTTAAAATATTTTTAATATTATTAATTTTTTATAATTTGAAAAAGTTGAATTATTTATTATATTTTGTGTAAAATTTTGAAAGAATTATAATGATAAAATAAGATAAAATGCGTTGACATGATTTCTTAATGAATATAAAAAGACTCATGCTTTGTTCAAATTTCATGTCCTCAAATCATATGAATAGATAATAATGCTATTGAATTATTCAACCCTTAATTTCAAAATTCTTCAATGAAAATTGTTTTATTTTTCCAAATTAATAATTTGTAAATGCTAAAGTTTATCATTACACCTTAATAATAAAAAGAAATGGATCTTATTCTATAGTTATTATAGTTATAGAAAAGCTAAATCATCGTAATAAACCACTCGAACAAATCTTCCAAAACAAAATAATTCTTTAATTTTTTTTTTCACTTAGTGATTAAGAAAGTATTTTTAATGATATTTTGATTTTTTTTTTAAATATAAGAATATAAAAATATATAAAAACTTCAAAATAAAATATTTTTTTTCCCTTTTATTCTTTATCGAGAGATACTCATGCTACATACTCAAGGGATGTAGCACTTCTTGCTTATTACCATGCACGGTCAAAGGGGATTAATATCGGGGCGAACCATGTCACATGCCTTGGATGTTATTAATTTTTTCTTTTATAAGATTGACCTTATAAACATTACTAATTTTACACGCTCAAAAGAATATTCTTATAATTTCACCCACCAAATTAGATTTTCTAGTTCTGCGCTTCAGATGAGGAAAAGTGCTAGATTTATATAAGATCTCACAAAGAGAAGTTTATACATTAGTATAACAAATACATACATTATATATATATATATATATAAAGTAAGAGTTTTGCAACTTGAAATATTGGTGTATCAAAGCATCACTTCATGTTGTCGAATCATTAGTTATAAAAACATATTTTTAAATACTGTAAAATACTAATCCTAGCAGTGGGTGAAGTCTGAAACCCTAATACAAAGAAGGTAAAGTAATCCCTAGCATAGCCAATAGTTGAGTAGAAAACTTTCTCCAAAATGCCTCAATTGATTAAAATGAATATTTACAGTTACATCCAAAAAAGTAAGGGAGACGCTAGGGACCGGTCCGACTATTTATCTTAGTAAAGCAGCCCTTAAATCACCGACCACCATGTCAGCTATTACACCACAAGCAAGTAACCTTAATTTCTTCTTCGTTGAGCACAGACTTCTTCGCCGAAAGCTCGCCCTCTACATCAAATTAGAATCGTCTTCATCTCCTCTCAAGATCAAGTGCTTTGAATTGGGTTTTTATAAAAAATCAGAACTCCATCATCGACCGCCGTTTCCAGTTTCTCACCCTTCATCATATTTCCCAAACAGTCATTCGATAGTTTTTTTTACTTATATCTTACTTTTGCTTGCAATTGGAAAGTTGTTTTTTCAATACTAATTCCAACTTTCAGTCTTCATTTTTTTCTTTTTCTTAGATGTTTTTGTGCAAAATCCATTCTATTTCATATGGTGCGACCTTTCAACTTTTGTAGTCTTGGGTTTGGTTGGGTTTTGGTTCTGATTGTAGTGTATTGTAATAAGAAATTATTATAGGAATTGAATGAATATTCGACAATAGAATTTATGAATGCAGGAAAGATGTTTGTAAAAATGACTAAGAATTTTAACTCAATTTCTCTTCCTTGTGTTTTCTGCAGCAAACTCAATTTTTTTCCATTTTTGGTTCATTATTGGAACCTGATATGCTGGAAAAACCTAGAGCAACACCACGAGTGCCGAGAAATACCTAGATGCTGGATAGAAGATGCTGACTGACAAGGATCACCCAGAAATCCCACCGGAGATTGCAGCAACTAGAAAGGGTCGAAACAAATAAACAACTTACGTGTTGATGGGTTATTGGAGGGCTGTTTTTTAGATAAATAGCCAGACCAGCCTCCAGTATTTCTCAAAAAGTAATATTGCTATTTATTGTTATAGATGTAAAAGGAAAATAAAATAAACATATGGAACACGTGAGTTACACGTGATATACAAACTTAAATACAATATAAATTTTTAGTTCATGACACCCTCTTAAAGATGGAGAGAATATGGAATGTACTCTCATCTTAGAAACTAAATGATGAAATTGTTGAAAACCAAGAGGTTCAACACATAAGCAAGCCGATGTCTAGAAGCCTAGTGAAGGGTCTTTATAATGCCAACTTGTATTTTCTCTTGAATGAAGTGATAGTCCATCTTAATGTGTTTTGTTCTATCATGGAAGACTGGATTGGTAGCAATGTGTAAAGCAACTTGATTATTACAAAAAAGTTGAGTACTATGGGCATGTGAAATGCCTAAATCAGAGAGGAGAGTTAGAAACCAACTAAATTCACAAATGGTAGAAGCCATTGATCTTTATTAAGCTTCAACAAAGGACCTAGAAACAATGGTCTATTTCTTAGTTTTTCAAGAAACCAAAGAATCCGTAAGAAAAATACAATAACCACTTGTAAATCTTTTACTATTAGGACACTAAGCCCAATCAAAATCAGCAAATATTTTGAGAGACAATGAATTGGCAGCTGGAAAGAAAAGTCTATGTCCAGGAATGCCTTTGGTATATTGAAAAATTCTATAGGCAACTTGTAAATAAGGCTGTCTAGGCTGAGTCATATATTGACTTAGCCTATTAACTAAATAACAAATGTTTGGCCAAGTTAATGTAACAAATGCCTTTTATACACTGTAGGATCAGGAAACATCCTACACAATTTAATATTTTGTTCCATAGGAAAAATAAGAGGTTTATAAGAAAGCAAACTAGCATCTTGAAGAATTTCTAACGAATATTTTCGTTGACAGAAAGAAATACTAGCCAGAGGCTGAGTCACTTCTACACCAAGAAAATTGTTAAGTTTAACAAGGTCTTTAAGCTTAAACTTCACATCAAGTAAGGACTTTAAGAGCTCAACAAGCCTTAGTCATTATTGGCAATGAGTATATCATCAATATAAACAAGTCGAGAGTAAAGGAAGAACCCTCAATTTTGGAAAAAAGTGAATAATTAGCTTTGGATTGTTTGAAACCCAAACTGCGTATAGAGGATGAAAACTTGGAGAACCACTGCATGGAAGCTTGTTTCAAGCCATAAAGAGACTTATCCAAATTACAAACTTTAGATCCTCTTATCCAAATTACAGCAGCTATTTTACAAATAGGAGATTTGTTTTAGAGTAATCCAATCCTTCAATTTTGTTTCAACCCTTGGAAGCCAACTTTTGCCTTATATCTTTCAACGAACCCATTAGTTTGATACTTAATCTTATAGAACCATTTGCAGCCCATAGGCTTCTTACTAGGAGGTAAAGAACTAACAGTCTATATATTATTGACTTCTAAGGCTGCAATCTCAGTTGACATGACATCTCTCCAATAAGGTGCTTAACAGCTTGATGATAGAACTCATATTCAATATTGGTAGAGATAGACATGCAAAAGAATTTATGTGAAAGGGAAAGATTAGAATAAGAAAGAAAATTGAAAATATCATATTTGGGAGAAGTAGACAAAAAAGAAGAAGAACCTGATGAATTAGAGATTGTTAGAGGAACTAAACTGGAGTGTGTAGAAGGAAAGTTACAATGAAAATTCTGCAAGTAAGCATGTACCTTTCTGATTCTAGATGATCTTCTAGGAATGTCAGAAGACATTGGAATAACAGTGGAGGAATTAGGTGAAGAATTATGTGAATTAGGTGAAGAAGAGGAATAACAGAGGAATCACGTGAATTAGAAGAAGAAATAATAGTGGAAGGTGTGGGTGGAAGGAGTAAGGGGTAGAGAAGATGGTTTTGAAGGTACACTTAAAAAATCTAATGTTGGAGATTCTCAAGGAAAAAGAGAAGATGTAAGAGAAGAAAAATCAAGATGATTTTTTATTAGAAAAAAGAAAAATATGTTCATGAAAATAAAGTTTCTAAAAATAAAAGATTGACTAGTTTTAAGATCAAGAAATTTGTATCCTTTTATGCTAAAAGGATAATAAAGAAAAATACAAGTTCGACCCTTAGGATCAAATTTAGTTTGAGATTTATGTAAAGTGGAAGCAAAACAGAGACAGCCAAAGGTTCTGAGATGATCATAGGGAGGAACAATTTTGAATAAAACTTCAAAAGGAGACTTCTGGTTTAAAAAAGGAGTAGGAAGTGTACTAATGAGATAAGTTGTTGTCAAGACAACATCAACCCAAAAGTTAATAGGCAAATGAGATTCAATCATCATTGCTCTGGCTATATTAAGTATCTGCTGATGTTTTCTTTATACAATAGCATTTTGTTAAGAGTCTCAACACAACTATGCTAATGTATGATGGCTCTAAAATGTAAAAAAGAATCAAAAGAAAACTCTGTGCCATGATCAATTCGAATTGTTTTTATTTTCACATGAAATTGTTTTTTAACTATCTTATAAAATTTCTTGAAAAGAAGTGCAAATTCATATTTATGCTTAAAGAGATAAAAGTCATGTAGTACGGGTAGAATCATCAACAATAACCTTCAATAGTAGGTACAAAATATGTACCCCAAACATCACAGTGAACAAGATCACATGGAGCATCAGACAAACGAGCATTATTAGGAAAATACAATCTCTCCTATTTAGCTAAAGGACAAATTATGCAAGGATGGCATGGAACAGTCAATTTAGAAACAAAGTTATTCATAAACATCATCCTAGTAGAAGGATGATGAAGTCAATTATGCTAAAGCTAAAAATTGGAGCATTTAGAAGAAACAGAACAAACATTTGAAAAAAATGTATCGGGTAAGCAATCAACATATGTACTAGAAGAACAAGTAGGCTTAGAAATAGAAAGGCTTGTTTGTTGTAGTATATAAAGACCTCCCTGCAATCTACCAAGTCCAATCAGCCCCCAACGAATTAGGTCCTAGATGAGACAAATGTCATAGGAAAACAAAAAGTAGCAAGTTAGTGCTTGAGTTAATTTGTTAATAGAAATCAATTTAAAGTTGAAAGTTTGAACACATAAAACATCATGTAAAACAAGATGTACAAAAATAGAAACAAAATCAATATATGTAACAGACATAGATTGATCATTAGGAGGCTTCACAGAAGCATTAACAAACCTAGTTATAAAAGTAAAACAAGCAAGAGAAGGAACCATATGATCAGTGACTCCAGTATCAAGAATCCATAAACTGAAATCAAATGGAATAGATTAAGCAACAGAAAAAACAAAGAAAGTATTATGTTTAGGAAACAAAATACCAGAACAAGAATGAAAAATAAGTGCATTAATAGAAGGAACTACATTATTAGTCATAGAAAAAGCTGCTGATACTGAACCTTAGTCAAAGAAAAAGACGAAGCAGCCAAGGAATTGCTATCACTAAAGACAACATTATTAGTCATAGACTGTTGCTTCTGTCTTGGTTTATATCCTGGAGGAAAATTATGTAACCTATAATCAACAAGTCCATAATGTTTGTACACTGATCGATCCTTCGTTGAAAAGGATTTTACATTTCTATTTGTATCAGTATGAGAGCAAAAACATACAAATCATTAGAAGGCAAAGAAACATGAGAAATTTCTTTATATTGTTCCTCTTGTAAAATAAGAGAAAAAACCTTATTAATAGGAGATAGGCGCTCCATAAGTAAAATCTGTGCACGAGCATGTGCAACTGTTTCATTCAATCCCATAAAAATTTGAGAAAATCGTTTCTATTGAACATAAGAGTTCAATGTTCGTACAACACCACAAGAACAAGTAGGAACAAGCTTGTAAATGACAAGTTCATCCTAGAGACCCTTAAGATGAGTAAATAGTTAATCACTGGAAGAGAACCTTGAGTAAATCGATTTTTGCAATTGAAAAATGTGAGGTCCAATTTTTTGAGAAAATCGTTCCTTAAGATCGGACAAAATCTCACGAGCATTTTTAATATACAATATACTAGAAGAAATTCAAGAGAAACGAAGTTTAAAAACCAAGATATCACCATATTGTTGTATTGAAGCCACGAAGGAAGAAGAGGATTCATTGGATATGAAGGTTTGATGATGGATCCATCAACTAAACCAAGCTTCTTCTTCGTTGAGAGGATCATGGATATTGATCGAGACCGTTATAGTTTTCACCAAGAAAGGGTTGAGTGACCAAAATGACACTAGGACTATCACTAGGATGAAGGAAATAAGGATAGGTACTCTCGGAGATGGATTAATGGTGAGACGACGCCATGGAAACAAAGAAAAAGGATGCTGAAACAATATAAGATGCTAATCCTAACAATAGGTGAAGGCTGAAACCCTAACATAGGTAAGGTAAAGTAAACTTAAGGTACAGTAAACCTTAGTAGAGTTAAGAGTTGAGTATAAGACTCTGGAAAAGAAAAATTCTACAGACAGTCGAATGAGATAAGCATCGTGCAATCGGCTGCTGATGTGGCAAAAAATTAGCAACGCATCGTTTTAAAGATGATATATCCTTCGAACTCTCCCTCCTCTTCAATTTCCATTCCCCCCATTTCTCTCTTTCATTTTAGAGCTCCTTTTTTAAGTTCTAGAGCTTCGTTCCCCTTCATCTTCCTCAAACAAGATTCCTTCCCATTCCCACGAAAGCCTCACCTTTTCACTCGAAATTGACTGGCTTGGAGATGACCCACGAAGCTGAAATCTGTATTGTTTGCTTCCCTTTGAAACTAAAATCTTCCCGCTCCCTTCGAAGACAGTTGTGGGTACATTCTAGAACACTGAAAAATTAATTCATAATTAATAGATGAACGTTGCATATAAATATTGAGTCAGATCGTAAACAATAAAGTTGAAAACTGAAAATATAAATTCTTTTTCTGAGAAACTCCAAGTCCATATTCTTGAAAACATATAAGGAAGACCCCATTCACCAAAATCATAAATAAAACATAGAAATCTCAAACACTGATGAAGTAGAATGTAGAAACTAGAAAATTTTGGGACAAAAAGAGATAAAGGAGAAGAAAGAAGAATACCTATCATTGCTTGTTTGGAGACTTTATAGCCCATCTTTATAAACTCCTCCCAGCTCACTATTTCAAGAGAAAGAAGCTGGGTTTTGATCCAACACCTTTAGAAATAGTTTATGACAAATAGATCCAAATATAAATGAGTTTGGGAGAAATTTATTAATTATAAAATTCAGTATTTTTCTTCATTGTTAAATGGAATCTAATAAATGGATTTTATTTTTTTTGAGAAAGAATTACTTTTTGGAAGAATGCTGATTTGGGGTTTGGATTCTCTTTTTTGTTTCAAGTATAGTAATATTTCAAAGAAACACGAAGAAGAAAAAGTCTTACCTTTTGTCTTTTTATTTTTTATTTTATTTTTCTTTCAAATATTTTGCCACGTCTCCCGACCGTTTGCCGCTTGGGCAATGGCGTTTGTCTGTGGCGGAACTCCTGGAAAATGCCTCAGATTAAAATGAATATGTACAGTTACTTCCAAAAAAGTAATACTGCTGTTTATAGTTGCAGATGTGAAAGAAAAATAAAATAAAAATAAGGAACATGTAGTTTCTCTTGAGCTGTAAATAAGGAACATGTGAGTTACACTTCATATACAAACTTATATAAAACAAAAATTTTTAATTCATGATAAATAGTAAATACTAATTAATTTGTTCATTATAAAATAAGAAACGTACCATTCGTGATCTTTAGATTTTGTTTGAATTCAATAAAACTCTCAATATATTTCATTATTATAACTTTTATAAATTTAAAAATAAAATAAAATAATTTTTTTAAATTTTAAAACAATAATAATATTAAAAGAATAATATTTTATTTAATTTTCAACTCTCACCTCAATTCATTTTTTTAAACTTAATATCCAAACCTAATATTAATTTAAGCTCACTAAAAACATTAGTAATGGGTTAATTATAACTCATTAAATTGGGTAAAATTAGATTTTATTATTCACAATTTATTTTATATTTTCAACTTATCTTAATTATTTATTTTAAATTTTAATTTATTTCAATTATTTATTTTATTATTATTTATTATTTATCTTATTTTATTTCTAAATTCAAACAAACTCTAAAATAGAGTTGAATTTAAAGAAAAAGTGCTGCATTAGACTGGTCATCAGGACAAGTGTTCACACTTGATGAAATAGTAAATGGGATACTCACGCCTAGGACTGCAAACGAAAAGAGCTGCTCGTGAACAATTTAAGCTCGACTCGTATAAACTCGATTCGAACTCGATTCGTTTAATAAATGAGTTGTTCGTGAACACTAATATTAGTTCGAATATTAAACGAGCTAAACTCGTATAATCTCGACTCGACTCGTATAAACTCGATTTGTGTTCGTGAACAAGATTCGTATAAACTCGATTCGACTCGTTTTGAACTCGTAACAATACTCGTAATATTTCTATATACATATATATAATCTTGCATATATTCTTATATATATTCTTTTATTATATATATTTTTTGTGTTATATATATTATTTTTGATATTTTGTATAAATAATATATTTTATTACTTTATGTAGAAGTAGCATTTTCTTTTTTTACAATAATAATGTATTGAGTTCACAAAAAAATTATTGAGTCAAATATTTATAAAGAGTAAGAAACTCGAGTAATTACTCGACCAAATTCGGCTCGTTCGTTAGAGAGTAAAAACAAAGATCGATAAATAACTCGATTCGACTTGAGCTCGTCTATGATCGGCTCGAATTCGACTCGACTCGGCAAACTCTCAGCCCGACTCGAACTCGAACTCGAACTCAAGTTATTTGAGTCAAGCTCGACTCGACTCGAACTCGTATTTGATCGAATCGTTGGCAGCCCTGCCACACCGAACATAGCGAGCTACTATTCACCGTTTAATGAAATATTTTATCGTGTTTTTAATCTGTAATTTCAGCACGAAGCCCTCCGATCTCGTCTCTCTTCATCCTCGAATCTCTACTCCCTTCATCCCTCGAAGCCCTCGGTTTCCCTCCAATCTCTTCTCCCTTCATCACTTCACAGAAATCCCCAAATACCTTCGTCTTCTCTTCACCATTCTCCCAGGCCGGCAACGCCATTTCGTGCTTCCTCTCTCACTCATCATCTTCTCGTCTTGGTGACGCTCTTCTTTGCTTTTTTTTTTGTCTCTCACTTTCTCTTCGCCAATCGAAATACTTTGGGCCAACTAACCAATTCTTTGTAGGGATTTGTAAAGTGGGTTGAGAGTCGAGACCCTTTTTTCGCCGGTGATTATTGCAGGAGATTGTGCGATTATCCTCCACAAATCGAACAAGGGAAACCCTACTTGGTGCATGACTCTCCAATTTGGGTAAATCCTTTACACATCATTGGTCTCAATTTGGGTAAACCCTACTTGGCTTCTTTTTTTTTTTTTTTTTTTTTGTGGTCTGAAGGATTTTGTATGCATGGTCGGTAGGTCTTTCTTTTAGAGGATAGATTTCGAAACTGAGTAAGAATCACGACTGGTTTACATACATTTTTTTTTTTTGTGTGCGTGAGTGGCAGATTCTTCGTTTGAATTCTTGATGGGCTTTATTGATGAAGCATACATATATAAAAATCAGAAAGTGATTTTTTAAGGATTAGGGGTGATTTTTGCCTCTGGAAATTGAAAAAATAAATCACTTCCTTTGATTCTTGCTAGTAAGTATTGGGAGATGAGAGAAGGATTTATTAATTTTTGGTTTGAGGAATGGAATAGCAGTGGTTCGACCTTTTCCTTTACTTAGGTATGTTAGACTGTGTGCGCATTGGAATGTCTCAATATTGTATCAGCTTGGAGATCATTCCATGGTACGGGAAATATAAGTCATCCAATTTCATTGCAATCTGGTTTGGATCAAAGTGTTTGGCAGCAATATTCTCGATAGATCTTTTTCATTAAAGTCTGCTTGGCAGGCTATAAGAAGAAACATCTAGAGTTTCAATTAGTAAAGATGATTTGGAATGCTATTATTCCTCCAAATATCTCAATTTTGGTTGGAAACT
Organism: Platycarya longipes; assembly: GCA_036559045.1. Lineage (NCBI taxonomy): Eukaryota > Viridiplantae > Streptophyta > Magnoliopsida > Fagales > Juglandaceae > Platycarya > Platycarya longipes. The sequence goes on along the minus strand of CM071803.1, from coordinate 16,641,661 downwards.
ATATTTTGGACCTATTCTAGTGGATTCATTTGTTAAAGGTTGTGGTATTGCTGGTCTCGATGTGCTGTTGCTGTAAATTTGCTTGACAATTTATGAGAACATTCCTCAAAGTAATTGTGTTTCTGATTGTTTACTAAAGCAGGGGGTGATGAGGTATTGTACTAAGGAAGGGAATGGAAATAGAATATTTGTCAAAACAGAGAATGCAGCTGAAGTGTTTGTGAAAATGCAAAGGAGACCCACAAATTTCTATTAACTACGAGAATGCTTGATAAACTTCTAGATGTTCCATTTTCTCCTTATATTTTCTCATATACATTAATACTACCTTGTATCTAGCTTTTTAAAATGCTAAACTGACCTCACTGATTGTAGTGTAAAGGATAGTGACTTAAATTGTAATGTAAATATTAAATTGTCCTCACCGTTTTTAGCATAGGGACTGTGCCTTAGCCTCAATTTATTGTTATGTGATTGTAGTTACAAGTTATTGTTCTTTGCTCGACCTATGTACTGAAAAGTTTAGGAATGTTCATGCTGAAGGTTGGGAGTAAATTTGGGTTTAATATATCACATTCTATACCTATAAAATATGTGTCATAGGCTATTATTGAGAACGTAAACTCTACTTGATGATATATTCGTCACTCTTGATCGCATATCATGCGTTTCAAAAGTATGATTTGTGTTTTGAATAATTAGGTTGAGGGAATAAATAGTTAAAAAAAAAATTATTGTTTACTAAAATTAATTATTAATATAAAAGTGTATTTGCAAAATTAATTTTTTTAATATTATTAGAATATATAATATAATTATTATTTAAATTTTAAAATGCCTGGACCAATATAAATTATCAAACTAAAAAATATAGAGTATAGTTAAAAAAAAATAGATTTTAACTTCAATTTAAAGTTAATACTCCTAATGCTCTAAACGATTATTGGTCAAGCTAGATAACCACTTTATTATTCCGAAACGCATAAACTGAGCAAAAATAAAAGCCCACAGAACATTGCATGGACGTCATCACGTCATTCCAATGGTACTTTTATCACCTTTGTGTATTTTTGCCCACTATACAATTTCATTTAGAAAATAGCACACCGGCTGTTTGAAAAGAAAAAAATAAATAATAAAAAATTATTATAAAAGGGGTGTGTAGCAACATAGCTGCTGTCAAGTACTTTTTTTTTTTTTTTTTTAATTTAAGTCCGTTTGAATTTAGAGATAAGTTTAAATTAGTTGAAATGAGTTTATTTTTTAATATTATTATTATTTTAAAATTATAAAAAAATTATTTTATAAATTAAAAAAATTATATTAGAATTTAAAAAAGTTATATTGAGATTTATATTTTATATAAAAATATAAAAAAAAAAATAATAATAAATTTAAAATGAATTGAAATAAGATAAACTCACTTACAAATAGAAAAGAGACCTTAAATATTTTTGTTTTAGGCATTATTTATTGGAAAGTGCTCCTCATCCTTTGATTTCCAATTTGATGGACTCCTTTTTGGGGTTTTTTTTGAATAAATATTTTAAAATCATATTAATTTTTTTTTTATATTTTTACAAAATATTTTAATATATTAAAAAAATTATATAAAAAAAGATATAATAAAAAATTTATCTTTTTCAAATTCTCATATAAAACTAATATTAAAAAAAATATCTTATAATAATATTTTATTTTATTTTACTTTTATCTCAACTCATCTGATTTCTAAAAATAAATAAGGCAAATTTGTAATTAAGATGAGATGAATTTTGAAAACTAAATAAAATATTATTATTATTGTTTTAAGATTTAGAAAAGTTTAATTAAAATTTAAAAAAATTATATTAGAATTTAAAAAAATATATTGAAATTTATATTTTATATAAAATTTTTAAAAAATATAATAATAAATTTAACATAAAATAAATTAAGATGAAATAAATTTATAATCCAAATCAAGCCTTAATCAATACGATCTACTCTTTCGTTAAATAAAAATAATAGGGGACAGTCCAGCATAACGATAGCCCCTCACATGAGCAATGCAACTGTATTGTAATTGCATTATCAATGTGAGAGGACTGTCGAACTGTGGGCTGCCCTAGCACATCGCTTCAATAAAGTATCACCAAATTACTGTTTCAGCACTACCATTCTTATAAAAAGGAAGAAACTAGAAAGACTGACCCCTCTCTCTCTCTCTGTAATCAAGCTCACGGAAAAATGGAGATGCTTCTGATGATCGTGCTCATGATGATGATCTTCCTGCTGATCTGGAAACTTGTTCACTCAGTTTTATGGGTGCCGTGGAGAATCCAAGCCCATTTCAGCAGACAAGGCATACGAGGCCCACCTTACCGTCCTTTCGTCGGAAACACAACAGAGATTCGCCGAATGTATGCGGATGTTCAGTCGAAGGCCATGCCTTGGGACGACCACGACATCCTTCACCGACTGGCACCGTTCTACTCCGAGTGGTCGGCTGTGTATGGGACGACATTTCTGTATTGGTTTGGGTCTAAGCCAAGGTTGGCTATCGTTGATCCGGAGATGATAAAGGAGGTTCTCATGAACAAAGGCGGATCATTTGAAAAGATTGAGTTTAATCCTCTGGTTAAGATGTTCTTTGGACAAGGAATAATTGCATTGAAGGGTGAGAGATGGAGCCTACACAGAAGAATCGCAAACCAAGCTTTTAAGATGGAGAAAGTTAAGGTAGGTACGTAGGTAAATTTCCTCATATCCGGTTTTATCATTTTTAATCGCACACTAAATGATATATTTAAATTTTCGTTAAATATATATAACTATATATACATACGTAAGAGGATTTAAATTTTAATTAAGAATGTTTTTTATTTGTTTTACTGAAGATTTTGTCAAATTATTATATAAATCTAATTGCATGGTTAAAAGTTTAAGAGAAATAATAATTACAGTCGTATGCGTGTAAACACCATACAATCATCTTAAAAAAGTAAATAAATAGGAAATTTATATGAAGTCGATTAATTAATTAATAGGAGATTTATTATTTTTTAAAGTTACTGTACGACTTGTACACTTTACAATTATATATAATATTACTTATGAAAAATTTTAATATGTCCAATCATTTTGACACTTTATGCATTTTAATTTTTTTATTTAATAGTTAAAAAAGTGATTATTAGTGTATTAATATTTTTTTTATATTTTTTTTAAAATATTTTAAAATAATAATGAAAAAATATATAAAAATAAGAAAAAATTAAAAAGCAAAAAATTAAAAGTGAGCGCCGCTCTTACTCATATTTGTATGTATAGACTTGATTCGGAATTTTATTTTTTGAGTACTCTAATAATTTGAGGATGATTCGTATTGTCACAAGTAATTAGTTAAACATTGATGTGAGTATTAATATAATTAGACATAATATTCCTATGAAATGGAACTAGATTCATGATTTAAAATTGCATTAGCTAGTATCCGTTCTACTAATATTGTTCAAAACATAAAGATCGACTCAAGTATTGGTGCGTTGCAAAGGTTGTTTGAGATCATGTTTTAATGAAAGAATAATGGTAGAAATAATAGTTAAAAATAGCATTTATCGATATCATGATTAGATCATATATATATATATATATATATTATATAAGGTGTAAGCTCTCGATGAGAACCACCAGTTTAATAATTAGGACAAGTACAACTCAAATGTTATTAGTTTAATTTTGTAAGCATGCAATGATATGATCTCAAGACATTGCCACAATGGTAATATTGCAGGCTTGGGTGCCAGAAATTGTGGCTAGTACGAGAGAGATGCTCCAAAAGTGGGAAGAAGAGAGAGGAGGAAGAGACGAATTCGAAATGGAAGTGCATAAAGAACTTCATAACCTTTCAGCAGACATTATATCTAGAACTGCATTTGGAAGTAGCTTTGAGGAGAAGAAGAGGATCTTCATGTTACAAGAGCAGCAATTACACCTTGTCTTCCAAGCTTTCAAAATTATCTACGTTCCAGGTTTCAGGTGATTAAGGTTGTGTTTGGATAGTGAGATGATTTCATATATTAAAATATTCAATAATAGTAAAAAATAAGTAAAAAGTAATAATAAAATAAATATAATGATTAATCCATGCACTACCTAAACTAGCCCTAAGTTCGCATATATGATTCTCATTGTGGGCTTATTTTACTATTCTTTACTTTCCAAAAAAATTAGCGTAAGGGCATAATTAGAACCTGTGTTGTACCCCAAGTCTTCTAGTTCTGTTTGTTCTGCTTTTATTGGCTATATGATAATATCTGATATGTGATTTTTGTCTGTGCACAATCAATTACTTAGCATAAACTCCAGGAGTACAATTCATAAAATCCTAGTGATTTTGGACAAATGAGTTTCGTTATATATATAGACTTTTTGCCTTCAATGAATGACGAGTAATACTACTCTTTATTTTGGATTTTGTCATCTTCAATTACACTAATTGATGCGACATATGTTAAGTGATTTTAAAACTAGTCAACCATCAAACTAAAAGATATTTTATCTGTTGTGCTTGAGGATGATGAAACTGATATATATATATATATATGTTTACACATTTGTAGATTTTTGCCCACTAAGAATAACAGAGAGAGGAGGAGGCTCGAGAAGGAATCACGAGAATCTTTTCAGATGTTGATAGAGGGCAATAATAGAAAGGGGAAGAAAGTTCAAGAAATTTACTTGGTCTCTTGCTATCTTCTCACGAGAATCACAATGGTGAAGACGAGAAACTAGAGGTGATGGAAATTATGGATGAATGTAAGAATTTCTACTTTGCAGGAAAGGAAACAAGTGCTAATCTTTTGACTTGGGCACTCGTCCTTCTAGCATCACATCAAGAATGGCAAATTAAGGCACGGGAAGAAGTGTTCAAGATTTGTGGAGATAAACAACATCCCACAGCAGAGAATTTAAATGACCTTAAGATAGTAAGTTCAAATATTCCTCACTTTCCTGCTCATAATCGTAGTATCGTTAAGTTTCAATTTCATTGATAAAATCAATTGTTATCCCATGTAATATCCCAAAAAAATAAAGTGAAACCCCAATGACGTTTTCTACCCCCGGCCATCTAAAACAAAAAACATATCATTTTTCTCTATCAACTTTGAATCCCTTTAACAACATATCGTCATCCCATATATTGAGCTCTTTTGATGGAAATGCAAAAACAGATTAATTTGTAATTGAGGATGATCTATTATTACCACATATATGTCATATTGATAACCTTTTTTTTGATTTTTTTCATTTTGGGTTATACTTGAAGGTTCATTTTGTTTGATATATTATGCATAAAAGATATGCATTATATTCTAAAAATATTATTTTAACTTCAACTGCCTAGAGATAATTCATTTCTAGCTTTAGCATTGAATACAACATCATGATTTTCGTTTACTACCAATTACATGTGAGCAAACATGTTGTAATTCGACTAGCTAGGACCCCATACAAAATTGTTTCTCGCAAAAACTTTCTGCAATTAGAAGATAGAACGAAACCTTATGTGGATTTTAAAATATTTAATATTAAGATTATTTTAATCACTCAAATAAGTCTTTACCATTAATAAATGGATGCATGGCAAACTATATTGCTCAATCATAAAAAATAGTATAAATTTCTTGATGCTTTTAAACAGGTGAGCATGATATTGAATGAAGTACTTCGCCTCTACCCTGCGGCTGGGATGCAGCTAAGGCAAACAACCAAAAGAGTTATGCTAGGGAAACTAGACCTTCCGACCGGAACACAACTTTGTTTGCTCACGGCTGCTGTCCATCATGATACTGAGATATGGGGAAAAGATGCACATAAATTCAATCCGTTGAACTTTTATGAACCTCGAAAGCATTTAATCTCGTATTTTCCATTTGGATTGGGGCCCAGAACTTGTGCAGGTCAGAATCTAGCCTTGGTTGAGACAAAGGTTGCACTAGCTATGATCGTCCGACAATATTCATTTACCATGTCATCAATTTATGTTCATGCGCCGATAATATTATTAACCCTTCAACCTCAACATGGTGTACAACTCCTATTTAGGAAGATTATTGCCTGAGAATTGCAACTTCAACATGGAGCAGCACAACTCTTGTTTTGGAGGACAATTGCCTATAGGTTGCAACCTATATATATATATATGGATGTGCTTGTCATAACTCTCAATGTATGTTCTTAGTTCAGTTTGGAAAGTGTGTTTTTCTTTTCTCAAATACTGTTTGGGGATGTTTGAATGCCTGTTAGTTTTCATATATATGGTGCAAAATTAATATTTGCAACTAATTGTGAAATCATTTTGAGGTAAGTATTTAAAAGTTTTATAAAAATTACGTGTAATGCTTGTACTTGTGGTTAGACTTTTTAGGAAATGATTTTAAAAAAGGATGACAAGAATTACTGTTCGTTTTAAACTTTTTCTTTCCATTCCCAAGGTACAAGGCTATCCGTTATAAGATAAAACATACTTTGAGAATAAAAGAAGTTCACAACGGAATTACATTTGACTTAAAATATAAAGACCTTTCATATATTTAAAATTCTCATGCTTAGACTTTTGTGCTCTCTTTTTTGAGTTGTGTATGTTCTAACGCTTTTTGCTCATTTAGTTCCTGTGGGAGGAGAGACATAGATAAAAATTAAAATGAGTCAAATCTCAGTAAATATTACTTCATACTATAAAAATATAGCAGCATAGGTTTTTCATTTATATATTCAATACTTATACATAGAGTACATAAAAGACATAATACATACATTCATTTTTAAAACACCACGAGGTGGGGATTTTGTTAAATTGGACACTTTTCTTTTTGTAAAACATTTCTCCCACCTAGTGCTTTAATTTCTTAAAGAGTCGGGGGACTCATACATTCTCTTATTACTTTTCATTGGCATTACACACTATCATCTCCTGCATGCTAGGGTTAATGGCTCTTTTTCTAGACCTTGATTCCACCAGTCGTTTCACCTGTGGTTGTGGGTTGGGAATTTATCATCAATTTGGGGGTAATATTGGGTGCACTGGCAGCACTACTTCTTGGTATTGCAATTTGTCCTTTCATTGGTACCCTCATTTGTTCATTATGGCTATTATGTAATTTCATTTATCATATTATTCATTCATTCAGTCTTTCATTAGTCAGTTCGTTCATGGAAAAATATCATTTAAAAGCATAAGTTTAAACATCACTCGAGTCATCATTTGAACCATCAATTTGTGGCATCTATAAAGCATCTATTCATAGGGACATCTTAAAGACACTTTCATCGCATCACTTAAAGCATCAGTTCATAAATGCATGAGGCATAAGCTTTACGTTTTCATTTTAAAGTCTACATCTAATAAGTACCACATATGCATACAATTAAATACTTGGGCTGCATAAAAAAGAACTATCAAGAATGACCATTATATTGATTACATACGTATACTTGAAGATTTATACTTAGCATGCTTTCATAAAACGCCATTTATTTTGTAAAATATCGTAAAGAGAAACATTTTTCTTTTCATTTTAGTCATATCTTAGAAAACTCTAGAAGCGTTAGCTTGTGACCCACCTAAGGTCACCTATTCCAAACTCAATGTTCTACCTTGAGTATTCACTACAGGAAAAATATAAAATTGGCGGCGTTTATAATCTCGGGGTTTGTTTATACGCCGGTAAAATTATATAATTGCTGACGCTTAATTTTTACGCCGGTACATTATTGAGATTTCCTGTGTTTATTTTGTTACGCCGATAATAGTATATTGCTTTGGCGGCGTTTAAGAAAACGCTATCAATTTTTCAATTTTACGTCGGTAAATTATCAATTTACCGACGCTTATATTGTTACGCCTGTAATAGTATATGCTTTGGCGGAGTTTAAACAAATGTCAATGATTGAACATTTTTACGCCAGTAAATTAAACTTTATTTTCCGACGTTTAAAATGTTATGCTGGTAATAATATATAGATTTAGTGGTGTTTTACAAAATGCCGCGAATTGATCGAATTTACGCCGGTAAAATATTAAGCATTCATTTTGAAAAAATAAAGTCTAGTATTTAAAATTTGATCTTTAAATATGCATCTCATATTTATTCTTTTTTAAAAAAGAATGTAGTGCTTGTGAATTTTACAACAGAATATGTTAAAATATGTTGGGAACCTTGTGAATTCTAATGATTGATTTGAAAAAAATATATAAATCCAAGTTTGAATAATAATATTTGTCTATAAATCGCTAATTTTACCAATATGAGAAAGCTTCGTAGTTTTTAAACTAATTGAACATACACAAATAAAAAGTACTATAAATATATTGTGCAAAGTTACCAGACTGTCAAAACTGTCTGAATATTACACAAACTAATACCTATCATATCATGGTTGTCTTCATACATATGAGAGTTTAAGTAGCTATAAACAGCTCGTACTCTTGTAGATTGTCTTCGTAACTGTGGTATGGTAGTCTTTGCCTTCTTTTCTGGATCCAGTATACCTATACCAAAAAAAAAAAAGTTTACATATATGCAAATCATACATGAAAATAATATTTAGAGCATGATATGAGATAGAAAACCAAGTTATAACAAATATCATGTTAAAAGTCTAAATATATATTTCTTACTCAACACTATTGAAGAGTTTAGATCGTCATTCCATCTATGTCATTTCGCATCCACATAAGATCGTTAACATTTTATTCAATAGCTTCATCATTGGATGTGTTACAATATTCATTGACTATATGTTCATTCTCATCGTCGTCAGTCATTTCCTCTTCACTAGTGTCATACACATTTTTTGGTTTTGTCTTAACGACAACAACCCAATTTGAACGTCTTTTATCTGCCACATAATATACTTGAGATACTTGAGAAGATAAAACAAACGGATTATCAGCTATCTGATTGCCAGTGTGTACTAGATGAGAAAAAATTACAAGAGTAAAGCTAAACTCGTCCTCCTTGAAACCTTTGACCTGAGTAACATCTGCCCAATCACATTTAAATAACACATATCGAGACCAATCATAATACATAATCATTATGCATGTTAATTGGCCATACCAAGTAGGGCCATCTTTAGTACAGACACTAACACTACAATTCTGAGTTTTTTTCCCTTTTCGTGATTCTTAGTGCGATATTTTGCACCATTGATGACAATTCGCTTAAATTCTTTGGCAATTTGAATGGGACCTTTAGAATGCATCACGACTTTATGTCCCAATTCACTTCTTCCATTGTCATCCATTTTCATTACTTGAAAGGTTGGAGTATTAGCATTGATTAATATGACAAAAAAAATTTAGAGACATAATAAATTATGTGATATAATATTGTATGAGGTGTAAATAGTACATAGTCTTGGAACCAATTACAAAATTGGTCTTGGTGTCTCTTCTGTAGTTCGGCATTCAATAAATGATTATCTACAATTGTATTCTTTAATATCTCCAAGTGCATCCTATATATGTTCACGACATCACAAATATATATTATAATTATGCAAATATAAATGAAATATAATTTAATTTGTACGTATTAAACATTGCAACTCATATGCGGAATGGAGCAAAATTGTCAAAGTTAAAGAGAATATAGTGATGTGCTTGAGTCCAAGACGTAAAATCGAGACAAATGTCAACAACTTTCCCTTTAGAATCATCTGGGTTTCGCGATGGTCTATTGAAAACCGTCTGAGTAGATTCCAAATAACGAGAACAAAACGTCAACAACTCCTCCAGCAAATATCCTTCAGCAATGGAACCTTCTGGTGCAGCCTTCTTACGCACATGAAACTTAAGCCGGTGTAGATACCTACCACAAAAATCATATATGACTTTTACTATTTTTAAAAAAATATGTTTTAGCTTTAATAGATTTATGTGTTTTTAAGTCATAACTATAGCATACCTTTCAACAGGATATATCCATCGATAATGAACGGGTTCTCCAAGTTTACATTCGGCAACTAAATGTATAATCACGTGCACAATAATCGTGAAAAATGATGGCGGAAATATCATTTCTAATTGGCACAATATGTAAGGTACTCTAGATTCCAATCAATCCAAGTCTTCAAGCTGCAACGTTTTGGAACAAATTCCTCTGAAGAATCTAGATTGCTTGATTAGTGGTTCTATTACCTTCTTAGGTAATGATCCATGCAATGCAATTGGCAGGAGGTGTTGCATCAGTATATGGCTATCATGACTCTTCATGCCCACTATTGTATGATGTTGAAGTTTGACCTAACGTGAAACATTGGAAGAATAATCGTCTGGTACTTTTACATTTTGTATAATCTTCAACATGTCTTCTTTCTCTTTGCTACTTATTGTGAAAATAGCTGGAGGCAAATATATCTTGTTTGCAGCTATGTTAACCGGATGAAGTTGTGGTCTCAATCCCATCTTTTGTAAGTCAAGGCATGCCTTTATGCCATTTTTTGATTTTGCTTCAATATTTAACAGTGTGCCAACAATATTATCTACCACATTTTTTTCAATGTGCATCACATCAAGATTATGACGCAATAAATTATCTTTTCAATAAGGCAAATTAAAGAAAATACTATATTTCTTCCATGAGTGTTCCGTAACATTAGTGGAACCCATAACTCGTTTTCTTTTACGATCTGTTCTATCATTGCATCCTTTACCATCTAATAGTTCCAAAATTTCATCAGGTGTTGGCATGGTAGCTGTGGGTGGAGGATCAATTTCTCGTGTATAATCAAATATTTTTGCCATCATTCTCCACCTATGATCTCTTGGCAAGAATCGTCTATGTCCCATATAAGAAATTTTTTTCCATATTTCAGCTATCTAGATTGTGTATTACCTATACAACAAGGACATGCTAAACGATATTTCATACTCCATCCAGACAAATCACCATACGCAGGAAAATCATTTATCGTCCACATCAAAGTCATGTGCATTGTAAATGTCTTTCTAGAGCAAACATCATATGTTGGTGCTCCAACCTCCCATAATTCCTTTAATTCTAATATTAAAGGCTCTAAGTATACATTTATATTCATTGAAGGTGATGATTGCCCCGGTATAATCAATGATAGCGTGAAACTTGATCGTTTCATGCACATCCAAGGAAGTAAATTGTACGATACCAACATAACAAGTCAAGTACTATAGGAAATGCTCATGTTACTAAAAGGATTAAAGCCATCTGCAGATAAACCAAGCCTAACATTGCGGGGGTCAGAGGCAAACTCATGGTGTTTTGAATCAAACGCCTTCCAAGCCATGCCATCTGTTAGATGCCTCATACCCATCATCAATGCAGCTTGTAGCAGGCCATTTCATATGTGAAGAAGTCTTTCGATGACATAAAAAGTCTTTGCAACCTTGGTTTTAACGAAAACCATTGTAATATTTTTGTTGGACTTCTTTTACATTTTTTAGACATATCATCTATAGACTCTTTTTGCTTCCACTTTGATGCTCCGCATACCACGCATGTTTCCAGATACTCACTGTCATTCCAAAATAACATACAACCATTGGGAAATACTAAGATCCTCTCGTATCCAAGACCTAATTCCTTCATGTACTTCTTTGCCTTATACGTATTTTTAGGCAATGATGCTCCTAGCGGGAGCAACTCATTCACAAATTCAAGCAATTATATGAATATGCTATTACTCAATCCACCTGAACACTTCATATTCCATAGATGTATAAGGGCACTAAATTTAGTGTGTTTTGTGCACCCTTCATACAATGGCTCATCAGTATCTTTCAACATATTGTAAAACTGATTAACCGGCCTCTCGCTAGAACCTTGTTGATTTTCATATTGCATTCTTGTTTCTCCAGCATCTGCACCTATTTCAGGCCCACCCTCAACTATTTCAGGATCAAACATAGGAAAACGTCATGTAACATGGTTGTCATCCCACTAAAGCCTTCATTTATTTGTTTATTATTCTGTTGGGCATCAGTAGCGTGGTAAGATGTATCCCATTTTCTCTCACATGAGCATGCCAAATGGTGTAATTTTGAGAAATTCCATAGCAAATCAGATGATCACGTACCATGTTGGGCATGAACATCTTACGTAATTCACATTTTCTACATGGGCAACAAATTGGTGAATCTATAGCACAGTTCTCACATGCAAATTTTAAAAACTCCTTGACACCAACAACGTACTCTTTTGTATATCGAGGTCTTTTTCATCCAACTTTTATCCATAGCTTAACTATATTTGAAATAAAAAAACAAAATAAAATGAGAATGCAAGATCATCAATAACTTAAAAGTTAAAACATAGTACAAAAAATAATATTGAACTTTGGAAAAAAGGCACCAATGAAGCAAAAATTTGCATAACCAACAAAGGGTAACTTGCTCTTGTAAGGATATTGATAGAACGGGACATATATAGAAAAAGAGTAGTAATTGCTAGAATTGAGCATCATCTAAAGAATAATTGAAGAATTTTTTTTTTTATGATTTTATGAATAATAAAAAGAAAAAGGTTCTCAAGATATAACAAAGGAAATATTGCAAATTAGTACCTGTACTAATTCTTGCCTACAGTGCAATTTCTTCTTCTTTTTTCTTTCTTTATCTCAAATCTTCTTTACACCTCAAAAATAACAATAGCATCAGCAACCTATAGATGCAATGAAACTTATTAATATCATGCAGTATATAGTGAAAAAGCTACACGCATAAACACTGGTACATAATTGTCAACAACTTATATATATTGTGCCTAAAGAGATGGTTAAAAAGAAATGTGCCTTTAGTGTTCTAAGCCTTAAACTAATTTTATGCTAATTAATTCCCTTAGTGTCCTTTTGTCGACTTGCTACTACCAACTTGTAATATATATTTAGAGCTTTTTTATCAATGTCCTGGCATCATGAGTTTTTGCACATCCAAAAATATAAGTTAATACTTGTAATTTGAAGCACCCTAAAAAAATGGTAAGAGAAACAGTCAGTCAGTCATGGTATAAGTTCACCCTATAACTGTAATTGCATTGAAATACCACCCAAATTAATACCAAGTTAAAGAAAAATTATTAGTATATGAACTATATATTCATATAAAATGCCGATACTATTTATATTATATATAGAGGGTAGAAAACAAAATACCATTTCTATAATTTATCTTAACACCACACTACACGTATTTTTTAATTTTCAATTTTTTTCTCCTCTATTAGCAAGGATGAGAAATGCATTCTATGATGTTTTTGGCATTCTACGATATTAATGTTTTGCACAGAGGGAGAACAATGAAGCATCTTAAAAAACCTATATGAAAACTTGCACAAAACCATGCACATATATCAGCAACCGAACAGATCCTATTTTATTGGCCCAGATCATTTAAGATCCATTGCTCCACAAAGGATATGCGACGATGCAATTATGCGATTATACGTGCATGTTTGAGTACTACGCAAAGGGAACCAAGCCCGTGCAATTATGCGACGATGTAATGAGGACAAAAAGTACCTCCATGACAAAATTCAAGAGATTAATATGCACTACTCATTGGCAAAAACTTAATATTGTAATCATTACAATCAAACAGATTTAGATCATCTTACGTGGGAGTTTTGAAGCCACAAATTTGGGAACCCTCCTGTGCATAGAATCCTCTGTTTTGAGGGTGCAAAACAGAGGATGGACAACCGAATGCGGGACAGTTCACAGCTCTTGCTATTGGTTTGCTGTGTGGATGAGGAGATGGTTGATCAGGGGAAAATGAAGGGACTGGAGGCGTTGTTGATCTGTGGGGAAGATAAACCGAACGGGACGAGAACTGTTTATTTGTGTCCCTAGTATTTTGCCGCGCAATATTAGCTAGACAAACCAGATGTTGCCGCGTCCGTAATACAATTATATAATGTTTTAATATATTGTTATACATATTTAATATAATCTAATGCATATACATTTAGTTATAATATTATGTTTGAAATATATCATAATTTTGTATCCATATATCTAATATATATATTGTTTATAATATTTTTTAACATATAATATAATGTGGGTATATATATATACACACACGCACACGTAAATGTGCGTAAATGTGCATACACGTAAATGTGAATCAATTATAATGATTTAACAGTATTATTATAACTAATAGAATTAGTATTCCTATATCACTCCCTATTGTTAGTTTTATATATTATATTATTATTTTATATATGGTTTAATAAATTATAATATTATATTATTAATAATATTCTAATGTAATTAAAAATAAAAGACGCTCGGAAGGAAAAAAAAGTGCAGAAAGTGCAAAAATAAAATGAATATGTTAAAATATGTTGGGAATTTTATGAATTTTTTCTTTGAGAAAAATATATATAGATTCTTGGACTTGACTAATAATATTTCTTTATAAATCGCTAATTTAACTTATGTGTCTTTGACATAGATGAAACTTGACCTACATTCTTTGATTTTTCAATCAAAGAATGGATGATGAACCCAACTTTTAAAGGGCGTCTTATTAAGATTCACAACTTTTAAAAAAGAGTAGTAAAACTAATGCATAATCCACTACTTATCTTAACTCTTAAATTCAAAATTTATATAATCCATTCCAATTCCAATTTAGCAATCCAAGACCAAACGTTGCTATATGGAATAACTATAAATATATCTCAACTGAGAAAAGTTACAAATACCATTAAATTAAAATATTAGTATATTATATTCTTCATTTATAATCCCCCAATCATTGTTCTCGTCGTTTTCTTCCTCTTCAGCATTTTCCTCTTCTTCATCTTTCTCTCCCTCTTCATTCTCTTTTTGATTTTATCTTAAAACTTGAATATTTGCACCCTTATTTGATATATTATTAACTGAACGAAGGTAACCACCTAATATATTGAAATCAAAGGGGACAAGAAAAGGTAATTACCCATTATAATAGTACTTCTGGAAAGGAATTATTAGCATGCTATGTTGATAATATTTTTGCTTTTCTTGGGTCTTAACCATATGTAGATGATAGTATGAGGTATCAGCATATATGCTATATTCTTAACCTGTTTTTTATAATATTTCCTTCACAGTAACACTTGATAGTATACATTTTTATTTGGGCTATGCCGTTTGTGCCTTTTAATTATGATTTCATCCTTAAAAATTAAGTGAATAATATATATATATATATATATATATACATACATACATATTTACAAAGTGTCCCTTTTATTCAGGATGGAGTTGGTGGGATTTGGGAACCCTCCTTTATGTTCTGGTACGACTACATGCAGATGACCACAAACATTTTGGGATCACATAAGCCCCTCATTAATTGACCCAATAGTTGACACATATGGATATGCATGGATAATGTGTAAAACAAACACATGTACGTACCAGGGCACTAAGATTTAACTTGCAAACATTTTGTAAGATTTTAGTCACGAAACAATATCTCCATTACAGCTTACTAGTGAGTCAAAATACTAATAAATCAAAATTCCGTATATGAGTCCCTAGTACTACATACGAGATTGTGTTATAACCGGATAGTTGTTCTCCGAAGAGGTATTCTGCAGCTACTTGCGACGGCGTGAAGGGACGTTGTGTGGATGTGCACTGCTATGGAGTGCTCTGTTTTGAGAGTGCAAAACAAGGGATGTTCGATCGATCGGTGGAGAAGATAAAGCGGCAACAGACGGCAACACTAGTTTCTCATCAATGGGGAAGATAAAGCGGCATGGTATATGGTCTTTGGCAAACCTGCAAACTGTGAATGTGGTGAAGACAATCGGCAATCCTATTTCACTAATGGGGAAGATAAACCGGTGCAATATTAGCCATGTTTGTATACGTATATAATATAATGTTTGTAATATATCATAATTCTGTATACATATATATAATATATTGTTTGTAATTTTTTTTTAATATATAATATAATGTTTGTATACATACATACATACATACATACATATATATACATATATATATATACACACTAGGGACCTAAATCGTTATAGATGTATTTTTTTTTTGATAAAATTATAGATGTATTATTATTTCATACAAATAGAATCTAAATTCAAAATAAAGTTATGAAAAACTTTAAAAAATGATTGCCTTCATCATTATGATAGATTTTGAAAGCATAGATTTGAAAATTTAAAAAAATAAAAAATAAAAAATCTACTCTTTTAAGTGAGAAATTTATTTTTACGAAAACAATTGAACAGTTTTATCTATTTGAAACTTATATATACTTACCATATAACTCTTAAATAATTAAAATGAACCCAACATCTGTAATATATAATATATATATATATATATATTATGGCTATATATTTATAACATAACTCAATCACCACGTATATCTTAAAAAATTAATAAGAATCTAGCAGAACATCCAATTGTAAATTAAGGTCTGATTTATTTTTCCAAATAATTACATCTCATCTTATTTTATATCATTTCATCATTATTATTTTTTCAAATTTTCATATAAAATAAAATAAACAAATCAACTTTTTCAAATCTCAAAACAATATTTTTCAAATTCTAAAACAAAACAAGCTTATTCAAATTCAAAGGGTACTCTATTAATATTTATAAGTACACTTTGAATTTGAATAATACGATTATAGATAAGATAGCTTGTTACAACAGAACCGATCTCAAGCTCTTAATTATATCTACAACAAGCTTATCTTTAATAATAACACAATCCATATTAGCCGAATAATCACTAACAACAACATGATCTTTAGGTATGAGTCGGTTAATTAACACCCTCCTGCAAACTAATGAGGGAAACCACCATAACTTTGGTCTTGAGAAATTGAAATCTGGGCGATGATAATCTTTTGGTGAGAATGTCTGCAACTTGATCATAGTTGGATATATATTTGATTGTCCTGACTGAGTACCTCTTCACAGGCAACGTTTTAGTCCACCTCTATAATTCAGTAATAGCTTAAACAAGAGAATGGTATTTCACTTCAGTGTTGGACCTAGATGATGTAGTATCATAACTAATACTATAGTGATTTATATAATAATTTATATATATATTTATATATATAGACCTAAAGTATATTAATACTAGTAAAAGAGCGTTAGTATGTATAAGACTATATAGACTTAAATTAAGTATAAAATGTATATCATTAATAATATTTGTATTACTATATCACTATATATAGTTAATAGTATATAATAAATGATATAATATTATTATTACTATATCACTTATTATACTAATATATAAGACCATATCATTAATAGTATTAGAATTACTATACCACTATAATTAATGGTATCATAAGTGATATAGTATTAGTATAACTAATACTATAGTGATTTATATAATCATTTATATATATAGACTTAGTATAATAATTACTAATAGTAATAGTGTTAGTATAAGACCATATAGACTTAAAGTATATAATGTATATTAGTATTATTAATTTACTAATACAATTATCAAAATGAATATATACGATATTTATTAAGCGATAAAATGTTATTAATATATATTATATTTAAACCATAGGATCAAATAAATATAGTGATTTAAAATTATAATAACGTTATTATGTAATATATTAACATAATATTATAATAAAATCATTTATATATCAAAGTTTTTATTATAATTATTATATAATATAAGTTATACTAAAGCATACATTATAATTACGAAAAAAATTGAAATATTTGAATCAAGAAGTACCCGGCTGCAAGCATAATATTACTTAGTAGTAACTAATATAGTCAACAGAAAGAGACGTACATATATAATCACACATAACATTTCCCTCAAAATAAAAATTAAACAAAACTTAAGTTGGCGCCTTCAGATTTCCTCAAATTTTCAGAAAATTTAAATTTCCCTCCGCTATAGTCTGTTCCTCATTTCAAGCATATTAGCGCAGATTACCTCAATATTCCAGCACCACAACCCTCCATTTCACCCCTCTTACTCTCTCTCTCTCTCTCTCTCTTCAGAAGCCATAGAACTACCAGTTCGACCAAGGGAGAAACTTCTTGAAAAGCAAAGATATTACCAAAGCATACCCAAGCACACGTACAAACCTCTCTCCGTAGCACAGAAGCCTCAACGGAAAACCATGCTTTATTTTGCTTCACCAAAATAGAGCATCGATGGCCTAGCCCTTACCTAGTCAGAGACAACCCTCGGTGCCAACTCGAAGCCATCGTCACCACCTATACAGTAAACACTTCTGGGCACTTCACGCCGCTACATTTACAACGTCATCCTTTCGGTAAACCACGACGAGCTTTCCTCCACTGGTTCCTATCTCCGTCTCTTTTCCTCCAGCTAGCCTTTGCAACACTCAATGATTTTACCGGGGACGAGGGATCTAATTTGCAACACTCAATGATTTTTATTTTTTTATTTTTTTATGGCAGAACCAGCCTCTGTTTTAAGCAAGAAGAATAAAGCATTATTCTTAAAGGCGGAGAAATACCATTCGGATGTGTGGCTCTTCTGCGTTAAATCTTTGGGATTGCATTTGGAAGGCTTGACTTATTTTTTGAAATCAGAATTTGGGGGTCCTTGACTCCTTGGTAAGATACCCCTTTTAATTTTTCAATGAGGTTATTGGTTTGCTTGTAATAGCCTGATTCCTTTTGTGATGTTTTTTGTTTGATGGTTCTTCATTTGACGTTGTATTTGTCAAATGAGTTCTGATATGGAGTAGCATATTTTGAGGTTCTAGCATATTTTTAACGGATGCTTGTGGAGTACTTTATTTGAAACGAAGAAGCATATTTTGGTTATAAGGCTTGTTTTGGTTGGTTTTTTTTTTATTGAAGAGTAGTCAAGGTATTTTTAGCTACAAGTGAGGTTTATCAATAATTTTTCAGCTATAAGTAAGGTTTATATATTAATAAAATTAAGAGGGAGATACTCGTATACATGTAACCCTCGTATTTGTTTTCTAAAAAAAAAGAGTTCTAATATGATATGTAATTGACATGTTTCACTTTTGTACTCAGGGATGTTGCACTGTCGTAGGCGATGTTGTGATTGTATAGGAATTTGGAGGAATTATAAATGATTCTTGTGATTGTAGAAGCAAAGGCGCCGTGCTTGATAGTAATTTTCTCGGTACGAGGGAATTTAGTTTGATCTCTATTCTATAATGCATTAGGATTTTTATAGTGATTTGATATTACTCTCTCAAATTAGTATGACTTTTTTTGGTTATTATCTTTTCCAGGCTCAATGATTGCATAACAATTTCAAAGAATTATTGGATAAATGTGAAGAAGAACTACTCACGAAAAAAATGGACGGAAAGCTAATGACAAATAGAATGTACTGAAGAAGAATTATACTTGAAGAACTTTCATGTGATGTTATTTGTATTTTTTTATTATATGAATGACCCATTATATCATATTTATTATTAATTTATATATCATATTTTCTAATTGTGGTACATCATT
This sequence comes from Platycarya longipes, assembly GCA_036559045.1. NCBI lineage: Eukaryota > Viridiplantae > Streptophyta > Magnoliopsida > Fagales > Juglandaceae > Platycarya > Platycarya longipes. The sequence goes on along the minus strand of CM071803.1, from coordinate 16,622,140 downwards.
TATTAATGCGTTTTAAATTTCATTAATTAGTGCAATGTGCCAGCAGCATATTCCCAACAGCATTTATATAAATTCACTAGTAATATAAAAAAATGCGCTGGCAACAAACAAGTGGTGGCATTTACATTACTCAATTAATTTATGCAATATGGTGGTAATAAATTTGTAGTGATGTTTAGATAAATAACATTAATAAATTAGTGGCATTTAAATAAATGCCATTAAAAAATTATGCAATTTGTAGCTAATGTATTACTAGTGACATTTAAATAAATGTCGCTATTTTGTATTGTGTATCAATAACGTACTAATTAGTGGTGTTTATGGTAACGCTGTTATTTTAATAATTGGTGGCATTTAGATAAACGTCATTACAATATTCAAAGTGTCACTACTAATGTATTATTAGTGGCATTTAAACAAACACAGCCAATTTATATTGTGCACTGGTAGCATACTAATTGTGGCGTTTATGGTATGCCGCTATTTTAATAATTGGCGACATTTGGATAAACATCGTTACTGTATTTAAATTGTTGCTGCCAATGTAATATTAATGGCATTTAAATAAATGCCGCTAGTTTATATGATCTGTTGGTGATATATTAGCAACGACGTTTATTATAATGCTGCTAATTTAATCATTGATGGCATTTAAATAAATGCCGTTATTGTATGCAATGTGTCGCCGCCAATATATTATTAGTGGAATTTAAATAAATGCTGCCAATTTATATAATGCGCCAGCAACATAATAGAAGCATCGTTTATTATAATGCCGCCATTTTTTGCAATATGGTGGTAACAAACTATTGGCGGCATTAAGCAAAATGCCGTTAATTTATATAATGTGGTGGCATTTTAAAAATGCCGCTAAAGTTTATATAAACGTTGCTAATGAGATTTTCAAGTCCCGACAGTTGAATAAACACTGGCAATGTAAAAATAGCGACCCCTAAATAGCGGCGGAAGCTTATGCCAGGACAAAAACGCCGCCAAGGAATTAGCAGGGTTTTTTTGGACTATTGCTGGCGTATATCAAACGCTAGTAATCCTTGGTTTTTTTGTAGTGATTTATCCACTAAAGTGAACCACCCTATGATTCAGCTTAGGGTTATGACACTAGTACCTATACTTACTCTTTTTATTAACCTCATCCCGATGCATAACTTAGACCAACCAAGACTTCAATCCTAGTTGATATACATGTCACTTCTTGCATCTGAGTCTACGCTTCATCATCTTCATCCTCATCCTCATCCATGCATGCCACACAATTTTAAGGCAATTCAGAGGCTTAAACATCGTGTACTTATGCTTAAGACAAATGACCCATTATATATGGTAAATCTGTTTGACATATATGTCTTACCAGATACATATGTATCTCACCTCCTTTTATCACCTAAGATCAACATATAACACGTTGATCACCTGTTTGTGTAAACAAGCACCATATTCTGAAACCAACCTTATCTTAATCTAATTGGCAGGATTTTCCTATTTTTCGTCTCATTACAAGTTCATCCCAATATTTGATATGGCAGGACTTCATTTCACAACTACACCTTTCGTCGTGTCTCGTAGCTTGAGACTACCCCCAAGCTACAACATTTTCTACCCTTTCACCTAGCATCACTTCATGTCACTTCTACACTAACTTTTAACTTAGCACAAGTATGACTCCTGACGTACTCATGCCACATCGTGGCACCCTGTCACATTCCTGCTACGTTGCCTTTACACCACTCCGTAACTCCACACGTACTACCAGCCATAGTCAACTACATAGTAACACCCATCACTACGGCAGGGTCACATCACAATTATTTCATGATAGTATTCCATAGCTCTTGATACTTTGCAGCACATTTTACGCTCAACTACGCAACCATCCATACCTTCATGACACGCTACCCGATGCATCACTTCACCACATAGAGCACATTCCACGTATACTTCCTTTAATCCAAATTATATATATCACCACTACGACACACATCACACAACCATTAATACAACACAACCCACAACAACACAACACAGCACACTTCACAACTATGCCCACACTTTAGTAAACAACCACACTTCATATTACCTCACTTCACAACAAACTTGTAATAAGCCTTCATTTTTAAAAGTCTTCCTTAGGTTAAATATTCATTTAGAGACACCTAGGTTTAAGCAATTTTTTGGAAATATATGACACCTAGGTTTAAGGACTAAATTAGAGACACTTAAGATATTAGATGAAATATGGTGAATTATGGTCAATTTTTGGAAATTGAGCAAGGTGTTAGCTAGAATATTATAGCTTGAATTTAGAAAAAATTATTTTTAGAAGATTGAGAGGAAATTGAGAAAATTAGAATTGGAAGAAAGAAAACACATGTGAAGCTCGAATTGGTGCTCTCGGGTTACTCCAACCAGTTTCCGTAAAATAAGCATATATTTCTCATTTGATCCCGGAATTTGGTGATTCAAAATTATATAGATCACTAAGAGGCTAATTTAAAACTTTCATGTTTTGAGTTTTCAAAAAATCGAATTGGATCAAGGACTTATTTGGGCTGGAAGTGGACAGACTTGAAATGGATAAAAACTAGAGTCCGAAAATGAAAAGTGCCACCGCCTTACTATTAGTGCCTAAATCTGATTGGTTCTCTTCATTTTTATCATCTTGACATGTGTAAGGAAGTATGTGACATGTGGAGAAAGACTTTATAGAAGGATAATTAGCATAAAACCATGAGGGAACCATAGGAGGAAGGAATGGAAGGAAATCTGTTAGGACCTAACTAAGCAAACTAATTCTAGATATTACCCTAACCAAGCCTTAGGATTTATCTTCTAGATTGATGCAAGTGTCTTCCTAGGAGGTTAAAAAAGTGTCAAATTGGGGAAGTAACTCTGGAAGTATTAGTTGCCCCTTAGAGAACCCAAGTAACCGATGCATGCAAGGTGGGAAAATATCCAGCTATGTCCAGCTATACACCCCCATGTGTTGGAATTTAGCTAGACCATTGATCCTCTTAAGCTTATAAATGGCACAAAACAGACCCTTGGATGGATATTTTATCAATCAAGCCTAATCTTGAGTGATCATGAGGGCTAACAAGGTGTTAGCCACCTCACACACACACATGGCAAAAGGGGGAAGGGAGAAACCGAAATGACTTGAGCCTTGCACCCCCTTTTGAGTCGCCCCTCTTTAGTATAAATAGATGGATGAGTCTCTCCTACGTTTTTAGTGAGAACACACGGCCAACTCAGAAAAAGAGAAGAAAAACTCTACCCAAAGATCACTACATCACCTAAACACCTAAATGAGATTAATTGAGTGTTTTGAAGGGAAAACTTGGAAGAGCTTTGTTCAAACACCAATTCAAGCTTAAGAGAAATTTTTAAGTACACTATTTAACTTAATGTTGATATAGAATCAATGATTTGATGATTAGATCATGTTTGTTACTTGTTTGACTTAAACCTTGCTTATGTGTTGAAATGAAATCTATTGAGTTTTAGATTAGTCTTTGTTATGAAAAAATGCTAAGAAAAATTGCAAGAACTTAGAATTATATTTTTTTTTGATATATGAAGAAGTTTATGTGAAAATAAGAGGCTTTGGTCTTAGAAAAAAATGAGAAAACAACCCTAGTGCATTTTGGCCTTAATAGGATTTTTGATGAATTTTTGGTTCTAAATTTTATCTAATTGGTTTTTAATTATTTGGATGATATTTTAATAATTATGAGTTTAGTAACTCTAATTTACATGGAAAATTTTCAAGAATCATCATGCTAGAAATTTGTGAATAAATAATTAAGAAAACTATATGGTTAAGCTTGAATTTGTTTTTGGAAACTAAGGAAACATTTGGTATTTTGTAAATAAAGAATTTGGATTTATTTAAATAAAATAAAATTAAGGTTTGAAATTATCTAATATTTGGCCAGCCATGATTTTATAATTCTTTTTATTCTTTTTAATTATTTAAACATTATTTGTTATGTTTTGACGTTACAAAATGATGTGACGTAAATGTGTATGCACATGACGCATGTTATTGTGATATGTTTATACATGTCATAAGGTTCGTAAGTACATAAGATATGCATGTTAAAAGTATGAGGTTATAGACATATTGCATTTTGTTACATATATATTGTCATAAGTCATGACGTTGGTTTTAAAGAAAATATGATAAGAAAACTTTATAAGAGTATGATAAGACTAAAGTCACGTCATGACGGGGACGACGATACGTAACACCTGTATGACTGACGTGCTGATAGGGATGACGATACGTAACTTCCGGACGACTGACATGATTTGATAAGTTAAGAGTCGTGTCATGATGGGGACGGAGATATGTAATACCCGCTATGTTAAGTATTTTTCGTGTCACGACGCGGACGGTGATACGTAATGCCTAAAAGACTGACATTAGACTCGTCACAATAGGGGCGGTGATACGTAACGCTCGAACGACTGATGAGTTATATGTATGGCCAAGCTAACGTGTCATGCTATGAGAACTCAGCGGGGATGATAACACCCGTTGAGATTATGTAACAAATAAGACCCACAAGATTAAGAAAAAAAAAATATAACAACAAGGCCCTGAAGTTTCAAGAGGGCCAGAGGAGCCCTGAGAGGCCCTCTAACTACTCACTTTTTGATACTTTTGTCTCTCTCATTTATGATATTTATAATCTCCGATGAGGGTTTGGAGCCATGGTATGTCTGCATTTTCAGAGGAGCAACGATGTACCAGATGTTATCTGATGTTAGGTTTGATGGTTCGTTGTCCATGTGTGGGGTCTACACTACACTGTATGGACAATACCTTCGTTAAGGTTCTTGTATTAGTTTAGATACATTTCGTTATGGGAGGGAGTTTCCTGAAGTAAAGAAGAAGCCTAGGTGGCCCTAAAGTCGTATTTTGATAATTTATGTATATGTATATGACAAATAAAACTAACTGGGTTATGACGTTAATTAAGACAATGTGGTGATATAAATATTTTGCTATGTTTGTGGTTATATTTCACCATATGATCATTAGTTTACTCTGTGAAACTTTTAATTAGACCTTCTACCACTGCGAATTTCATTGCATTTGATAGTAAGTTTAGGTGTATGCATTGAACTTTCGATATGTATGGGGGTAAGTAGCCGAGTATTATTTACTCTGACTCTTCAATTTACGTTCAATCTCTAAGCGTAGATTGAGAATGTCTCAGAGTGGTATCAGAGCGATTACGTCTCTGGGTAAATCCACATTGTCCTAGGAAAAGATCACATGGTATTAGAATTTGCTTGAATCGATATAAGAATGGAGTTGAGGTGATATGGGAGAATGATTTGGATTCTAGAAGTTTTGAGTTACTAAGGTAAAAGTGATTGATGGTGGAATTTGGTATGTTTCAGGAAGATAAGATGGCAAGAGGTCGTCCTTCTTCTAGACAAGTAGAGACAACAACTCAAAGTTCTCCTCTGGTTACTCCTCCAAGGACGGAGGTGTAAGTGGTGCAAAACCCTGCTTTGGAAGGGGGGCAAGTGGTGCAAAACCTTCCTTTGGAAGGGAGCAGGTGGAAGTAGTGAAGAACCAAATGGAGTAGAGTCATTTTCGTCAGCACAATGAAAATAGAGGAGAAACTCAAGAATGTACGTATGAAAGATTTTTGGCTTATCGATAACCACATTTTCTAGGAAATGAGGGAGCTCTGAAGGCTGATAAGTGGATTATAGATTTAGAGCGTACTTTTGAAATCAGTGGTTGTACTGAAACTTAGAAGGTTCAGTATGCGGGACATCTGCTGCAGGAAGAAGCTGGCTTATGGTGGGACATAAAGAGGAAGTTGTAGAAGTTAGAGTTGGGAGAGAATGTGGTACTTACTTGGGAAAGATTTAAGAAAGAGTTTGATAACCGATTCTTCCTAGAATCGGTGAAGAGGCAGAAAGCCTAAGAATTTGCTAAGTTGGTGCAAGGTAGCATGACAGTGGAGTAGTATGCAGCATGATTTATGGAGTTAGCAAGGTTCACCTTACACCTGGTAGCCACTATGAAGATAAGGACGCAAAAATCTGAAGAAGGGTTATAGCCATGTATTCGTGTTCAAGTGGCGTGTCTACGAATAGAGAATTTTCAGGAGTTAATAAATGTAGCGTCTATCGCTGAAGCAGAACAAAGGTGTCTAGTGACGCAGACTCAAGTTGCTGGGAAAAAGAGATTCCCATTTTCTGCTGGAAGAGACATTGGAAAGAAAAGAAGTTTTTGCCCTATGAATGGAGGAAAAGGAATGGTAGCCAATGCAAATGTACTAATTCTATTTCCCTTGTGTGCTAAGTGTGGACATCAGCACAGGGGAGACAATCGAATAAATATTGGAGCTTGATACTGGTGCGGTCAGCCCGAGCACTTGATTAGGGATTGTCCTCAAAATGTCCCTGGAGGAGCGGGATCATTAGAAGGAAAAGCAAAAGCTCCCACAAAAGCCAAAGTTTATGCGATCACACCTGGAGACGTGGATGTGGAGACTGACAAGGTAATCAATGCTGGTATTATTACTGGTAATTTCTAATTTTCTTCTCTTGATTGATTGATATGTGGATTCTATTGAATATGAAGATAATAGTAGGATAATTTTTCTAGGTAAGGTTAAATTGAAGAAATATATGGCTTATGCTTTGTTTGACTCTGGAGCAACGAAATCTTTTATTTCATATGAATGTGTCCAGAAGAGCGAATTAGAAGTGGAACCCTTAGTGCAAAAAGTTTTGGTGGTTATACCTGATGGCAAAGTAATTAGATGTCCTTGAATTGTAAGAAGCTGTTCTATAGAAGTTGTAGGTTTCCAACTAACTGCTAATTTGATAGTATTTCATTTGATGTAGTTCAACTTAATCTTAGGCATAGATTGGTTAGCTAAGTATTATGCTAAGATTGACTGTAGAAGGAAAGTGATAGTCTTTGACATGCCAATGAAGGAAAGACTATGTTATAAGGGGGAAGTAGAGAAGGAGCAAAGCTATGCTTGGAAATGATATTAAATTCTTTAGAAGAAGTTAAAGCTATTAAAGGAATTCCTGTTGTGGAAGATTTTTCTCAAGTCTTTTTAGATGATTCACCGAGACTACCCCTTGATCGGGAAACGAAGTTTATCATTGAATTGGAACTAGTTACGACTCCAGTTCACAAGGCAACATATAGAATGAAACCTACCGAATTAAAGGAATTGAAGACACAAATTGAAGAACTTTTGAAGAAAGGATTTATCTGACCGAGTTCGTCTCTGTGGGGAGCACCAGTATTGTTTGTAAGGAAAAAGGACGGGACAATATGGATGTGTATAGATTATTGAGATTTGAATAAAGTCATAATTAAGAATAAGTACCCATTGCCTCGGATAGACGATCTATTGGATCAGTTGAAAGGAGTTTCGGTATTCTCTAAGATAAATCTTAGATCCGGGTTTTATCAACTGAAGATCAGAGAGAAGGATGTATCTAATACGGCTTTTCGAACTCGATATGGGCATTTCGAGTTTTGGTAATGCCATTTGGATTGACAAATTGTAACATCCCGATCCGGAAATTAGGATTTATTCTAATATTTATTTTAAATTTTATTATTTTACCATGTTATCAAGTTATGCTTTTGATAAGTTTTAAAATAGTGTTTGAAATTGTTTTAATTTCTCTCCCAGCCGTGTTTCATCTGTTAGTTTTGATCTCCTTTTTTTTTTTTTTACATATCATCATCATCTTAGAACCAATTATCCTAGTGTAAAACTAGCTCTAACCCGAAAGCTTCTCAATACAAAACACCAAAACTCTTATTACTCAACTCAAATACTTAATTGTATCCTCTTAGAAATTTTCAAATTCAAATACGTGTTTAATTTCAAACACCAGATCAAATACGTAAGCTCCTTACCCTGCATGCATGTTTTTTTGCGTTATGATCTCTTAGGCATATATAAATATATGCATGAATGTAGAAACAAGCTACCAGACCACTCTTGTCGACCTTACACACATCAAACACCCTTACGGTCATCTCTTCCAGCCCTCAGACCCACACAGAAAACTACCACCCTCCATAAACCACCTTGCCGTTGCAGCCAAACCCCAACCAGAAAACACCACACGATCAACCACCTCCTCACGCTGCTTAGAACCACCACCGAAACTCACATATATATGCCCCTGTTTTCCATACCCGAAAACAGAGCAAGAAGATAACCACTTGCCTCAATTTCGGCCGTTTAACTCGTCGGAAACTACCATAGAAATTGCTGGCTAGCATAAACCCGACGAGCCCAAATCGTTCCTGTAAGCCTCTGTCACCGGAAACCTCTTCTTCTACCCCACTCTATTTTCGGTTTCAGCCACTACTCTCTAACTTCCCCACTTTTTCCGGCGTCGCACTACCTTTCCTAACAACCCAGCGGCATCTCCGGCCACCCTTGGCACTCAGAAGCCTCCGACAAACTCAGCCCACTCTTCCGGTGAGTTGTGTTCGAGCCCTCTGTTTTCACAAGTTGTATGTTTCAACACAGGGCTTCAACTCCTTTCGGTTTTAACGTGGGCTTTGGGGGCCTTGGGCCAATCTTTTTAAGTAGTTATATTATAAATTGTATATCTTTTAAAGATGCTGTTTTACAAAACAGATTTTGTATTTATATATTGGGCTTGGTTTTATTTGTATATAGATTTGTGTTCTAAATTAGTATAAGCCCAAAAAAAAAAAAATTTACTTCTTACAAAGTATTAAAGTTTTTAAAGTTTTTTGAAAAATATATTTTAATATTTTATTAAATTATTTATTTTTCATGATTTTATGTAAGTAGAGGGTTACGACACGTTTATTTTAGAAAATTTAGTAACGCTTAGTACTTCGTATAGGTCACGAGCTACGACGTGAAAATCAGGACGCTCCGCTAAGAGGTAAATAGCATGACCATACTTTTTATGCATGTACGCTAAACATATTTTTTTTATAAAATTATTATGTACGTATGACCATCATTTGGAAGCCATTTTTTATGTATCCAAGTCATAAAAAATTATGAAAATCCATATGCATGATTTATGAAAAACTTACGCATTAAGACATTTATGAAACATCATGATTTTATGCATTAAAGTTATTTATGAAAAATCATGATTTTATGTGAGAGTATGCATAAAATTATTTATAAAAATCATGAATTCATGTGAGGATTCATGCATCACGACATATTATGAAAGTATACGATTTCTTTTGAAATCTATATTATGATAAGAATACAAGTACGATAGGATATGAAAGCGGCATATGTATGATATGAAGTCGGTACCTATGTATGAGCATATTGCATTGCTAGGTCGTACATGGTGGTAGTGCACCTAGTATGTCTTCCTTATGTATGGATTCCATAACCCGCGGCCACGGGTGAAATCCGAATATTTTTAGATTTGCTAATCCTAATTCACATGAGTCAACAATGGGTAATACCTATGATATGAAACGATATGATATGATAAGAGAAGATCATGTTCATGTTTTATGAAAAGCTCATGATTTATAAAAAGTTCATATTTTTAGCATTTATGAAAAAGTCTCGTTCAACATATTTAATCCATGTTCACGTTATTATGTATGTATTTATGAGCATGCATGTTTTGAGAGAACCGACGAGTATTATTTTTATCGTATGATGTGTTACTTATTGAATAGTCGACTCATTTTATTTTATTTCTATATTTCTATGTTTCCTTTTAAAAATCATCATAGGTGATGTAGATAAGCAGCTAGCAGGATTTGACTCAGAGAGGTGATGCAGAGGTTTAGACAATGTATTAGTTTTTTTTTTTGTAGTTCCTAGGGAATAAAAATATTTTTTGTAAATACATGAGATTTCAACATTTTTTTATTAGATGCTCTGCTGACTCTCTTTAATTTGATAAAGACTATTTCATTTATTATAAAATGTTCGTGTCTGGTACGTTTTGTAAAGAAAAGTTTTAGTAGCATACTAACTCTCTAAAATGTTTTCAAAATGCTATATTGGGAGCAGGGTGTTACACAAATGCACCAACAATATTCATGAACTTAATGAATCGAATATTTAGACCATACTTAGATAATTTTGTGGTGGTCTTTATTGATGATCTTGATCTATTCTCGCACTGGTGAAGAACATAAGGAGCATTTAAGGATTATATTGGAGACCTTGCATAAGCATCAGCTTTATGCCAAACTCAATAAGTGTGAGTTCTAGCTACGAGAATTCAAATTCTTAGGTGATGTAATTTCAAGTAAAGGAGTTTCGGTGGACCCAACTAAAACAGAAGCAGCGATGGATTGACAGCAACCCACAAATACCCACGAAGTACGTAGTTTTCTGGGGTTAGCCGAATATTACAAAAGATTTGTAGAAGGATTTTTGAAACTTTCCGCGCCTTTAATGACGTTAACAAGGAAGAAAGTTAAGTACGTTTGGAGTGAATAATGTGAAAGGAGTTTTCAAAAACTTAGATTGACTACGACACCAATTTTAGCCATACCGGAATCTCATAAGCCATATGTGATATATAGTGATGCCTCAAAGATGGGTTTGAGATGTGTATTAATGTAAGAATAGTTGTGTACGCATCCCGAAAACTTAAGGATCATGTTCAAAATTATCCTACCCATGATCTAGAATTAACAGCTGTTGTGTTTACTCTAAAGATTTGGAGGCACTATTTATATGAAGAAAAATGTGAAATCTGCACGGACCATAAGAGGCTTAAGTATTTATTCAGTCAGAAAACCTTGAATATGAGGCAAAGAAGATGGATGGAAGGCATAAGTGACTTTTAGTGTAAAATTAAGTACCATCCTGGCAAGGCTAATGTGGTAGCCAATGCTTTAAGCAGAAAAACCCATGCAAAAGAATTATTAGTACTAGCTGTGATGCAAGAATTTCTAGTAAACAAGTTGCCAAGAAAATCAAATTGATGGTAATTCAAAAAATCATTCCCCTAATAGATGAAGAAATTAAAGAGGGACAACAAAAGGACCATAAGTTGGAAAAGTTAAGACATCAATTAGTGGAAGGAAAAGAGTCCCCACATTATCAGATCTAGGGTAATGGAATATTGTGTTATAGAAACAGAAAAGTAATTCCTAATGATCCATAGTTGAAAGAAAGGTTGTTGAGAGAAGCTCATTGTACACTATATACTGCTCATCCCGAAAGTACCAAGATGTATCGAAATTTAAAAGAAAAGTTTTAGTGGGAAGGAATCAAAAAGGATGTTGCAGTTTTTGTAACAAAATGTCCAGTGTGTCAGTTAGTAAAAGCGGAACACCAAAGATTAGCTGGTGAATTGCAACTTTTACCAATTCCCAAATAGAAATGGGAAGATATATCTATGAATTTTGTAGTTGGGTTACCAAGAACATCCGCCGGAAATAATTCAATTTGGGTGGTAGTTGATTGGTTAACAAAGAGTGCCCACTTTCTGCCAATTTCAAATACGGATTCAATGGAAAAGTTAGCACGAATTTATGTGAAGGAAATAGTTTGTCTTCACGGAGTTCCTAAGACAATAGTGTCAGATCGAGATCCTACATTCACATCTCAATTTTGGCAAAGTTTACAAAAGATGATGGGCACAAGTCTGAATTTTAGCAGTGCGTATCATCCTCAAACGGATGGACAAACAGAAATGACTATTCAGATTTTACAAGATATGTTACGAGCTTATGTCTTAGATTTTGGTGGTGATTGGGAAAGTCTTTTACCATTAATTGCATTTGCTTATAATAATAGTTTTTAAGCTACCATTCAGATGGCGCCTTATGAAGCATTGTATGGAAGCAAATGCAGATCCCCTATATATTGGGATGAACTTGGTGAAAGTAATATTTTGGGACCCGAATACCTACAAGAAGTTAAGGAACAAGTGGAAGGATCAGAGTTAGAATGAAGACAGCACAAAGCAGACAAAAGAGCTATGCAGATAATCGTAGAAGGGCTTTAGACTTTATGGTAGGCGACTGGGTATACTTGAAAGTCTCGCCTATGAAAGGAGTAGTGCATTTTGGAAAAAAGAAAAAACGGAGTCCTTGTTGTATTGGACCCTATGAGATTCTGGAAAAAGTAGGGCTAGTAGCTTATTGTCTAGCTTTACCTCGTGAATTGCAAGGAGTTCATGATGTTTTTCATGTGTCTTCTTTAAAGAAAAGTCTGGGAGAAGGACCGACGGTGATAATGGATCCAGGTCTTATCAATCATCGCCCCATTTTGACATATGAAGAGTGGCCTATAAGGATTGAAGATAAGAAGGACCAAACGTTGCTAAATCGTGTTATTTCATTAGTCAAAGTACTTTGGAATAATCTCGATTTCCAAAAATTTATTTGGGAATGTAAGGATATGATGAGGGCTAAATACCCTCATTTGTTTGAAAACTGATTGTGATTGATTGCATTTTGTTTTGATTATGTATATATGTGATGTGACTTTCATGAAGCCAGTATATATTTATTTCTTGTATGCTATGATTGTTAAAATTCATTAATTGGTCTTATTCAGGATGAATTGTACTAAGAAAATCGCAAGAATGTCTGTAACCCCCATAGAACAATTAAAAGAAAGATCTGAGACATTAAGAGAAAGAATACGTAGAGAGAGAAAAAGTCAGACAAAAGCAGAAAGACTGAAGAGATTAGAAAAGAATGAATGCCATATAACTCACATAATGGATATAGATGACAAAGGAAATCCAGTATTCAAGAAAGCTTTACTTGGAAAAGAAAGATAACCAACTATGAGGGAATTGAATGCTGAAAGAGAATTTTTACGAAGAATAGATAAAGGAAAATCAGTTGTAGTTGAGTATTCAGATGACTCTAAAGAGCGTAGGCATCAAAACGTGGAAGGACTAGTTATAATAGAAACTGAAGAAGAAATATCGCTTAAATTACAAGAACTGAGTGTCAACATGTACTATGACCCAGATTTAGACACAATCTTTTATTTTTCACAAGACTCATTGTCCCTAGAAGAAGGAGTACCTACATCTTCAAAGGAGTAAACTGCTGCCAGTAACCAAGATACAAGCCTTTTATATTGAGTTCTTTAAAATTTCGACTTATCAATTTCGAGAACAAAATCTTTATTTTAGAGGGGGAGGATGTAAAAACCCTTCCTTTTTAAAGGTCTTCATTGGGTTAAATCTTCATTTAGAGGTCATTTTATCATTTTAAGGAATTTTTTGGAAATATATGACACCTAGGTTTAAGGACTAAATTAGAGACTCTTAAGATATTAGATGAAATATGGTGAATTATGGTCAATTTTTGGAAATTGAGCAAGGCGTTAGCTATAATATTTTAGCTTGAATTTAGAAAAAAAATTATTTTTAGAAGATTAAGAGGAAATTGAGAAAATTAGAATTGGAAGAAGGGAAACACATCTGAAGCTCGGATTGGTGCTCTCGGGTTACTCCAACCAGTTTCAGTAAAATAATCATATATTTCTCATTTGATTCCAGAATTTGGTGATTCAAAATTATATATATCACTAAGAGGATGATATAAAACTTTTATATTTTGAGGTTTTGGATAATCGAATTTAATCGAGGACTTATTTGAGATGGAAGTAGACGGACCTGAAATGGACGAAAGCTGGAGTCCGAAAATGAAAAGTGCCACCGCCTTACTATTAGGGCCTAAATATGATTTGTTATCGTCATTTTTATCATCTTGACATGTGTAAGGAGGTATGTGACATGTAGAGAAAGACTTTCTAGAAGGATAGTTAGCATAAAATCATGAGGGAACCATAGGAAGAAGGAATGGAAGGAAATCTGTTAGGACCTAACTAAGCAAGTTAATTCCAGATATTACCCCAACCAAGCCTTAGGATTTATCTTCTAGATTGATACAAGTGTCTTGCTAGGAGGTCATACGAGTGGCAACTTGGGGGAAATAGCTCTGGAAGTGTTGGTTGCCCCTTGGAGAACCCAAGTAGCCGATGTGTCACGCCCCGATTATTCGCATTGATTACAACGCAAATCGACGCATCCGGACAAGCAACACAAGGCTACTTATCCTATGTAAACATAAAAAGTAGCATGCATGCATCTAAGCTTACTAATTAAATGCAATGCTGAACGCAGCTGGAAGAAGTAAATTCCCAATATGAGCAAAGAGATCTAACTCTCGCATCAATAGACCACATGGCATACTATAATTACACTTCTCATAACATTGTATTTACAACAATATTCTGTATTTACTCTTACATAACCCAGTTAGTTTTCTCTAAACAAAAACTCATATCCTACCATCATCCAGTACTCTTACTTCTTCACTTGATTACGCACATGGGATCATCTCAACCGGAGAGGAGCATTCCATAGGACCCTCAGGGTACCTCAGAATCTCCCGTGCTGACCGAGTCTCAATGCAATTTATCTATCCCTGCAACAACATCTATCATTCCATAAGGAATGATAGATAAAATAGATAAAACATAAAAGAGTGAGATTTACAAGAAATCTCAGTAAGTACACAGTTAACGAAATAAAGCATAGATAACCTCAACTATCATCATACATAGTCATACTCACCAACATATCACTTATAAGCATACTTTATGGAACTTATACACATCAATTACCCATCTTACCATACAAACTTAAATCTTAGCTAGACCCATCATCACATACAACCTTAGATCTTAGCTAGACCCATCATCACATACACTTATACTTATACTTTCCACTTTACTTATTAACCTCATAAGTTTCTTTTATTTCTTATCCTCGATGGGCGTTACGTATCGCCGTCCCCATCGGGATCTACTTATTGCATTACCTCGACAGGCGTTACGTATCGCCGTCCCTGTCGGCACGTCAGTCATACGGGCGTTACGTATCGCCGTCCTCGTCATGACGTGACTAACTCATCAATCATACTCATCAATCATCCGGGCGTTACGTATCGCCGTCCCCGTTATGATGAGTCTCGTGTCAATCGTCCGGGCGTTACGTCTCGTCGTCCCCGTCATGACACGGAACATATTATTATATCACGACAGGCGTTACGTATCGCCGTCCCTGCCGGCACGTCAGTCATACGGGCGTTACGTATCGCCGTCCCCTTCATGACGTGACTAACTCATCAATCATACTCATCAATCATCCGGGCGTTACGTATCGCCGTCCCCGTTATGATGAGTCTCGTGTCAATCGTCCGGGTGTTACGTCTCGCCGTCCCCGTCATGACACGGAACATATTATTATATCACGACAGGCGTTACGTATCGCCGTCCCTGTCGGCACGTCAGTCATACAGGCGTTACGTATCGCCGTCCCCGTCATGACGTGACTAACTTATCAATCATACTCATCAATCATCCGGGCGTTACGTATCACCGTCCCCGTTATGATGAGTC
Organism: Platycarya longipes; assembly: GCA_036559045.1. Lineage (NCBI taxonomy): Eukaryota > Viridiplantae > Streptophyta > Magnoliopsida > Fagales > Juglandaceae > Platycarya > Platycarya longipes. The sequence continues at coordinate 16,606,697 of CM071803.1, read as the reverse complement.
TCGTGTCAATCGTCCGGGCGTTACGTCTCGCCGTCCCCGTCATGACACGGAACATATTATTATATCACGACAGGCGTTACGTATCGCCGTCCCCGTCATGACGTGACTAACTTATCAATCATCTGGGCGTTACGTATCGCCGTCCCCGTTATGATGAGTCTAGTGTCAATCATCCGGGCGTTACGTATCGCCGTCCCCGTCATGACACGGAACATATTCTTTATATAAATTATTTTCTTTCTTTTTGTTTCTCTCTTATTCATATGAGTTATTTTCACCTATAACTCTTCCCATTTGAAACACCACTACTATTCTAAGAAAACCCTAAATCTAAGCAAAACAGGGTATCTCGCTCGAGCGGGTGTCGAGCGAGTGTCGAGCGAAGTCACGGGTTGGAACTCGCTCGAGTGGGGTATCAAGCGACAGTCAAGCGAGATCACGGCTCATGGGGTTTTTCAACCTAAACCAAGCAATCTTCTCACATAAACCTTATTTTTTTCTTATTAAAACATAAATCTAGGTCCTTATAATTTTCCTAACACTTTACCATCACCAAATCATATCCAAAACACCATAGATTCCAAACACATCATATAAGCCTAATTCAAGCTCCAACTAACAACAAACTTAATTCCATCAATAATCTACCTATTCTATGCTAAGATTAAGTTAAATTGTATACTTACAAGTTTCTCCAAAGCTTGGTTGAATGATCCAACTAGCCCTTGCAACATTTCTCCTCAAAGCACCCACTTAGCTCACTTAGGTGAAGTTTGGAGGTTCAAGGGTTAGGGAGGCTTTTTCTTTTGCTTTCTCTCCAAGTGGACGTGACTCTCCTCTCCCAAAAGGTCCCTTATGGACTGAAGATAGCTATATATATATAAGAATAGATGGCTTGGGGAAGAAGAGAAGGAAAACAAACCAAGGCCCTTGGTTAGCTCAAACCGTGTATGGGCATGACATGTTGTCCAGCTTTGGTTAATCTAATCCTCATCCATATTTCTCATGATCTCCAAAGATTCCCATCCTATGGCTATGCTTCTTCCTCATCTAAAATCATCTTAGATCAATGGCCCCAAATAATTACCAATTATAGATATAAAAGTAAGCTCCAAAAAGTCTAAAATACCCAAGATGAGCTTAGCTGGCTATTGGCCTTCCTTGCATCCTCAAGGCTTCTAGAAAATTTTCCTCACCCATATCCACACGTCCAAGACTCCCTTAGCACCCTTAGAGTGGCTGGAAAATATCTCATCACCTAATTCCCAAGGTTTGGTTATCAATTGGTTGGAAACAAAGGGGATAGTTGACTGTTTTGGCTAATCAGATTAGTCCTTCACTCTTGTTTGGTTCTAAGCTAATTATTCTTCTAGAAGCTCTTTCTCCACCTAACACATGCTCTCATACATGTATCTAGCAGATAACCATGAGGAGAACCAATCAAATTCGAACATCTAAGGTGATGTGGTGAAGTGATTTATTTTCGAGCTCCAGTTTGCACTTAAAACAGATCAGTCTCATTCCAGCCCAATTAATCCATTGATACACTTCGATTCTCTAAAACCTCCAGTAATAAAAGTTATAGATCTATGTCTTAGAGTTCTATAGGAACTGGAATCACTTCATTTGGAGTTCATATGACCAAGTTATGATTTTTCTAATAAAACTCGACAGATAAACCCGAGAACACCAATCCGGGTACACCAAGTGTTGGATAGATGATTCATCTTATTTCACACGAAATTCACTAAATAAAATCTCCTCATTTTCCATATCTCTACACACTTGTCCAGATCTTAGGATAACTAAGAAAATAATCCAAAGGCTTAATCTTATCCAATGTTCTTAGTCAACTTCAAGTCAATGCTCATCTATCTCCAATTCAGACCTAATACTTCAATCTCTATTTCTTATTTGATTAAGTCCATATTTCTTAAACCTCAAAACATAAAAGTTGTATATATTCCTCTTAGCTTTCCATAGCCTCTTGAATCACTCAAATCCGACATCAAATGAGCAAGTTATGACCATTCTACTAAAAGACGTCTGTCTGTCCCTGTATTTCGCTCGAGCCATACATCAAGCGAGAGTTGAGCGAGATCTCGGGTCTAGGCACTTTTTCACCTTAACACAAGTCACATTTATACCCAACCTTATTCCCAACCTTTCAATATAACAAATCCTATACATATATCCCAAAATTCCTAAAAATGGTTTTGGAGAAACATAATCATCCCACACATGAAAATTAAGCGGATATCTAAAAATCCGGGTTGTCACACGATGCATACATGGTGGGAAAATATCCAGCTATGTCCAACTATACACCCCCATTTGTTGGAATTTAGCTAGAGCATTGATCCTCTTAACCTTCTAAATGGCAAAAAACAGACCCTTGGATAGAGATTCTATCAATCAAGCTTAATCTGGAGTGATCATGAGGGCTAACAAGAGGTTAGCCACATCTCTCACACACACACGGCAAAAGGGGGAAGGGAGAAACTGAAATGACTTGAGCCTTGCACCCCCTTTTGAGTTGCCGCTCTCTAGTATAAATAGATGAATGAGTCTCTCGTACTTCTTTTTTAGTGAGAACACACGGCCAACTCAGAAAAAAATAAAGAGAAACTCCTCCCAAAGATCATTACATCACCTAAACACTTAAAGGAGAGTAATTGAGTGTTTTGAAGGGAAAACTTGCAAGAGCTTTGTTCAAAACACCAATTCAAGGTTAGGAGAAATTTGTAAGTACACTATTTAATTGAATCTTGGCATAGAATAAGTGATTTGATGATTAGATCATGTTTGTTACTTGTTTGAACTTAAACTTTGCTTATGTGTTGAAATGAAATCTATTAAGTTTTGGATTAGTCTTAGTTATGGAAAAATGCTAAGAAAAATCGTAAGAACTTAGAAATATTTTCTATTTTGACATATGAAGAATTTTATAAGAGGGTTTCATTTTAGAAAGAAATGAGAAAATAACCTTAGTGCATTTCGGCCTTAATAGGATTTTTGATGAATTTTTGGTTCTAAATTTTATCGAATTGGTTTTTAATTATTTGGATGATATTTTAATAATTATGAGGAGTTTGGAAACTCTAGTTTACATGAAAAATTTTCAAGAATCATCATGTTAGAAATTTGTGAAGAAATAATTAAGAAAACTATATGGTTAAGCTTGAATTTGTTTTTGGAAACTATGGTAAAATCTGGTATTTTATAAATGAAGAGTTTGACTTTATTTAAATAAAAGAAAATTAAGGTTTGAAATTATCTAATATTCAGCCAGCCATGATTTTATAATATATATATATTTTATTTTGTTTAATTGTTTAAGCATTATTTGTTATATTTCGACGTTACAAAATGATGTGACGTAAATGTATATACACATGATTCATGTTATTGTGATATGTTTATACATGTCATAAGGTTCATAAGTACATAAGATATGCATGTTAAAAGTATGAGGTTATGGACATGTTGCATTTTGTCATATATGTATCGTCATAAGTCATGACGTCGGTTTTAAAAAAATATAATAAAAAAACTTTATAAGAGCATGATATGACTAAAGTCACGTCATGATGGGGACGACGATACGTAATGTCTGTATGACAAACGTGCCGACCGGAATGGTGATACGTAATGCCCGAACGACTGACATGATTTAATAAGTTAAGAGTTGTGTCATGATAGGGACAGCGATACGTAATGCCTGAACAACTGACATGACTAGCGTGGACGACGATACGTAATGCTCAGAAGACTGACACAAGACTCGTCACTACGTGGACGACGATTCATAATGCCCGGACGACTGACGAATTATATGTATGGCCAAGCTGACGTGTCATGCTATGAGAATCTGACGGGGACGGCGATATGTAACGCCCATCGAGGTTATGTAACAAGTGAGATACATAAGATTAAGAAAGAAAATAAAAGAAATAAAAATTTTTAAGTATAAAATGGTGGGTTCATGAAAAGTATAAGTCAAGTCATGCATGTGTCTCATTAAATATTTCATGAGTTATATATGTAATAATTGTGATGTATGTAAATATTCTATCTTGTCTATGCTTCATTAAGTTAGTTGTGTGCTTACTGAGAGTTCTAAAGAAATCTCACTCTTGTGCGTTTCCATATTTTTGGATATATAAATTCTTATTGCAGGAACTTATAATGGAGAAGAGCAAGGCCTCGATGTTTCAGGAGGGCTAGAGGAGCCCTGAGAGGCCCTCTAACTACTCACTTTTTGATACATTTGTCTCTCCCATTTTTGATATTTATGATCGTTCGATGGAGTTTAGGAGCTATGGTACGTCCACATTTTCATAGGAGCAGCGACGTACTAGATGTTGTTTGACATTAGGTTTAGATGACTTGTTGTCCATATGCAGGGTCTACACGACACCGTATGGACTACGCCTTCGTTAAGATTTTTGTTTTAGTTTAGATAGGTTTCGTTATGGGAGGGAGTTTTCTGAAGTAAAGAAGGAGCCTAGGTGGCCCTAAAGTCGTATGTTGATAAGTTATGTATATGTATATGATAAAGAAAACTAACTGGGTTATAATATAAATTAAGACAATGTGGTGATGTAAATATTTTGCTATGTTTATGGTTATATTTCACCATATGATCATTAGTTTACTCTATGAAACTTTTAATTAGACTTTCTACCGCTGCAAATTTCATTGCATTGGATAGTAAGCTTAGGTGCATGCATTAAACTTTTGATACGTATGGAGGTAAGTAGCCAAGTATTACTTACTCTGACTCTTCAATTTACGTTCAATCCCCAAGCGTAGATTGAGGATATCTCAAAACTCCCAATACCTACAACACATTCCACAACCAACCAACCAACGTGTCAACTTCACATTATGAGAATGGGAGAATATGGGAATGGGAGAGGGTAGCGTGAAGGGGTTAGATTAGAGAGAGGGGTGGCTATGGGAGGTCAAGGGTGGCCAGGAGAAGCTACCTACGGTGATTAGAGGCCATGGTGGCCAACGTCGATGTTGCTCGGAGTGGATACCCATGTAGGTACACACATTTCGAGCGTGTTTTGGTGAAGTGGAGAAAGAAGGGCTGAGCTATGGGGAGCTCGACAGTGGTTGGGTAAAGGTCGTGGTGCTCGATGGTGGGGTTAGGGCTAGCTCACGGCGATGCTAAGGCCGTACGATGGTAAACATGTTTAGTGAAGGAGGCCCATTTTGGGGATGTGTGCATGCGAGGGGGAGAAGGGATGCTTTGGGGGCCGGGTTCCGTGGGGGTGGTCGCCAGAGGAAGGGGAAGCTATCGGTGCTAATGGGTGGCCACTTACAATGGTGGCATGGTGGTTTGTAATAAGCCCATGTAGAATGTTGTTTGTGTGAGGGAGAGGGGGGAAAGGGAGCTGCCAAGGGTTGGGTTCGACCGTGGTGGTTCACCGGTGTGAGGGGGAGCTACTGGGAGGTGGTGGTGGCCAAGGGAGGCTAGCGGCAAGGTTGGGTTGCTAAATGAGAGGGTGAACCTAAGGGGGGGGGGTTGTGCGACTAAAGCTAAAAGGGGAGAGAGAAGGAAAATAGGGACTATGGTTTCCTCTTTAAGGTATTTACAGGCCCTTCAGCTTGGGGTCTTCAAATCAATCTGATAGTAGGGTCTAAATACTAACTTGAAAATGTCTAAACACTAAGCGGAATTAAGATAGAATACTATAGCATATATTTAAACTCAACTTTAGTTTCTAAGAATATATCTTTTAATCATTAAATAAATGATGAAGTTTTGCTAATTACTTTTAAGAGAATAAAACCACTTAATTAATTAGAGTTTCCAACATAATTTAAATACCATAATATTTTAAATAACTAAAAGAGTTTAATTAAAAATGACTTTCTACAATTATAATATTTTTGGAGCTCTTAAAACATATTACAATTGTCTTACTTAAAATTAGGCTTGGCTCAATAATACTGGAAATACCTTATTAAAGTATTTCTAGGACATTGAAAATATTATAGGGCTTTAAAACACTGGGTTTACTTTAAATCCATGCGGTGCCCGTTTTCTCTATTGTGAACCTTTTCCGAATTGCACATTTGGAACTAGGTTTAATTGTTCAAGTGCAGATTGGGATGTCAATTTTGCTAGTCTTGGCTGATATTCTTCCTTACTGTTAAACCACGTTTTTTTCTTCTTTAAAGGTGGTCTGCATCAAGCCATCGATAATGACCCATATAACATTGTTTACAGTCACACATCAACCACACTAAATCTGTTTCTGTATTACATATGTGTTACATACAAGACACACCAACCTTCCTTTCATGCTCCACTCAGAAAAAATTTGCATATGCTGGAAAATCATTGATTGTCCAGTAGTGCAGTATGTAATTGGAACATTGATTTAGTAATTGCATAATATGCCTCAATACCATCAACTAAAGGACGTAGGAAGATATCGATATCATTTCTTGGTGATCTAGGATCTGGTATTAGACAGGTTAGCATAAAGTATAAGTCTTTCATGCAAGACCAATGTGGCAAGTTGTAAGGAAGCAGTATTATTGGCCATATGTTGTAGGGTTTGCTCATGTTATTGAATGGGTTAAACCCATCACTTGCAAGTCCAAGCCACACATTATGCTCATCTTTGGCAAACCAATTATGTTCGCCATCAAAATCTTTCCAAACACTAGAATCAATCGGATGCCTTATACATGTAAGATCATCGACATGTCTATCTTTATGTCATCGTATAGCTTTAATTGTCTTCATCGACATATAAAGGCGTTGCAACCTTGGCTTTAGAGGAAAATAGCGCAACACTTTCTAAGGTATCCAATGTTTACCATTCCTTGAGACCCACCTCGATGCATTGCACTTGGGGCACTCATCTTTGTCTTCATTTTCTTTCCAAAACAAGACGCAATCATTTGGGCATGCAAGGATCTTTGTGTAACTAAATCTCAACCCACGCTCTAATCGACGTACATCGTTATAGTCTTCAGGCAAAAGAGCATTCGAGAATGTAGATTTCAAAAGCTTTGGACCATGTTGAAAGACTTGTCACTCCAGCCTCTAATTGTCTTGATATGAAGCAACTTAACTATAAATGATAGTTTTGAGAAGTTTGTACATGATAGGTAGAGCGGACGTCATGCATCCTCTAAGCACTGCTCAAATGTCTGGTGTTTTGGAGTGTCCACGTTGGGTTGTGCATTATCATCTCCACCACCATCCGCATTTAAACCGACTCTACTATCCATGAAGGATCCCTATACGAATTTCATCTAACATATCACCTACGTCATCAATGTGGTCATTGAACTCGAGTCCCTCATCTTCATCGAAAGAACGGCTGGCAATGAAAGAATCATCTTCTCCGTGGAATATCCATTGAGTATAATTAGTATCAATCCCCATCTGGAAAAGATGGTCTTTGACAACATTGGTCGAGTGGAAAAAAGGATTACGACATCTTCGACAAGGACACATAATTGAAAGACTGCTATTGGCATTGGCTTCAACCATGGCTAAGAATTGCTTAACTCTTTCGGCATATTCGTTCAGCTGCAATTTATCCTCAATATGCATCAAGGCTTTTTGCATTTAAAACTTGGTACCACAAATTCCCAAGTTAAACTTTTCAACATAGAAATTGACATGCTTCACAACACAATGAGCATACCTCGATGTGGATAAGAACATCTTCATTGGTCTTATCAAAATAAATTATCAAATTTTGATAAAAAGTACAAATTTGCACATATCAAAAAATTTTGGTTACATTTGATCACTATGACAAAAAAGTAGAAAATAGCATAAAAGTGCTTTTTGGTTAAGTCTTGAATAGCAAATCATCAAATTTGATGGAATACAATGTAACATTCACAAGTGGGAGTTATCCACATCAAATATACAACCACTTTGAAAAATAGCCATCAAATTCAGGTACATGTAGATTGCCATATACATGTTTAAAAAAATACACCAAAACAATTTGATGCATATACCAACCACTTAAAAAATACTGTTTTGTTGTAGCTATAGGAAAAGTCATGTTTCAGTAGCTACTTTTGTTTCCAAATAGTTTAATCGAAATAGGTTTAAAAGGAATTTATAATAATTAGATAGGTTAAAACTAGACTGAGACTTAGATCCCATCTGAAGCATACAAATCCTATATGCTAACCGTAGGTGACATATATCTTTATTGATACAATGCCCATTTGTGCAATGCCAAATTACACTTTAATAATCACTAGACAGAGATATAGTAGTTATTACATTGTAACAGACTGCTAAAAATTCAATGGTGAAATTTCTATAGACTTTAGGAATCTCGTGAAAACTCCGTAAGGTTTCACAAATCGATATATCGCATATGTTTTTGTATGTTAGTATGGTCTGTGCCATTTGACTCAGTTGATTATTTAGGATTTTATGATGCAATAATCCTATTTTCAGTTTTCGATCGATACACTCGTTAGAATTCGAGTTTTGGTTTTTTTGTGACACTTCGGAGTTGAATTTTATTAGATGAGTTGCACTTTTAGCTTAGTGTTATTATTTAGAATTTTTCAGTATAAAGTTTAGTTTTTACTTTTTCAGAGTGAATAATAACCTCCTTAGTAGTACCTACTGCAATATTTTCAGAATCACAGTGTGGGAAGTCCAAATTAAGTTGGAGAAATTTTATTTGGACATTTGACATTTGGCACCAAGAGGAACTAATAAATGTTTTGAGAAGGAATCAAGGTACGAGACTAAGCCACCTAAGTAAAACCTTATTATATTTTTTCTAACCATTTAAATTATGTTGAACCAAAGAGGGTTTCAACCCTAGTAAGACCCTATGCTTGGAATCCAATTGAAATCCAAAAATCTTATTTGAAATCTAAATCTTCAACGGTTTCCCCAAATCCTAAAGTTGGCCTCCAAACCTTTTTATCCAATGTTTAGCATTGTCTTTAATCACTTGATTAAATCACATCCATAGGCTATTAGTTCTTCCAATTCATTTTAATACATCATTATTCAACCTTTTAAATCTTAAAATTTCATTGGGCCAAGAAAAATTGAATTTGGGCTTGATAGCATCCCAAACACTAATCAAAACCCTCTTTAAGACCCCAAATTGAAGCCCACTTGGTTGAGGCCTACTAAGTCCATGAAAATTGGCCACTTTGGCAAAGCTTATTGAGGAAGTTTCCTCTCCCATATGGCAGGCCATTCCCTTCCCTTGGCTACACTCAATAGTGACGTGATGTGAAGTACAAATATATCTTACCTCCGTCCATGCTTCATAACTGCAGCAGCCAGCTATACTTCTTACCATTCTTTACCTTTATGTGACCTAATCACTTTCAATTAAAGGTCATTCAAGACCATAATTGTTTCCTCCAGAGGTCTATAGTCTTGAAAGACCCTCTTAACATCATTCCATCATCTTTTCACTCCACTCTTAAAGAGAAACCCGAAACAATTCTCTCGAAAAGATTTTTGCCTATTCTTGAGGGGTTATTTTGGATCCCTTGTAAGTATTTTCTTGCTAAATCTCCTTCATGAAAGTTGTTCCTCTTTGCGTCTAGTTTCCGTGGATATATTTTTAGTTTCATTTCATGGTCATTTGGTTGGTCAAAAGTGATTTTAACTGTGAATAGGTTACTTTAGGCGTTAAACTAAAGGGTGGTTATATTTTTGGAGTTTTGACCAAGCTAATGGAAATATCTTGGTCCGAAAATTTTATGGAGTATTTTTAAATTGTTTTTATGAATAACCATTGAGGTTTTGTTGCATGACTAAAGCTTTTGATGATGGTTTTTCTTGGATCTAGAAACTTGAAAATTGGAAGTAGAAAAACAGTTTCTATTCTGAGTAAATTTGAATATTTCGTGGTCTAATCCTATTTCAATGGCTTTGATAATTCTATTGAAGGATCCTAAGCCTATGATATACATGTTAGAATATTGTTTTGAAGATATTTGGTGTTAATTTCTAAGATATGAAATTTTATGCAAAGAGATATTTGGATAGGTCAAAGTGTTGAGGTTCTTGACTAAATTTATATTTTGATTGATTTTTTACCATGTGATCTTGAGTTTGAATTATACAAAGTACCCTGCAGGGCCACAGGCCAACTGGTAAACTTAAATGGATTATATGAAACGACATCGTTTCCAGATAAACGACACCATTTTATCCCAGTTGAGGGCAAAATGCCCAATTACAACCCCCCCCCCCGCGCAACTCATCCATTTCATCTAATTTTTCCATTTTTTGATTTCTCAAGCTTTCAAAACCTTAGTAGCCGCCTTCATCCCCTTGCCTCCTCCTCGCGGCCTCACATCTCTCACAGCCTTGCCTCACGGCTTTGCCTTCTCCTCGCGCATGTGGCAGTGGCGACACGATGCCATTTTTGTACGAATCCTTCCATTTCTCCATTTTTTTGGTACGTTTTTGTCAAACCATTTTGGGTTTGTTCGTTTCACTAAGTGTTGAGTCATTTGTAAGTATAAAAGGATTTGTAAATATTCATGCAAACTTGGATACTTATTGTGAAGACGATAATCGTTGCTTGAGTTCAATGGCTCTCTAAATGAAGACAGAGTATTAAAAGTATTGGGTTGATGTGGAAAAGATAATTTAGTTGTTGTTTATTGCTGCCATTCTTGAATCATGGTACAAATTGAGTGCTCAAGGTTATTGGTTCAATCAAACATTGTACGAGGAGAAAGGTGAGGAATTTGTTGTACTCATAAAGAGGGATTTGACATATTTGTAGGAGCAATATGTTGGGTTTGGTTGTGGGACTTTAACTAAGTCAACTTCTTATAGGTAATGCATCAACGAGGAGTGCTATTATTAAAAGTGATCCCTTGTTCTTTTTGAAATCCTACCATAGAGTGCAAAAATCTACATCCTTGATGGATTGTAAATTAGAGTTAGAACGGTATTTGCTAGAGGATGTTGAGGTTCCTGCTAAGGGTTTCGATATTTTAATTTGGTGGAAGGCAACTCCACCAAATATTCGGTTCTTGCTCTGATGGCAAAATATATCTTGGCCATTCTGATTAGCACCGTAGCATCTGAGTCGGCATTTAGCGTAGGAGGTCAAGTACTAGATTCGTTTAGGAGTTCTTCGGTCCTAGGACTATAGAGGCTCTTGTGTGCATGCAGATTGATTGAAGTCCACTCCTATATGTTTAACTGAGAATTATTCGGATACCATTGATGATGCAAAAAGTTATAAGTTAGACATAGGTAATATATTTAGATATATTTTTTTAAAACTTGTATATATGTTGATTTTGACATCCCTAGTGATACTAATCTCCTACTCTTTGACATCTTATGGTAGAATTAACCACTAGTATGACAAACCTACTACGTGAGGATGATTGAGGTTTGAATTCTTGTGATATTCTTAAATTTGTAATTTTATATGCAACTTAATTTTTTTTGTATTGCTCATGTTTATTAAGATCTTTTCATTTCCTTTTCAAGTATTGTTGAGAAGAACATTATAAGGTGAAACCTTCTTGTTTTAGTAATATGTTTGTTGGGAGTTTGACACTTTAATTTGGTGTTTTTTTTAGTTGGAACTTGGTACTTAGTTTGTAGTAATATATTTGATCGTTTTTGTCAAAATTAGAACTTAAAACATGTTTATTTAATCGTTGTAAACTTGTGAGAACCTATTATTATTAGTGATGTAGATGATGGGTGTGGAATGTGAGTGTGGAATGTGGATGTGGATGATGAATGTGAAGTGTGGAATCTAGAATGTGGATAATGAATAGGAATGTTGTGCCTATCCTATGTTTATTTTGGATGTGGATGTTTGGATTTAAAGGGATATTTAGTTTTTTTTTTAATTTTTTTTCTTTGTTATTTGGAAGTGATATTTAGTTGGATGTGAATGATTTTGGATGTGATTTCATCATATTTAGGGGTGTAAATGGTCGGGTCCGGGAAATTTGTGGACCGGTTCCATTTGATCCAAGAATTCTCTCACCCTCGACCGGACTGAACTCCTATTCGGTCCATACCGGTCAGGTTCAATTCGGTCCAAGGGCGGTCCGGTCTGGTCCAAGTGTACCCCATATGATTTAATGAGCTAAATTTAATCTAAAATTTGGCAATGATTAATTTTTTTTTTTGCTCAAATTTAATTATTTTTAGTCTAATTGACGTATTTATCACAGGTTTAATCCAAAAAAAAATTAAAAAAACCTACTCTTAAAAAAATGGCAAAAGAAAAATAATCTAAATAAAAAAATAGGAAACAAATAGTCTTTAAAAACCCAAAAAAAAAAAAAAATTACCTCTTAAGACTTAAGAGTCCTTAAGGGTTAGTATATTATATATTTATATGTTAGCAAATAGTGATAAATTAATAATAATATACTTATTACTTATAAACTATTACTAATACTCTATATAGATATATTATAATTTATATTTTTATATTACAATTAGTCAACTTTTATAAATTATAATATGTTAATATTATAAAAGTATATATTATATATTAATCTATATTAATATTAATATTATAATTTATATACTATTATTTATATATATATATATATATGGTGGAGGTTCGGTCTGGTCTGATCCGGTCCAAGCTGAGAATTCCCCTGAACCAGGTCTTTTTATAGCCTTAATCATACTAATTGTGTAGATTATGAGTGATGTGTACACTTTACATTTAAATGGTCAAAGTAGCTATTAAGGAGGTCCGGAGGTCTAGTAGATCTTTTGTTTTTGTTTTTGTTCTTGTTTTGTATTTTTTTTCCTTCAGAGTTTCCATATTCATGATTTTTTCTAGAATAATGCAATTGTATTTTATCGATCAAAACAATGAGAGGCATACTTCTTTAATTCGGATATCTCACAAATTTTTTTTCTTCTATATTTTTGTGTGCTAAAGGCCCAAATGTAAAGTATAAATAGGTTAAAAATACAAGAAAGGCCCAACAAAAGTACAATATAGGGAAGGCCCAAGAAAGCCCATGTCCGACTCAAATCACCAACTCCACTCTGACAACTAGGAGGCAGAGGTGGAATAGTGGTTCGGTACTTCGGAGGCAAAGTCGGAGGTAATTTCAGACCTCAGACTAAGTTAGAGTCGAAGTCGATAAATGACCTTTTTGACTCCGAGCAGGGTAGTGCCCAACCCTATTTTGAACTAGTCCTTGTTGTTGGAGCACGCAACCCTAAACCTAGACCATAAAGAACTCATAGGAGAGGAATTCCTTCTATCACCTTTGTGACCCTTGCCACCGACCATGTGCATGAGGGCACGCAACCATGCCCCATACTAGCTTGCATGAGAGTCATGCAACATACTCTTCTCACCTTAGAACACTTTAAAGTGTCATGTTTAATAATTCCATAATTGAAACGAAAGGAAGGTAACCTTTCCTACAAGATAGGAATTCAGACTTTCGAACCTTTAGAGAAAGGAAAACCTCTCATTAAGGGGTTCATCATATAAAAAGTTTTTTAATAGTGAACATTATTCATTTTTAAAATAATTACATGATATTTGCTTACTCTACGATTGTATGTAATATTACTCATTGATTAAATTATTTAAATAAAATAATACCAGTATATACCTGCATTAATTTTTAGTTTAAGGTCACTAGATGTAATAGATCTGAGGCTATGTAGGTCATTTCTTAATGTTCATGCAATTTAGTAATTTATCGAATCATGGTCAATTGCCAACCATTATGGTTTGATTATTAATTATACGGTGTTTGGATATAGACTTATTTATGAAATAAATAATGTATATAAAATATATATATAGGAGAAAACATATAATTATGTGATTAGGCCTAAAGCATAAATCTACGTGTTGTTTGAGTGAAAAATCTACTGTATATAGTAATTATATAATTTCTAATGGTAGCTTTCAATACAATGAAAAAAAAAATAAGGACTGAAGAGAGGTTGAAAAAGACGTAATTCCACACGTGATGCATAAAAAAAGCTAATTCATTTTATATGCCACACCTAATGCATAAAAAAGCCCATTAATTGGGCATTATTGGATGGTCATGCACCCCATATTCAGCGGTTTTGCCTCAAATTTCTCCCTCCTTTATCTTGTCTACATTATTAATAATCACTTCGCTCTGCTCTTTTTTTAATCTTATCGTCACATCACCAAACTGTTTCAGCACTACCATTCTTTTAAGAAAAACATTGATCATCTCTCTCTCTCTCTCCCTCTCCCTCTCCCTAATGAAGCTCCCAAGAAAATGGACCTGCTTCAGCTCCTGATCATGATGACGATATTTATCCTCCTCTCGAAACTCCTGCACTCAGTTTTATGGTTGCCGTGGAGAATCCAAAAGCACTTCCGCAGGCAAGGCGTACGAGGCCCTCCCTACCGTCCTGTTGTCGGAAACATGCCAGAGATTCGCCGGATGATTGCCGAAGCTCAGTCGAAGGCCATGTCTTGGGATGACCACGACACCCTTCACCGGCTGGCTCCGTACTATTCCGAGTGGTCGGCTGTGTATGGGAGGACGTTTCTGTATTGGTTAGGGTCTAAGCCCAGGCTCGCTATCGACGATCCTGACATGATCAAGGAGGTTCTCATGAACACTGGCGGATCATTTGAGAAGATGGAGCATAACCCTCCGGTTAAGATGTTCTTTGGAAAAGGAATATTTGCATTGAGGGGCGAAAGATGGAGCCTTCACAGAAGAATCGCAAACCAAGCTTTCAAGATGGAGAACGTCAAAGTAATTTCTCACTACCATTATTACTACTCTTTGTATTCGTTTTCATAAGTTTTGGTCAACTAAAATTCATTAAATATTATAGTACCATTCGTTTTTGCTTTGTATATTCGTTTAGTGTTAGAGTTCCAACAAAAACAGTAGGAGCTGATCTAAATCACTCAATCTACTACTGTTATAATAAGAAAAGAAGTGGTGCAACAAAGAAGTTCCACGAAAGTTAAATCGAAATAATGGTATAATTTTAATTTTCGCATGACACGTCATAACTAATTTATAATAAAGTTAACTTATAATCTAACGTACTCTGCCATCAATCCAATTTGTGAGCTTATTTTTGTAGAATATTTTTGTAGCAAAAATATTTTTCTAATAAGAAACAAGAAACAAATAATAAGAAAAGAATTGGCGCAACAAAAAAGTTCTACAAAAATAAATTCACAAAATGAAATAATTTTAATTTTTCATATAGTACTTCATATCTAATTTACAATAAAGGCATTTTACAATTTAATGTACTTCATCAATTTATGAGCTTATTTTTGTGGAATATTTTTTTGACTAAAATATTTCTCTAATAAGAAACAAGAAATAAATAATAGGTTAGATCATATAAAGTTGTAGACACTCTATGTGAACTACTTTAGGGCAAGTACAACTCAAATTTTGTTAGTTTAATTTTCTAAGCAATGATATCTTGGGGCATTGCCACAATGGTGATATTGCAGGCTTGGGTGCCAGAGATTGTGGCTAGTACTAGACAGATGCTCCAAAAGTGGGAAGAAGAGAGAGGAGGAAGGGACGAATTCGAGATGGAAGTGCACAAAGAACTTCAAAACCTTTCAGCAGACATAATATCTAGAACTGCATTTGGAAGTAACTTTGAGGAGGGGAAGAGAATCTTCATGTTACAAGAGCAGCAACTACGCCTTGTCTACCTAGCTTATAGAAGCGTCTACCCTCCTGGTTTCAGGTGATCAAGTACATATTCAAGATTCTCATCATAGGCTTATAACTTCACCATTTTTAATAAGACGGAGCAAAAATTTAAAAATCTATCTCTGCTCTGATTTTGAGAAAACAAAGTTGGAGTTGATTTTTTTCAATATTTTAGTCAGAGTCGGAGTTGCTGGACCGACTCCGACTACGATCTAATCTGACTTCGACCTCGACTTTGCATGTTGACTTTGGATCTGACTCTAAATCTGACTTTGATATTATACATATGTTATAAAAATATTTTTTTAATATAGTAATCATATGTGGTGCCCTCAATTTCCTCTTAAAAAGGCATGGAAATTGAGGCGTCGAGATGTTAACAACATGGGTCACGCATCCAAAAAATCAAATGCCAAATGTGTGTACACATGATTTGAATAAAATAAAAGCAGTGGATAACTGAAGTTATTATCTAAGTATCAGAATTTTTAGAAATATTTTACAAATCAATTTAACACAAATTATCCAACAGAAGATTTAATACAGTTATCCCAAAGACAAAACATAAAGATACATAACTATCAAATCCAGGAATAACAATTCCCAAAATAATAAATTATAATACCATACTTCAACAGCGGAGCCGCCTCCTCAGGTTTAGCCTCCTCGACATTTGCATCCAAAATCTATGACGCA
Source organism: Platycarya longipes (assembly GCA_036559045.1). Lineage (NCBI taxonomy): Eukaryota > Viridiplantae > Streptophyta > Magnoliopsida > Fagales > Juglandaceae > Platycarya > Platycarya longipes. The sequence continues at coordinate 16,590,305 of CM071803.1, read as the reverse complement.
AAAAATGGTATCGCAGGTAAGTACAATCCAAACAAACCACAAGATATAAAGTAAATTCACTCAACAATACGCAAGAACACAATACCAAATGCATGAAGCTCAAAATCCTCTTGCTCAAAACAAATAAAATAAACACACGCCAAAATCTCATTTGGCCCAAGATAAACTCAAACAAAAACATCCATCATTTTCCCAGAAAATGATACATGTAAATCATTTAAAACCACAACAATTTTTCCAGAAAATGGTCCACATAAAATTAATTAACACAAGAGACGGGTATTGCAGGCTAGTCATACGGGCGTTACGTATCGCCGTCCCCATCATGACATCCACACACTAATCATATTGGGCATTACGTATCGCCGTCCCTAATATGACATGCACACACGGACCATAACAGACGTTACGTATCACCGTCCCCGTCATGACTCCGTCAAAACTGTTAAAATTCATAATCCTAGTAATACTATAGGCGAGAATCACAGGCGGAACTAAATCACCATCCCTGCTTACCACCATCCCTACAGTATGTCTCTTTCAAAATTGATCAATCAAATCATTTCAATAACCCAAAAATTATATCTCACACAAAAACCTTAAAACACTAATTATACACAAGAACCAGCGTGCAATTACACAATGCGTACCATCATAAACAATTATCCAACAATCAGCAAGTTCAATAATCAAACAAACACACAATTGTTAATGCAAAATATATTTAAGTCTTAAAATTTATTTGGAAAATACTTACCGCAGGTAAAAGCAAAGATCTTCACATAAGCACCAATCCACATCGCTCATAACAGTCATTTTGTACGCTGGGTTAAAGTACTCGGTTTGATACCAAAATTTACGAAAATACTCATTAAAGGGTGGGAAATCTCATGAAAGTGGTGGTGAGGCGGTGCAACCACCGGAAGGTGATGGATCGGGCTCAAAATAGGTGGAAACCCATTTTCGAGTTTATGCTTATACACGGGAGATGGGGTCACGAAAGGAAAAACTGAGCTAGGGGGTGGTCGGTTAAGGTGGAGGAATGTTTTGGTGGTGGAGGTGAGACCCACGGTGGCCGGATGGCAGCGCGGCGAAGGGAAACCCATTTGAAGACCCATTTTGAGTGGAGGAGAAAGGGTGGAGCTAGGGTGGCTACCAGCAGTGAGTTTGGTACTCTGGAGGGTGGGGAGTCTAATGGTGGTGGTGGTGGGCCAAGGCGACTGGTGGTGGCACCAGAAAATGCAAGAAAAGCCATGAGACCCATTTCGGGTTTGTGGCCATGCAGGGAAGGTGAGGTGGCCGGAAGTGATATCTCCGGTACCCGTGCACTCGCCGACAGCAGGGGGTCTAGGTGAGACCAGCGGTGAGGGCTGGCGAACAGCGGTGGAGGCTGGCCAGCCTTGAGGACGAACGGAAGAACAGAAGAAGGGTGGTCGCGCATGGGGCTGGGGGGAAAAACTAGGAAGAAAAGAAAGGAAAAAGAAAGAAGAAAAAAAAGAAAAGAAAAATAAAGAAGAAAAAGAGAAAAGAAAAAGAGAAGAAAAAGAAAAAGGAAGGGAAAGAAAAGAAATGAAGACTAACTAGTAATAAAGCACAATAAAATAAATAAAAACTAACTGAAAATACTACAATTCAATATCAACAAAATAAAATATTTAAAACCCAACAATAAAATAAATTAAGCCAAAACACAATTTAATTACAATACAATAATTAATATAAAGAAAACATATCAAATAAAATCACATAATAAAGTAAAGGAATTAAATTTCAATCGTTAAAATAATTATCTCACATTAAAATCAATAGGAGAAGCAACGTAACTCAATATTTAAACATAAAAATAACGTAAAACTATCATTAACTAATTAATATTTCAAATAATAAATTTAAACAAATAAAACACAACCAATAATATTATTAAAACAAATTAAAATAATCAACAATAAGAATAAAAAAATATGTAAAAATACACGTACTCTGGAATCTCACATTTCTCCCCCTTTAAAATAAATTTCGTCCTCGAAATTTGCTCGGCTGCAATTAATAGAAACTCCAAATAGCTCACTTACCACATATCTCAATACTCACTCCATGCATTTACACAGTCACCTATTTTCCTCAAACACAAATGAACATTATTCCATCATAATTGTATAGTCTCCAAATAGCATTTCACCTTTAGAACTCCTAATGTGGCAGTATATTCTGAAATCTCCATATGTACAAGGACTTTAGTACAATTTCTCAAAATTTTAATGTTCAAATACTCCATACAACAAATCGTGTCACCCTCAAATAACTCCCAAGTTTAACTTCCCAACTTAACTATCAATAAATATAATTTACCCAACCAAAAGATAAATCTCCCTTTACAAGTATCATTCTAAATTTCAAGTCACCACTAATCCCTCAAAACTAGCACAAGACTTAATCTCCAACTACATCGCAAGACATCATGCTTTTGTGCACGCTCTGATAACTCACTAAATGCATAAAATTTAGTCCTCGTAACTTATCACCATCGAGTAGAAGCGGCTTAACACCTATTAACAAGAAATCTTATACCACACTTCTAAATCCTAAAGTTTTAATATCTCTTAATTCTGATTATACTAATATAGTTGACACCTAAGCTCCAACGTATATTATATAAAAAAAAATTCTATCAACTCTACTCAAATTAATTAGCAAGGTAACCATGATACACATAATTCTCTCACTCAACTGGACCTTTAATACCCAAAAAAAAGAATAGTCTCAAATATTCAAATTCCTATGTGATCTCAAGTCACAAATAAATTATTAAGATACCTCGACAAAGGCAACCATTAAATTCATCAAATATCAAGACTAAATTGTCCACCCCAATCAACTCGCCCAGATACCTAAAATTTAGATCTCTTGAATTTAATACCATCACATCAAATCAACATCTATCACATAACAAAATAACTTCTCCCAAGTCAAACACAAATCAAATACAAGTACTCTCCAAAATTTACACACACACCACTATTACCCATCAAACTCTAAGCATCCACAATCAAAATCAAAACTTCACCAAAGAAATAAATAATCGCCTACTATCATAAGTATCCCTAAAACAAATTTCGTAACAATACACCAATAGCAAGGATTTCACACTCACAAGAAGAGTCCATATAGAGTACAATTCTAATAATCTCCCAGAAATAAAATTAGAATTTGGAAACTCAAGCACTTAGTGAGACCCAAGTAATACACATAAATATTATATGAAATATCAATACAGAAACACAATTACACAAATATCAACAATTATCAAAACGAATCCATCTCACAAAGATATAATAATATACCCAAACACTAAATAAAACTTAAGTAACTCACATAAATATTATATAAAAAAGAAATGGGAAAAAGATCTAATAAATACATAAATGCCAGCCATTCAACAAAACAAGTTCACCTCCCTTGGCAAACACAAAGCCACCAAAAGCTTTCATTAGAAAAGAACAAAGAGGTTGGATTAAAAAGGTGAGTGAGAAACCGGAACAACAAAAAACAGAATTTTGAAATTCTGCTCAAAATCTAACTCTAAAAAGATTTATTGTAGAAATCTTCAGGACTTAAAACTTTTAAAAGAAACGAACCATAATAAAATAATTAAATTGATAAGCTAATGAATAACTACTAACAAGTCTCCAAAACAAACCCACTCGTCAAAATAAATAGATAAACTTTTAAAATAATCCAAGTAGAAAGGTGAAAAGATAATAAATTTAAAAACTTAGTTCAAGGCATGTCTTTAAAAGGAATACAAAATAATAATTTCCTTTAAATCTTTATCATAAAGAGTCTCAAAGTTCCAAGATATTTAAGAGACAAAACATCGTATTTAAAATAAAAAGATAATAAACAAAATCCAAAACTATTTTGTAGGAAACTCATGAAATGAAATTAAAATAAAACCAAATACATATGATAAGTGCACAAAAGCTTAATAAAACAAAATAACCCACAACAAAATAATAAACTTTAAGACAAGAGATTCCATAATACAATTATTTAAAATATAAGATTCAATAAAAAGAAAGATATAAAATATTATCTAATCCGAAATGCCAAAGTTTCAAATTAACTAAACAAAAAGGCATATATAAAATAAATGCTCAACAACTTAACTACATAAATCAACTAAATAAAATCTTAACTACTACCTAATTACAATATTGAACAAATATTAAAATGAAATGAAGCAAGACGAACCAACCAATCAGAACTAAGATAACTCTGAAAATAATAAACAAAATGTACATTAAAATAACAAGCACAAGACAAGGAAATAAGTATCGAAAATCTTACAATATAAGTTAGCAGAAAAAAAACTTAGAGAATGATTAGAATAATTAAATAGAGTAAAATAACCAAACAACAAGATAAACAAATTTTAAAACAACCAAATTTTCTGATACTGTCCCTATGTAATATATGGATTTACCGAGAGTCGAATTGTTCTGATACCACCTAGGACACCTCCAATTTCCTCTTAAAAAGGCACGAAAATTGAGGCATCGAGATGCTAACAACATGGGTCATGCACCCCAAAAATCAAGTCCCAAGTGTGTACACATGATATGAATAAAATAAAAGCAGTGGATAATTGAAGTCATTATCTAAGTACCAGAATTTTTATAAATATTGTACAAACTAATTTAACACAAATTATCCAACATGAGATTTAATACAGTCATCCCAAAGATAAAACATAAAGCTACATAACTATCAAATACGGGAATAACAATTTCCAAGATAATAAATTATAATACCATACTTTAACAGCGGAGCCACCTCCTCAGACTTAGCCTTCTCGACATCTGCATCCAAAATCTACGATGCCAAAAATAGCATCGCAGGTAAGTACAACCCAAACAAACCACAAGATATAAAATATATTCATGCAACAATACGCAAGAACACGACACCATATCATGAAGCTCAAAATCCTCTTCATCAAAATAAATAAAATAAACACACGCCAAAATTTCATTTGGCCCAAGATGAACTCCAATAAAAACATCCATAATTTTTTCAGAAAATGATACACGTAAATCCTTTAAAACCACAACCATTTTCCCACAAAATGGTCCACATAAAACCAATTAACACAAGAGACGGGTATCGCAGGCAGGACTCTACCACCATCCCTGCTTACTCCCATATTCATGCCAGTCATATGGGTGGTACGTATCGCCGTCCCCATCATGACATCCATACACTAATCATATTGGGTGTTACGTATCGCCGTCCCCAATATGACATACACACACGGACCATAACGGGCGTTACGTATCGCTATCTACATCATGACTCCGTCAAAATTGTTAAAATCCAGAATCTCAGTAATACTGTAGGCGAGAATCACAGGTGGGACTAAATCACCATCCCTACTTACCACCATCCCTATAGTACGTCTCTTTCAAAATTGATCAATCAAATCATTTCAATAACCCAAAAATCATATCTCACACAAAAACTTCAAAACACCAATTATATACACAAGAACCAGCGTACAATTACACAATGTGTACCATCATAAACAATTATCCAACAATCAGCAAGTTCAATTATCAAACAAACACGCAATTGTTAATACAAAATATATTTAATTCTTGAAATTTATTTGGAATATACTTACAGTGGGTAAAAGCAAAGATCTTCACATAAGTGTCAATCCACAGCGCTCATAGTAGTCATTTCGTACGCTGGGCTAGAGTACTCAGTTTGACACCAAAATTTAGGAAAATACTCATTGAAGGGTGAGGAATCTCATGAAAGTGGTGGTGAGGCGGTGCAACCACCCGAAGGTGGTGGATCGAGTTCAAAATGGGTGGAAACCCATTTTTGGGTTTATGCTCATATACGGGAGGTGGGGCTACGGATAGAAAAACTAAGCTAGGGGGTGGTCGGTTGAGGAACGTTTTGGTGGTGGAAGTGAGACCCACAGTGGCCGGATGGTGGCGTGGCGAAGGGAAACCTATTTGAAGACCCATTTCGGGTAGAGGAGGAAGGGTTGAGCTAGGGTGGCTACCGGCGGTGGGTTTGGTACTTCGGAGGGTGGGGATTCTAGTGGTGGTGGTGGTGGGCCAAGGCAGTCGGTGGTGGCACTGGAAAATGCAAGAAAAGCCATGAGACCCATTTTGGGTTTGTGGCCATGTAGGGAAGGTGAAGTGGTCGGAGGTGACACCTTCGGCACTGGTGAACTCGCCGGCAACAAGGGGTCTAGGCAAGACTGGTGGTGACAGCTGGCGATCGGCGGTAGAGGCTGGCCTGGCTTGAGGCCGAACGGAAGAACAGAAATGGGGAGGGGGTTGCGCATGGGGCTAGGTGGAAAAACTGGGAAGAAAAGAAAAGAAAAAGAAAGAAGGAAAAGAAAGAAGAAAAAGCGAAGAAAAAGAAAAAGGAAAAAGAAAAAGGAAGGGAAAGAAAAGAAATAAAGACTGACTAGAAATAAAACACAATAAAATAAATAAAAGCCAAATGAAAATGCTATAATTCAATATCAATAAAATAAAATATTTAAAACCCAACAATAAAATAAATTAAGCCAAAACATAATTTAATTACAATACAATAATTAATATAAAGAAAACACATCAAATAAAATCACATAATAAAATATAGGAATTAAATTCCAATTGTTAAAATAATTACCTTATATTAAAATTAATAAGAGAAGTAATGTAACTCAATATTTAAACATAAAAACAACGTAAAACTAATATTAGCTAATTAATAGTTCAAATAATAATTTTAAACAAATAAAACACAATCAATAATATTATTAAAATAAATTAAAACAATCAACAACAAGAATAAAATAATATGTAAAAATATACGTAGTCTGAGATATCACATCATATATAGTAGTATAGTTATATAGTTATGTAACTAGAACTTCTATAATTAAATTCTCAATAATTTACTAACATGAGCTAATTATTATAAAATAATATACTTTACCATAATATAAATAGACTAATGATACTTTAGTAAATATAAATAATATAGTACATGCATAATATAGTACACTAGCATACATAATTAAGTATAGATATAAGTTAGACACTAATATTTAAATAAGTCTAATATAATAAGTTATTGTGTATATACTAATTTACTAAAATATAATAACATGTACTTAGACACTAGAAAGTATAGTATATAATTAAGTTAGAAATAATTTTTTATTTTATTTTTTATAACAAGTTAGAAAAAAGTTAGACATTAGTATAATAAATAACATGTAATTAGACCTTATATATAATTCTTATCTTGAAGTACATCAGACACTAGTATAGAAATAACTAATAAGTCTAGTCTAATAAGTTAATAACTGCATGTAACATCAATTTACTAAATTATAATAATATGTAATTAGACACGTACTATAAATAAGTCTAATTTAGAAATTATAAGTTATAAATACGTTAGACACTAGTATAACATAATGACATTTTATAATATAATATAACAATATATAATAAGACACTGAAATAAGATGTAATACTATAGTAGGATAACATGTAATTAGACACTATAGTATTATTAGTCTAGTATAAAAATAAGTTAGATATTAGTATAGAAGTAACTTAGCACTGAATTATTTGGTTTTAGGTTTTAACGTTTACTACAAAAAAGAAAAAAGTATTTGTGACACTTTAATTGTGATCAAAAATAGGTACAGTCCTTTTGGTTGCAATTAAAGTATCACAAATATTTATTTTTCTTTTAATAATTTTTGAAAAATTGAAATATGAATAGGCTAAATATGAAGCTAAAAAAACGAAGCTCAAAGCTGAAACCAAAATCTGACTCCATTCTAACAAGTTGGAGTCAGAGTTTGAATTTGATAAAATTGGAGTCAAATCAAAACCTACATCACTCGAAATCGGAGTTGGTGCTCACCTCTAATTCTTAACTTTCCAAAAACACTAGCACAGTAGCGTAATTATAACCTGTCTTGTACCTAATCTCTCTAGGTTTGTTTTGTCTTGCTATTGAAAAATGCTAAATGTCCCTAAGATTTCTCTCGATACAATTTTTTTTTTATTGTTTTTACTTAATGATTAATTAAGTCTGTTTTAATGATGTTGTGAATTTAAAAAAAGAATATATTTAAAAACATTAAAAAAATGAATGACAAAGTCAAAAAAAAAAAATGTACTAATTAATCAGGAGATGGATTCGAGAGATGTTGCAGCACTCTTTGCTATTATTCCCTATTGGATTAGAATGATGGTCTCTACACGTACTCTAGGAGTACTATTCATGAAAGTGTAGTGATTTTGATAAATGATTTTGTTGATGTGTATGCGGACTATTTGCCTTCAATGTGCAAACGACTCTTTATTCAGGATTTTGTTATCTCCAATTACACTAATTGATAAGATATCTATCTTAAGTAACTTTATAAGTCAACCATCAAATTAAAAACCACTTAAAAAGTGTGATATATTATATCCCTGGTGTGGTTGACGATGATGAAAATAAAGATATAAAGAGCACTATTTTTGTGAATGATTAATTATATATACATCCATTTGTAGGTTTCTGCCCACTACAAATAACAGAGAGAGGTGGAGGCTTGAGAAGGAATCACGAAAATCTATTCAGATGTTGATAGAGAGCAATATTAATAGAAAGGGGAAAGAAAGTTCAAATAATTTACTTGGTCTTTTGCTATCTTCTCACAAGAATCACAACGGTGAAGAAGAGAAACTAGAGGTGTCAGACGTCATAGATGAATGTAAGAGTTTCTACGTTGCTGGAAAGGAAACAAGTGCTAATCTTTTGACTTGGGCACTCGTTCTTTTAGCATCAAATCAAGAATGGCAAATTAAGGCACGGCAAGAAGTCTTCAAGATTTGTGGAGATAATCAACATCCCACATCTGAGAATTTAAACGACCTTAAGATAGTGAGTTCAAATATTCCTCATTTTCCTGCCCGTTATTGTAGCATCGATAAGCTTTAATTTGATTGTTTAGCATTTTAAACTTAACGATAACACGCACTTTTTTGCATCGTCAAGTTGTAGGCTTTAATCATTTTATATTAGGAAATGATGGTTACAGCCGTCAATATTTAAGCGCACTGCAGTCACTTAAAAAATGAATAAATATGGATTCACATGAAATTTTTTTTAATTGTAGGTCCTATTTTTTTTTAAAGCGACTGCATGACTTTTGTACAATCATGATTATATATAACATTATTCTTTTATTTTATAATGCATAAAGCATATAAAATGTTTGAATGATTAAAAAGAAACTTAGTATATATTATACAATAATTTTCCTAGTTCCTTACTAATTACTTGTTTCATAATTATGCACATTTTAATCACACGAATGGATATTTAGCATTAAATGGATGGCGAGCGATGCTCAACCATGAAAGAGTATAATTTCCTTCTTGTTTTCTCAACAGGTGAGCATGATACTGAATGAAGCACTTCGCCTCTACCCTGCGGCTGCAATCGTGTTGCGGCAAACAACCAAACGAGTCAAGCTAGGAAAACTCGACATCCCAACAGGAACACAACTCTGTTTGCTCATGACAGCGGTCCATCATGATACTGAGATATGGGGAAAAGATGCACATAAATTCAATCCATTGAATTTTTCAGAGTCTCGAAAGCATTTAGCCCCGTATTTTCCATTTGGGTTAGGACCTAGAATTTGTGCAGGCCAAAATCTAGCCCTGGTTGAGACAAAGGTGGCACTAGCTATAATCGTCGAACAATATTCTTTTACCATGTCATCAACTTATGTCCATGCGCCGATGATGTTGATGACCCTGCAACCTCAACATGGTGCACGCCTCTTGTTTAGGAGGATTACTGTCTGAAACTTGCAGCCTCAACATGGAGTACCACGACTCCGGTTTCGGAGGATAATTACCTAAAGGTTGCAGCACTTTGCGCGCATGCAGGCACAATGTATGTTCAGGGCTCAATTTGGAAATGTTTGTCTACGTGTTTGGTTTTTATTTCCTCAAATACCATTTGTTACTTTATGAATTTGTATGTTATGTGTTGAAAAATATGAATATATGTAAATAGGTGTATGAAAATACTTGGAGATAAAGTTTTTAGAGTCTTTAGTCTTATAGAAGGGGTGGGAGTTATTGAGAATTTGCATGATGTTTTTGAGTTTTTATGGATGGTGTATGAAATTTTTTTTATTGAAAATAACTTAACAGCCACCTTTTGGTGGTTGGCATGACGAGGAGGTTAGGATTTGACTGCCAACCATGCAGGTGGATCTAAGCCTCCTTGTCATGATGGCCGTAGAACATCTTTCAGTACAAACTTTCAAGAAAGCCAATAAAAAAGACTTTTGCTTTCTTTCACAATCTAATACAACTTAAGTTAAAAAATAGTATTTGTATTTCTAATTTTCCTTATATAACCTATGTTTAATGTGTGTAGCGAACATGGTGAGAATTTTAAATTCTAAATTTGCAATCTAAATTAAAAAAGAAAGCATTGGTATAATGAAAATGCCACTTAAACTACAAGGATATTGCCCTGAAGCGGCTTTTTTTGTCATGCCACAATATAATTTGACGACGATGAGGTGATAAAATTATGCTCCGGTCATACATTATGCGTGGAATAAATTATAAAATGCGGGTGATCTTCATTTGGGTTTAAGCGTTGATTAAATTTCTATCACGCTGTTTTTGTCATCGCAACAAACCTAAAACAAATGCGGCATCGTTTTTCAACGGGGAAGGTCAGATTATTACGGCGAGTCTGTAATTGTCGTTAAAAGTAAGTTAACTTTACTTTTTCATATGTGATGGAAGAGAATTGTGTTTTCCTATTCATGTCTCTCGTAGCCTACTCCCATAAATTTCTTGCCTCTGCAAGATGCTCTCGGATTCCACTAAAGTTACCTCTTCATTTTGCTTTAATTCACTCAACTCTAGGACCGATTCCCACCCAGCCTGTACCTGAAACCCACATGTCCACAAGAGAACATGGTATTGAATGCCTGCAACCATTTGTCTTTTAGGATTTACCAAATCAATTGACTGATCGAAATTGATATGTTGCCGTGATTTTATTATTTGAATCTTGTTTTTCTCCTCATTAGTTTCATAAGATCTACACTACTGGATCTTTAGTACTTTATCTTATTTGGCGTGGGTTTTGTCCTCTTCTCGTGCCCATATGTTTTGTCAGTGAGGAAATGGTAAGCATGTGCATCTAACCTCTACTCAATTGCCGTGATATTAATTTTTTGACTTTTGTTTTTTAGAAAAAGAATGGTGATTAATCAACTGGATTTGTGCACCATCGATATTTTTCTTTGATATACAATCAATTCAACAACTACCATATAGGCAATGGCTTGTTGGTGTTGTCTGGACTGGTAAATAAAGGATATTTTCTCTTTTTTTTTTTGTCAAGTTTGGAAGGTTCGAACTCAAACTTCTTTTCTGCCCGTTAAAACTTCTTTTCTGATCATTTTTTCTATCTCCTATGCATGCATATATATAACCACCTTGCTAAATTTTTGTCGGTTAAAATTTATGAATATTTGTGACATCTAGATTTTTTTTTCATGTTGTGGTTTTTTTTTTTTAATATTTGACATGATAGGATAGAGGAATATATATATATATATATATATATACTTGAATTTTTATTAGATAAGGGACATGAGAGATGGAGATATGTGAAAGGGAAAAGAAAATATATGATTTTTTTTATATATATAAGCGTGGGGTAGCCGACTTATTGTTTTGGCCTTATGGTGTCTTAATGTTAATTTGTATCTTTTCGGAATGTTGGGGAACAAGTGGCAACGTATGGAATTTGGGATGTAAAATAGTATTTAATATATATATATATATATATATATTTATATGTAGGCATATAAGTTGGTGGAGAGGGGAATAACCGAAGCTCTAATTTGACTTTTCTTAAATTTGTCTTATATTAAAAAGTTAAGATAAGGCCCTGGGATTAGTAGGACAACTAAGTCTAATTAAATAAAATGATGAAACCTACTTGTTAGATGGATACGTGGATGGCTGTAGTTAAAATGAAATAAAAAAATAAAATAAAACATATCTAAAGCATGCATATCGACTACCAGGAAAATATATATATATTAATATATATATATATATATCTGGGCAGATGGGGGGTTTCTCCCTCACCATTTTTCTTTTTACTCTCATCCTTAAAATATATTTCTCTAAGTGACTTGGTAAGAGTTATTCTAAGAGCTTGGTGAATATTTTTCTTGGAGAAATAGTAAGTACTCTTTTAATTAGTTTTTGTATTCTTTGCTTATATAGGTGTGTTTGGTATTTTAATAAATTATGGCCTCTCACATTGGATAATTAGAATATGTATCGTGATGTTTTGTTACGATTTTACCCAAAGCTTTGATTGATATATGTATGTTGTTATGGAATATATGAAATATAGGCAAGAAAAGTGCACCATGATAAGTTACATTAGTTTTGAAAGTTGGAATAGTTAGCTTTGGAGGACTATATCACTTGGCTCTAATGAGTTTTAAAAAGAAATTATATAAGCATGTAGTTTATAGATAAGAATATGATATTGTTTTAACATTTTGAAGAAGTTTAAGGATTAAAGAATTAGAGATGAAGATTTAATTCTCATTTAATAAGTTTATAAGTAAGAAATAGGTATAAGGAAAATTGTTAAGATTTGATTAAACCCTTTAATAGCTTGATGATTAATTTATTAAATTTTAAGAAGTATGAATAAGCTATAAAAAAAAATATTTATAATAATTATAATAATTATAATAATAAAAGAAAATAAGAAGAAAATTTTAAGTAGGATTTGAATCTATGGAATAACTTGGCTTCAACTATGTAGGGTAAAATCTTTATCCAATTATACATTTTTTTTATTATTATAATTAGTATTTCTTTAGTTACAGGTGAAGAAATAAAATAAAATAAATTTTGGAAACTATTCCAAGGGTTTGGCTACACATGTAGGATATGAATTATGTAGTTGGTTTCTTCTAATTCAAAGTGATAATTATATATATTTTTTTATTGTGTTTGTATAAGGTAGCATGACTAAGGTGAATTTTAAATAAAAATATTTAATAGGTGGCATGATTTACATGCCTAGAAGACATAAATCATGTGCATGTTATGTAAGTGAGAAATCTCGGGTTTATTAAATAGGTATGTGTTTCAAGATAAAACAAGTTAGTAGAATATATATATTTTACAAGAATCCTAAAGGATAGGATGGAAAAGTGTCCCATTGGAACTCCTCTGTCCTAGGAGGATCGATTGAGTCGTGATGGGATAATGATAATAGTGTTTATATTTATATTTTGGGAAACTTTATGTTGTGTAGAAAAGAAACTTGATATATTTTGGTGTTGTAAATAGTATGTTATGAATGTTATAGTTATGTCGACCATGTGATCATAATGCAAAGCTAGCTCTCTTTACATGTTTTAATTTAATGACAAATAGGTAAGCTATTCCGCTGCGAAACGCACTGCATGTTATTAGTAAATTTAAGTGCATACATATTCTTTATAGTACGAATGAGGGATATGTAACCTTGTATTATATTTTTTGATGCATCAGCCTGCGTTAAATCCCAGACGTAGGTTGAGGGTGTCACAATATTCTTGTTTAATATTATATAATATATATGGCATACAAACTAGCAACAATCATGAAACACACGACACTCTTGCATCTCGATCAACCTTATGAATTTTGTGCCATATATTATTTATAACTATGCCCTGTGATTAGCCCAAAAGACTTTGATCTTGGAGAACTTAATTGATCATATATGCATGAAGAGTTATTAGGATTGATTACTACAATATCCTGAGATCGAGCCAAAGTAATGAAATCTTTAATGCTTATCGCATATTTACTTGATCAAAATCTATAAGTGATTTTCATCCAACTCTTATCCATCTATGAAAAATAGTAATTGAAGGTCAAAAATTGATTTATAAGGATAATTCTATTATGTTATAATAGGCAAGAGGGCAATGGTATTGGATTAACTAATAGTGCTTGTAGGTATCCAAAAAAAGGAAACGGTCATGGTCACTAAGCTTGTGTCTACTTCTATTTTTTTTTTAAGTGGTTGATAGCAATGCTACTATAATATAGCCGAAATGTTCTGATATATATGTGAAGAATTCAATATACGCATAAACTTAGACTTGTGACATGAATGTTTCATGTCTTCATAATTCATGTGACATATAAAAATATATCACAGGAACATATCTCACATGTATATGCACTTACGTCACATAAATTCGTAACGTTATAACTTAATGAATAATGCTTAAACAAATAAATAAAATATTAAAATATTATCAAAACCAAGGCTGACCAAAATTCATGGGAGACTAAATCTTATTTATTTATTTAACTCAAGCCAACAATTCACATATTTAGAATTTTAGCGTATCAAATTTTCCTTAATCAATATTAATTTGTTTTTCTTAGTATTTCTTCTATAATTCTTAGAAAAATGATTTTTGAAAATTTTCTAAGTAACTTAGAGTTTCTAAAATCATTATATTTATCAAAATATCATTCAAATAATTAACAATTAATTAAGTAAAATTTAGGATAAAAAATTCCACTAAAACCCTATTATGGCCGAATTGTTCTAGGGTTTCTTTCATATTTTTTTCCTCAAATCAAGACCTAATATTTTCACATAATTCTCTTAATATATTATCATAAAATATATTTCTAATATCCTATAATTGTTTTAGTATTTTTCCATACAAAAAACCACTCCAAAATTCAATATATTTCAATTTAACACATAAACAATGTTTAAGCTCAAACAAGCATCAAACTTAATCCAGTCATCAAGCCACTTATACTATGCTGAGATTAGGTTAATTAGTGTACTTACCAATTCCTCAAAACTTGGTTGGATGATAGAATTGAGCTTTAGGCAATTCTCCCTCCAAGGCCTTTAGTTTACCTTCTATTTGGTGTTCTAGTGGTGTGAGTGTGTTTTTGGTGAGTTTTCTTCTTTCCTTTTCTTGTGTGACTGTGTTAATTGACTAAAGGAAAGTTTGGAACAATTTTCACACACATACACACACACACACACACACACACACACACACATATATATGTGAGTGGCTCCATGCATAAGGGTTTAAGGGTGAGAATACCCCCAAGGCCTTCAGTTTGTCTTCTTGGCCGACCATGTGAGGTGTCCTCCTTACTTAGGCCTAATCGTACCCCTAAAGCTAGGTTTGTTTGATTCTAATCTTCATCCAAGGGTCTTACGTACTCCACCTATAAACTCTTTTTTGATGAATGACTCAAATATTTACAACACATGGAGATAAAATTTAAAATAAAAACATAAGAATTCTTGGTGAGATGTATCTGGCCACTTGGCCATTTCTTGTGTCCCATGACTTCTAGAGTATTTCCCCTTCTTGCAACATGTTCCAACCCTCATTAGCACACTTGGGGTGGCTAGGAAGATATTTCCTAGATTTAGTTAGCCATTGGTTAGGAACAAAGGGATGGTTTGGCTGGTTTAGCTAGTTTAGCTAGTTTCTCACCAATCAGATTTGCTCTTAATTCCTTCA
Source organism: Platycarya longipes (assembly GCA_036559045.1). NCBI lineage: Eukaryota > Viridiplantae > Streptophyta > Magnoliopsida > Fagales > Juglandaceae > Platycarya > Platycarya longipes. Next base: position 16,574,644 of record CM071803.1, on the reverse strand, counting down.
TGGTTATAGGCTAATTATCCTTCTAGAAACTCTTCATCCACATGACACTTACCTCCCCAAACATTTTTAAATGATAGAAATGGAAAGAACTAATTAGATTCAAGCTCCTAAAGTAAGGCGGTGGCACATTTTACGATTATCAACACAGCTCTTTTGTCTGCTTTGAGATGTCTTCATCTTGTCTCTGATCCTTTCTACCTGTTCTTTAACTTCTTGCAGGTATTCAGGTCCCAAAATACTACTTTTACCAACTTCATCTCAGTATATGAGAGATCTGCATTTCCTTTCATACAATGCTTCATAAGGTGTCATCTGAATAGTAGCTTGAAAACTATTATTATAAGTAAATTCAACCAAAGGTAAAAGACTTTCCCAATCTCCACCAAAGTCTAAGACACAGGCTTGTAACATATCTTCTAAAGTCTTAATAGTCCTTTCTATCTGTCCATCTGCTTGCGGATGATATGCATTGCTGAAATTCAGACTTGTACCCATCATCATCTTTTGTAAATTCTGCCAAAATCGAGATGTGAATATAGGATCCCGATTTGATACTATGGTCTTAGGAACTCCGTGCATACAAATTATTTCCTTCACGTAAATTCGTGCTAACTTTTCCATTGAATCTGTGTTTGAAATTGGCAAAAAATGAGTGCACTTCATTAACCGGTCAACTATCACCCAGATTGAATTCTTTTCGGCGGGTGGTATTTAATTTTACACCGAAAATCACTTAGGATTTCCATCAATCTTCTTTGCCTCATGTTTAGGGTTTTCTAACTAAACAGATACTTAAGGCTTTTATGATCCGTGTATATTTCACACTTTTCTCCATATAAATAATGTCTCCATAGTTTTAAGGCAAACACAACGGCTACTAATTCTACATCATGGGTAGGATAATTTTGCTCATGATCTTTAAGTTGTCGGGATGCATATGAACATACTCTTCCTTATTACATTAATACACATCCCAAACTCCTCGCAGAAGAAGCCATGTTTATTATTAGTAAAAAAACTAGACTTTCCTTGGTCCTCTGGGTCTTTGTAACTAGTTGCCAGCCTGAAATTGCTTTCCATTTGCCTTTTAGATGTCAGCTTCATCTGCTCTTGAGGCATCACTATGTATCACATACGGCTTATAAGGTTCTGGTATGGCTAAAATTGGCACCGTAGTCAATTTCCTTTTGAGTTCTTGAAAAATTCTTTCACATTGTTCGCTCTAGACATAGTTAACATTCTTCATTGTCAATGTCGTCAAAGGTGCGGAATGTTTCAAAAATCATTCTACAAATCTTCTGTAATATCCAGCTAACCTCAAAAAACTGCGTACTTCGTGGGCATTTGTAGTTTGCTGCCAATTTATCACTACTATTTTAGCTGGGTCCATTGAATTTCTATAGGACAACTTCTTATAATTCGATGACATCCAATTACTTTACCACCGGGTATTGCCACAAAACATTTTTGCACTAAGGGTTCCATTTCTAATTCGCTCCTCTGGACACACTCATATGAAATAAAAGATTTTGTTGCTCTAGAGTCAAACAAAGCATAAGTCATATATATCTTTAGTTTAACGTTACCTAGAAAAATTACCCTACGATTATTTCCATATTCAAAATAATCGACACATCAATCAAGAGAAGGGAATTAGAAATTACCAATAATACTACCAGCATTGATTGCCTTGTCAGTCTCCACATCCACCTCTCCAGGTGTGATCGCATAAACTTTGGCTTTTGTGGGAGCTTTCGTCTTTCCTCCCGATGAACCCGCTCTTCCTCTAGGAACATTTTGAGGACAGTCCCTAATCAAGTATCTTGTTTGGCCACACCTATAACACGCTCCAATATTTATCTGACAATCTCCCCTATGCCAACGTCCACACTTAGCACACAAGGGAAACAAAACCAGTACGTTTGTGTTAGCTGTCGTTCCGCTTCCTTCATTCGTAGGGCAGAAACTTCTTTTCTTTCTGGTATCCCTTCTAGCGGGAAATGGGATCTCTTTTCCCCAACAACTTGAGTCTGCGTCACAAGACTCCTTTGCTCCGCTTCGGCGATAGACGCCACATTCACCAACTCTTAAAAATTTTCTATTTGTAAACACGCCACCTGAACATGAATACGTGGCTGTAACCCTTCTTGAAATTTTTGCGCACTCATTTTCTCAGTAGCCACCAAGTGTGAAGCAAACCTTGCCAACTCCATAAATCGTGTTGCATATTGCTCCACCGTCATGCTACCTTGAACCAATGCAGCGAATTCCTGGGCTTTCTGCCGCTTCACCGACTCTAGAAAGAATCAATTGTCGAACTCTTTCTTAAAACTTTCCTAAGTAGGCACTATGTTCTCTCCTAATTCTAACTTCAACAACTTCCTCTTTGTGTCCCACCATAAACCATTTTCTCCCTGAAACAGGTGTCCCACATGCTAAACCTTTTGAGTTTTAGTACAGCCACTGATTTTGAATGTATGTTCTAGGTCTATGATCCACTTATCAGCTTTCAGAGCTCCTTCCATTCCCAAGAAATGTGGGTATCGATAGGCCAAAAATCTTTCATACGAGAACCCTTGAATTTCCCTTCTATTTTCATCGTGCTGGTGACAACAACTTTGCTCCGTATGGTTCTTCACCACTTCTGTCATTTGTCGAATGGCCTTAGCTATCACTTTCCCCCTTCCAAAGGAAGGTTTTACACCGTTTGCCCCCCTTTTTAATGGTGGGTTTTGTACCACCTACTCCTCCATCCTTGGAGGAGTAACCAGAGGAGGACTTTGAATTGTCGTATCTACTAGTCTCAGTGGAGGGCGACCTCTTGCCATCTTATCTTCTTGAAACATACCAAACTCCATCATGAGCTACATTTACTTCAGTGATTCCAAACTTCTAAAATCCAAAGCATTCACCCATATCACTTCAACTCCATCTTATAAAGATTCAAGCCTATTCTAAAACCATGTGATCTTTTCCTAGGACAATGTAGATTTATTTAGAGATATAATTGCTATGATATCACTCTGTGACGTCCTCAATTTATACTTTGTGACTAAACTTAAATTGAAGAGTCAAAGTAAGTAACACTAGGCTACTTCGCCCATACATATCAAACTTATAATGCATGCACCTATTTTTACTACCGAATGCAATGAAGCTTGTTGCGAAAAAGGGATCTAAATAAAAACTTTAGCATAACAAGCTAGTGATCACATAGTGGAAATAAAACCACAAATATAACATAATATTACATCTCCACATTGTCTCAGTTCATAAGATAACCCAGCTAGTTTTGTCTATCATATACATATATAAGATTTATCAACATAACATTAGGGCCACCTCGACTCCTTCTTGACCTCCGAATAGTCTTTCCTGTATCGCAACCGATCCATACTAATATCTACATCCTTCATAAGGGTTTGTCCATACGGGGTTTTATAGATACTACATATGGACAACGAACCCCTTGAATCCACTACCAAGAAGCACCCGACTCATTGTCGCTCCATGGATGAGACGGATGCGCACTGGCTCAAAACCATCGATATGTAGTTATGTACGGGAGGGCATCAAAATTATCAAAAAGTGGGAAATCAGAGAGCCCTTCAAGGCTCTGCTGAAGTCCCTGTGTCATCATAGGGGCCTTTCTCCTTTCTATCATACAGTCCTGCGATAGTATTTAATTTCCTAGAAAAAGACAAAAACATATAAAAGTGAGATTTCCTTAGAAATCTCAATAAGTACACATTCAACAAAATGAGGCATAGATAAAACACAATATTAAAGCACATGGCAAGACGAAATCATATAACATATGAAATGACTTATGAAACTCATGCATATGAGTGACATATGAATGACAAACTTATATTTTCCATGGACCCACTCTTATCATACTTAAACTCTTATTTCTTTTATTTTCTTTCGTAACATCGTGAGTCTTACTTATTTCATAACCTCGATGGGCGTTACGTATCACCGTCCCCGTCTTGACGAATCTCGTGTCAATCTTTTGGGCATTACATATCGCCATCCCTGTCATGACACAAAAATACTTATTATAGCGGGCATTATATATCACCGTCCTTGCTAGTCATGTCAGTCCTCATCTTGACGCGACACTTAACGTATCAAATCATGTTAGTCATCTGGGTATTACGTATCGTCATCTTTATCGTGACACAATTATTTATTTTATTATGTTTTCTTAAATTTTTCTTAACGTATTTTCTTAAAACATACGTCATGACTTATGATGACACATTTATGTGATGAAATACAATATACGTATAAACTTAGACTTATGACATGTGTAATAACCCTTCCTTTTTAAAGAATTTATTAGGTTATATATTCATTTAGAAATTGATTTATTATTTGAAGGAAATTTAGGAAATTTATGGCATTTAGAATTATGGCCTAAAGTAGAGACACTTAAGGTAGTAAATGAAATATGGTGGATTATGATCAAACTTTTTGGAAATTGAGAAAGGTGCAAATTAGAACATTTTAGTTTATACCTGTAAAATAATTATATCATGGACATTAAGAAGAAAATTGAGAAAATTAGAAGTGGAATGGAAAAACACTTAGGTAGCCCAGAATTGAGTTCTCGGGTTAATCTAACATGTTTCAGTAAAATGGTTCTATCTCTCTCATATGACCTCTTAATTAGGTGATTCGGAATCCTATGATATCACTAAGAGGATGATACAAAACTTTAATGTTTTGAGGTTTTGGAAAATCGAAGTGGATTAATGGGTTATTTGGGCTGGAAGTGGACTTGTCTAAATTAAGCGTAAACTGAATCCCAAAAACGAATTGCACCACCGACTTACTTTATGAGCCTAGATTTGATTGGTTCTTTTCATTTATATCTTCTAGACATGTGTAGGAAGGTATGTGTTTTGTGGTGAAAGAGTTTCTAGAAGGATAATTAGCCAATAACCATGAAAGAATTAGAAGCAAATCTGATTGGTTTAGAACTAACCAAATCAGTCAAGTTACTCTTTTGTTCTTAACCAATAGCTAACTAAGCCCTGGGGGAATCCTTCCAAAATATTCCAAGTGTGCCAATGAGGGCCGGGACATGTGGCAAGATGGGGGAAATTGCTCTAGAAGTTGTGGGGTGCAAGGAGAGGCCAAGGGCCCGGTTACCTTTAATTTTCTAGACTTCTGTTTTATTTTTATATCCATGTGTTGTAATTCTTTGAACCATTGATCAAGATTATTTTAGAAGAGGATTAAGCTTAGCCATGGGATAAAGATTTGAGAAAATCACTAGAGGTTTAGGGGTGATCATGAGGCCATGCACTTAGGGGGGACAACTCACCCCACTCGGCTAAGGCATTGCCAAAATGCCCTCCCCTCTTCTCAAACCTCCAACGCCTCATCATCCCTATAAATAGGTACACAAGCTTCTCCTCACTTCCTTTTAGAGTGATCATTCGGTTACCTTGAGAGAAAGCCAAGAAAAATACACAAAATTCCACTCACAATATCTAAACCTCAAAAGTGAGCTAAGTGAGAGAATTTGAGAAAAAGTGGTGTAAGATCAACTCTAGACATCCAATCCAACTTTGAAAAAATTTGTAAGTGCACTACTTAACGTAATCTTAGTATAGTATTAGTGGCTTGATTTATAGATTTAATTTGATACTTATTTGAGCCTAAATATTGTTTGTGTTAAATTGAAGCTATTGAATTTTGGAATATTTTTGCTATGGAAAAATACTAGAGAAATTATGAGATATTAAAAATATATTCTATGATGTTATATTAAGAGGATTATGTGAAAATATGAGGTTTTTATTTGGAAAAAAAATGATAAATAAACTCTAGGAAATTTCGTGCTTAATAGGGGTATTATTAGCAAATTCGACAAATTCGACATCTTTTAGTAAATCGGACATAACTTATTAGTGTGATGTTGGAATTAAATAATTCAAGAGGCTATGAAAATCTAAGATAAATATTTACAACGTTTGTGTTTTATGTTTTAAGATATAAGGACTTAGTGGAGGGTGAAATTTAGATTTAAGTGGGAGAATAGAGTTTATCATGGTAGGCATGGATTTTGTTGGTGCATTTCTCTTATTCTAAATTCTTAGTGACTTGTTTATTATTAGTTGAATGAGATTTTAATAAGTATGGTAAGCTTAGAAACTCAAATTTACTTTGAAGATTTTCAAAATTATTATGCTAGAAATTATTAAAGAAATATTCAAAAAAATAAATAAATATGCTTAAATTGATTATAGAAAATTAAGGAAAACTTGATAGATTGAATATGTAAATTTTGGCTTGAGTTGAATAAGCTAAATAAATAAATAAATAAGATTTAGTTCCCTATGATATTCGATCAGCCTTAGTTTAATAATATTATAATATTTTATTTAATTGTTTATGTAGCAGTCGTTAAGCTTTGACGTTACGAATTTATGTGACGTATGTGCATGTTTGTTCTTGTGATATGTTTTATATGTCATATGAATTATGAAAACATGAAACATGCATGTCATAAATCTAAGTTTATATGCATATTGCATTTCGTCACATATGTACGTCGTCATAAGTTATGACGTCTGTTATAAGAAAATACGTTATGAAAACATTAAGAAAATATAATAAGACAAATAATCATGTCACGATGGGGACGGCGATGCGTAACGCCCAGACGACTGACATGATTTGATACATTAAGTTTTGTATCATGACGAGGACGGTGATATGTAACGCCCGGAAGACTGACAGTAGGGACGACGATACATAACGTCCGCTATGATAAGTAATTCCATGTTAGGAAGGGGATGGTGATACGTAATGTCCGAAAGATTGACATGAGACTTGTCAGTACGGGAATGATGATACATAATGCCCAGAAGATTGATGAGTTTATATATGGCGAAGCTGACGCGGCATGTTAAGAAAACTCGATGGTGACAGCAATAGGTAATGCCCGTCGAGATTATGAAATAAGTATGACCCACAATGTTACGAAAGACAATATAAGAAATAAGAGTTTAAATATGATAAGAGTGGGTCCATAGAGAATGTAAGTCTGTCATTCATATGTCACTCATATGCATGAGCTCCATAAGTCAATTTATATGTTATATGTTTTTGCCTTGCCATGTGCTTTAATATTGTACTTTATCTATGCCTTGTTATGTTACATATGTACTTATTGAGATTTTCAAGAAAATCTCACTTTTATTACCTTTGTCTTTTTTCGAAAAATTTAATATTACTACAGGACTATGTTTGGAAAAGGGGAAATGCCTTTATACCTTAAGAGGCTCAGAGGAGCCCTGAGAGGCTCTCTAACCTATTGCTTTTTGACTATTTTGGCTCTCTCATTTTTAATGTTTATGATCGTCCAATGGGGATATGGAGACATGGTGCATCCGCATTTTCAGAGGAGCAGAGACATACTGGATCTTGCCTGACCTTAGGTTTAGATGGCTCGCTATCAATCTGTGGGGTCTACACGGCACGGTATGTATTATACCTTCATTGAGATTTTTGTATTAGTCTAGATGTGTTTCATTATGGGAGATAGTTGTCGGAAGTTAAGAAGGAGTCGAGGTGGCTCTAAAGTGGTATTTGGATCAATTATGTATTGTTATATGACTAAGTAAACTAACTGGGGTATAATGCTACAATGTTATGTCATAAATTTGATGATGTGGATATTATGGTTATATTTTACCATGTGGTCACTAGTTTACTCTATAAATTTTTTTATCTAGATTATTTTTCGCTGTGAGTCTCATTACACACGATAGTAAGAGTAGGTGCATGCATCATAAGATCGATACGTATGGGATAAGTAGCCTAGTGTTATTTACTCTGATTCTTCAATTTACGTTAAATCCAAGTATAAATTGAGGGCGTCACAATATGCATGTTTCATGTCTTCATAATTCATGTGACATATAAAAACATATCACAAAAATATACCTCACATGTACATACACTTACGTCACATAAATTTGTAATGTCAAAACTTAACAAATAATGCTTAAACAATTAAATAAAATATTAAAATATTATCAAAACCAAGGCTTGTCAAAATTCATGGGAGACAATTCACATATTTAGAATTTTAGCATATCAATTTCCCTTAATCAATTTATGTATATTAAATTATTTTTCTTAGTATTTCTTCTATAATTCTTAGCAAAATGATTCTTGAAAATTTTCTAAGTAACTTAGAGTTTCTAAACTCTTTATAATTATAAAAATATCATTCAAATAATTAACAACCAATTAAATAAAATTTAGAACAAAAAATTCCACTAAAATCCTATTATGGCCAAAATGTTCTAGGGTTTCTTTCTTATTTTTTTCTCAAATCAAGATCCCATATTTTCACATAATCCTCTTAGTATATTATCATAGAATATATTTCTAAGATCCTATAATTTTTCTAGCATTTTTCCATACCAAAAATTACTCTAAAATTCAATAGATTTCAATTTAATACATAACCAATGTATAAGCTCAAACAAACATCAAACTTAATCCAGTCATCAAGCCACTTATACTATGCCAAGATTAGGTTAAGTAGTGTACTTACCAATTTTCCAAAGTTTGGTTTGATGATAGGGTTGAATTTTAGTCAATTCTCCCTCCAAGGCCTCTAGTTCACCTTCTCTTTGGTGTTCTAGTAGTGTGAGTGTGTTTTTGGTGAGTTTTCTTCTTTCATTTTCTTGTGTGACCATGGGAATTGACTAAAGGAAAGCTTAGAACAATTTTTACACACACACACACACACATATATATATATATATGTGTGTGAGTGGTGCCATGCATAAGGGTTTAAGGGTGGGAATACCCCTAAGGCCTTCGGTTTGTCTTCTTGGCCGACCATGTGAGGTGTCCTCCTCACTTAGGCCTAATCGTACCCCTAAAGCTAGGTTTGTTTGATTCTAATATTTATCCAAGGGTCTTACTTACTCCACATATAAACTCTTTTTTGATCAATGACTCAAATAATTACAACACATGGAGATAAAATTCAAAATAAAAACATAAGAATTCTTGGTGAGATGTATCCGGCCACTTGGTCATTTCTTGTGTCCTACAGCTTCTAGAGTATTTTCTCTCTCTTGCCACACGTTTCAGCTCTCATTAGCACACTTGGGGTGGCTGGGAAGATATTTCCTAGATTTAGTTAGCCATTGGTTAGGAACAAAGGGATGGTTTGGCTGGTTTAGCTAGTTCCTCCCCAATCAGATTTGTTCTTAATTTCTTTATGGTTATATGCCAATTATCCTTCTAGAAACTCTTGATCCACATGACACCTACCTTCCCACACATGTATAAATGATAGAAATGGAAAGAACCAATTAGATTCAAGATCCTATAATAAGGTGGTGGCACATTTTATTTTCGGGTTTTAGTTTTTGTCCAATTCAGGTGAGTCCACTTACATCCCAAATAATTACTTGATCCACCTCAATTCTCCAAAAAATAAAAACATGAAATTTCTAGGTCATTCTCTTAGTGATCTATAGAATTTTAAATCACCTAATTAAAAGGTCAGATGAGAGATATAGAACCATTTTACCGAAACACGTTGGATTAACTCGAGAACTCAATTCCGAGCTTCATATTTGTTTTTCCACTCCACTTCTAATTTTCTAAATTTCCCTCTTAATCTCCTTGATATAATTATCCTCCAAATTCAAACTAAAATTTTCTAATTTACAACTTACTCAATTTCCAAAAATTTGATAAAAAATCACCATATTTCATTTCATACTTTAAGCGTCTCTTATTTAGACTTTAAATCTAAATGTCGTAAATTTCCAAAAAGTTCCTTAAAATAATAAATCAATTTCTAAATGAATATATAAACTAAGGAAATCTTTAAAAAAGGAAGGGTTATTACATAACACATGTTGTGGTCAATGTGATCTTTTTCCGTAGAAGGCACAAGGAGTGATGGACTTGGGTCCTAGCTGCAGCTCACTTGCATCTTTTCATGGGCTGCATTGCTAGTTAATACGAGTTTGGTGGAACTTGTTACTGTTTGAAAGATGCTTGATAAGCCTATTTTGAATTTGCCAATGATGTTGGAGATGATCTAGCCCACCCCTGCAAGAAAGACTGTCAAGCCATATTGGTGAATTGATAAACTATAATATACTAGACACCCCATGGCCTGTTAAACTAGTACATCATGTGACTTGTAGTCATTATGTTATTTCATATAATGTGTATACTGGTATTTGAGTATATCAATGCTGTTTACCTGTGAATTGCACTAGATAATGCAGAGCTAGCACTCGGTAATTTATGTGGTACTTGCTACTAATGTTTACTTGGACATATATTTGGGATGTTTGCAAATGCATGGTACTCAGAAAAATAATGTTTGCAAATGCATGTGTACGGGAACAAGCTGTAAGTATTATAACTATCTTGTTGTAAGCAAGCATGAGTAATTAGTATGTAGTGTTGGATGATGATCTTCACTATATATAATGTGATAGGGTGAAATATATATGATTGTAATAAATAATGGAAATTCACTGGCTTGGTTATAAGTCCAGAATGGGTTGCTATGTCGCAGGTACGCGTATGTATAGTTGTGGTTATATTTGATTTTCTAGAGGGACTGCCAATGGGTTATGTTGGGGATTTTTAATTTGTTTTGATAGAGCTATATATGTTTGGGAGTTAAAATTGGGCAAGCAAACTATATATATTAATTTGGATTAATTAATCATAAATTTAGAAAAACAATATATAATATTATTTTTATTGCAGGTTTATATTATGTCATGTAAATTTGCATGTACATGTCTATGTTACTAATTAATTAGGGTGGTTCTCCATATTTATTCCAACTATAATACCGATAGAAAAAAAAATGAGCTAAAAAATTTATCCGCATTAACTTCATGCCACAAATAACTCACTTTATGTATTGATCTGATCAAGTACATCAAACAGCAGCTGCGGCGAAATATCATATTGAAAGTGTCACAAATGAATTCTATTGCAGTGTTTAATCCACTTTTGGTGGCAATTATTACATGCCCAAGATAACTTATTGCAGCTCTGATTGTGTTTATAGCGTCAGGTGGTAATCGCCACAGTCAAGCTTTAGCCATGCTTGGCCATGCTATTTGCGGCGTTTTTACAATGCTTTTGCAGCACCATAATTTCGCCGCTGGTAATAAATCAACAGCAATGTTCCAGCCTTTACCCGTTAAAGAATATTAGCATGCGGACAGTAGCATCGTTTGAGCGGTGCCTAGAAAAATGAAGTGGAAGAATATTAGGAGCGTTTTTACCCACTTTTAGCATAAAAAAAAAAAAAACGTTGCAAGTTTTTCTTGTAGTGTTAATACATATAATATTGTGCATAAAATTATGCATACGTGTAGCTACTTATTTGAGTTTTTAGAAATCTCACTTGTCTCGTTTAAATAGTGAGATAAGATGAGATAGTTTTAGATAAAAGTTAAAAGTTGAATAAAATATTGTTAAAATATTAATATTTTAATATTATTATTATTTAAAAATTTTAAAAAATTGAATTGAGATTTGAGTTGAGTTGAATTATTTATTGTATTTTATAATAAAATTTAAAATAATTAAAATAATTAAATGAGATGACTCATAAATCCAAACATGGACTTAATCAAACGTCTACCTCACTTGCGTAGAAACCAAGCCTCATGGTGTTGAATCTGTTGATGAGTCTCGAATCATGCCAGCAAATGTTTACTTTATGTAGATCAGAATAGAAGATGTCGTTAGGCTCCCAAAGTTTTTTCAAAATTTAAAATAACTCTTTAAATTTTATTCATAATTTCATGTATATAGAAATTAGACTCCCAAAGAAATTATAATTTATGTGACAACTCGTTTTCTTTTATTAATTTTATAATAGAATGATCATATTTATTGTGAATTTTAACTTACTTATTTTAGTTCAATTAGAAATATATTTATTACACATATATGGATTTCTTTAGTATTGGAAAGGGGAACAAAAACTATAGAAATTCCTTTATGGTGTTATTGTTATTATTTTATCTTATTCTATTTTTTTATATAGCTTAATAAAAAGAACAATTCAGGTGATATAACCTTTGAAAAGTCAAGAGTAAAATTTGAAATAGGGAATTGGAGAAATCAAGTGGAAACACATAGTGAAATCAGATTGTTCTATTCTGAGCAGTTTCAATATCTTTCGATAAATTAGTCTTAACTTTTTCGTCTGATCTCTAAATAAGGCGATTCAAGTTCCCATATAACCCTAAGAGATATATCTATAACTTTTATGTTTTGAGTTTTTAGAAATATGAATTAATCAAATACGAAATTAAGATTGAAGTAGCAGAACCGAATTTGGATATATAGGCATTGACTTTGAAGTTGACTAAGGACTTTGAATAAGATTAAGTCTTTGCATTATTTTCTCAATTATCCTAAGATCTTAATATGTGTGTAGATATATGGCAAATGAGGAGATTTTATACAGAAAATTTCATATGAAACAAGAAGGAATATCTATACACTTGGTATGTCCGGATTGGTATTCTCAGCTGATCTGTCGACTTTCAGTAGAATAATCATAATTTTGTCATTTGAGTTTCGAATGAAGTGATTCTAGTTCTTATAGAACCTAGCTTGCTATAAAAGGTCCCACTGTCTGTCCTCATCTAAAAAACCATTATGTATCTGGTACAAAACCCTATTTCAATCTCAACCACCTGGTTTTGTTAATTCTTCACATCCTACACATGTTCGTAGAGCTATTTACTTGATCGCAGACATTTTTGGAAACCTCTAACAGAGAGACGGTACTATCCCATTTTGTTGGCTTAGGGTTTGATGCTTAGTTTGCTTCTAACTTAGTACTAATCTATTGTTATTTTCGGGGACTAGCCCGCTTCCCATTACTCAAGAATTGTGCGCTTTTCTTTTCAGTGTGAAATGTGTTGTTTCAAAGTAGTTAAGGGTTAGAGACCTGATCTTTGGTCATATAGCCTGTGAGAAGTCTGGTATTCTATTAAGAAGCAAATGAAACCAATCGATCAAAAGGCTGTGTTTGGTTAAAAGTCCCATCTTGGGGGAGACGTCTTAAGACCTCCTCCACCCAAACATGTAAGGGGTGTAACAATCTCTGATTAAGGTAGTTCCCAATGGTAAATAAAAGGCTTTTGCCACCTCGCTCAACAATAATAGGGAATCCTTAGAAAACCGAAACTCCCCATTTGTATGATTATTTGATAGAAAGAAATTACAAAAATGGTATGTTGCTGCCATTTTTTGAAATGATTAAAGATCACCGAAGTCATGTCTAAACATTATTTGATGTTTGGGTTTTTGAAGATAAGGACCAGATCAATGACTAAATCTAGTGTGAAGTGGACGGACATGAATAGTAATCAACTGGTAACTGACTTAAGCAAAGTGCATTGATCTTGGCCATGTGACGAAAATTCTGATGGGTTCTTATTCTTTTTTTATATATTCACAGGTGTAAGGGGTATGTGCTAAAAGGAGAGAATTCATCTAGAAGAGCCTTGTTTGGTAAGAAAACAAAAGGAAACAAATGGTAAAATCGGATTGGGTATTCTTGGATGGTTTTGACATGTTTCAGCGAATTAATCATATCTTTCTTATTTGATCTCGGAATAAGCTGATTCGAAATCCTATGAGTTTTTGAATAATCGAATTTTATCCAGGACTTATTTGGAATGGAAGTGGCCATATGCACTCCATCAGAAGATACCATCATGATATTTTGTTTCTACCCCCATGTGCTAGAATCATTTGAGCCCTTGATTAAGATAAGGTTGCAATTGGATCAAATATGACCCTTGGATGGAGATAGGAACAACTAAGCCTAAGATTAGGGAGATGATGATGCCTAAAGGGAAGGGGAAAGCAGCTCACCTATTCGGTGAAGATAAGCATCCGAGTGCTTCATGCACTCTTACCTCTAACCCATGCATATGCCACTCATTATATATATATATATATATATATATATAAGTGTAAGAAGTACCTCAAGGTCTTTTTTAGTGGACATACACGGCAACTTAAGGGAAAGAAGTAAGAAAAACCTCATCCAAACTATACTTGTTTCACCTTAAACCCAAAAGAGAGTGGTTGAGAGTTTTGAAAGAGATTTTCACAAAGCCTACTCCAAACACTCCATCAAACTTAGGAGAAATTTGTAAGTGCATATATTAACTTAATCTTGGCATAGAATAAATAGTTTGGTGATTGAATTATATTTTATATTTATTTGATCTTAATCTTTGTTTATATGTTAAATTGAAACATATTGAATTTTGGAGTGATTTTTGTTATGAAAAATGCTAGGAAAATTATAAGACTTTAGAAATATATTCTATGATGTTATATGAAGGGAATCATGTGAAAACATGAGGTTTTTCTATGGAAAAGAATGAAGAAACAACTTTAGTGAATTTTGGCCTTAATAGGATTATTATTGGCAGATTTGACATATTTTGGTAAATCAGATATAACTTGTTCATTTGATATTGGATTTAACTGATTCAAGAGGCTATGGAAATCTAAGAGAAATATATACAACTTTTATGTTTTAACTTTTAAGAGATAAAGACTTAATCAAGGATGAAATTAGAATTGAAGTCAGAACCGAGTTTATCATAGTAGGCATTGACTTTATGAATTGATGTGACGTAAATATATGTGCATATGATGTATGCTATTATGAAATATTTTCACATGTTATAAGGCTCATATGGACATAAAATATACATGTCATAAGTCTAAGTTTATGCGTATGTTGCATTACGTCACATATATGTGTCGTCATAAGTCATGAAGTCTATTTGAAGAAAATACGTTAAGAAAACTTTACAAGTGGAAAGATTAATAAGGCAGTCACATCATGACAGGAACTAGCGATATGCCCGTATGACTGATGTGCCAGTACGGACCTAAGCCTGTCGATGATAAGAAATCCGGCAGGGACCTAAGCCTGTCGATGATACGAAATCCGACAGGAACCTAAGTCTATCGATGATACGAAATAAGTAAGATCGGACAGGGACCTAAGATTGTCGTTGATATAAAATTAGTAATATTCGATGGAGACGCCTGCCGATGATACGAAACAAGTAAGACTCACAATGTTATGAAAAAAAAAGAAATAAGAGTTTAAGTATGATAGAGTGGGTCTATGAAGAACATA
Organism: Platycarya longipes; assembly: GCA_036559045.1. Lineage (NCBI taxonomy): Eukaryota > Viridiplantae > Streptophyta > Magnoliopsida > Fagales > Juglandaceae > Platycarya > Platycarya longipes. The sequence continues at coordinate 16,559,424 of CM071803.1, read as the reverse complement.
AGTCTAAGTTATGCATGAGTCACATAAAGCATGTCATAAATACATATGGCCGACTCCTTCATTTGAGTGAGGGAGAGTTTCGGTTGGCTCAAAGATGATATGGTCGACTCCTTCATTTGAGTTTCCCCATGAGTTTTTCTAATCTAAGTGAATGACAAGTGATGGATCTTGTAAGAGTGAGTGACTAGATGTGAAGAGTGACATGTCAAAAGGAGGCATCATTGGAGAGAAGAAATGGTGGCTTGAGGCAAAGAAGGTTTTGGGTAATGCATGGGAGGTGGTAGCCAACTTTGCCATTTGTAGTTTCCCATATGTTTCCATATTTAGGTGATCATCACTTGCAAGATTGTGTAAGGGAGTATAAGACACATGTGTAAGATTGATTGACTTGTGAGGTGATAAGTGATAGGATAAGGTGTGACTTGATAGAGGGGTAGAGTGATTCCCACCCTTGGAGGCGCCAGCCATAGTTGGATTAGGGAAACCAAATCCCATCCTAGTACATGCTGAACGTAGGCATCATTTGCCCTAGAGATGGAAGTCCATCAAGGGTCAATCAACCCATCTTGTGTCACTCAAGACCTAGGGTTAGTGTGACAACCCGATTTCTTTTATTAATTTTATAATAGAATGATCATATTTATTGTGAAAATTGTTTTAGATTGCTTGTTTTAGTTCAATTAGAAATATATTTGTTACACATATCTGGATTTCTTTAGTATTGGAAAGGGGAACAAAAACTATAGAAATTCCTTTATGGTGTTATTGTTATTATTTTATCTTATTCTATTTTTTTTATATAGCTTAATAAAAAAAAAAATTCAAGTGATATAGCCTTTGAAAAGTCAAGAGTAAAATTTGATATAGGGAATTGTAAAAATCAAGTGGAAACACATGGTGAAATTGGATTGGTCTGTTTCGAGTAATTTCAATATCTTTCGATAAATTAGTCATAACTCTTTCGTTTGATCTCTACATAAGGTGATTCCAGTTCCCATAAATTAGTCATAACTTTTATGTTTTGAGTTTTTGGAACTATGGACTCAATAAAATAAGAAATTGAGATTGAAGTAGCAAAACTGAATTTGGATATATAGGCATTGACTTTGAAATTGACTAAGGACTTTGAATAAGATTAAGTCTTTGGATTATGTCCTCAATTATCCTAAGATCTTAATAAATGTGTAGATATATTCCAAATGAGGAGATTTTATCGAGGAAATCTCGTATGAAACAAGAAGGAATATCTATCAAACACTTGGTATGCCCGGATTGGTATTCTCGGGCTGTTTTGTCAACTTTCAGTAGAATAATCATAACTTTGTCATATGAGCTTCGAAAGAAGTGATTCTAATTCGTGTAGAACTTTAAGAGGGAGATATAAAACTTTTATGTTTTGGGTTTTTGAATATTCGGGATGTATCGAGGACTTAATCTAGTGTGAAGTGGACAAACAGGAATAGGAGCCAATTGGTAACTAACTTAGACAAATCAACTTTGGTTTAGCTCTTACCACCGACTTTGCTTAATAAAAAGATTAAGATTTTATTTCCCAATGACTTAAAAACATAACACTTGGAGGGGGTATGTGGCATAAAGGGGAGAAGCCATAGAAAAATGGGATGACCCTTGAGGGCTTAAGTGGCTGATGCATGTATTTAAAGTGGTTCAAGTTGTAGTTTTTTCATGTGATGAAATTAGACTTAACTATTGATCAAGACCTACTTTTAGGTGGCGCAAGGATGGCCATTGGATAAGATTAGAACCAACTAAGTCTAATCCTAGATGTGATGATGGGGCTAAAGGAGGTGAGACACGCACACGGCAATGAAGGGGAAACTGGTTATCACAAGTTGCTCAAACTATTCTTCTTCCTTTGCTATCTAAGTAGTCGATAACTTGAGGGAAAAGACTTCTTCACTTTCTTAGCAAAAAGAATTCAAAAACCCTTCATTCAACATCTTCACCTCCCAAACATCAAAAGAGAGCAAATTAGGGGTCTTGAAGGAGAAGTTGCACAAAGCCTACTTTAATCATCAAACCAAGTTTAGGAAAAATTTGTAAGTGCATATATTAACTTAATCTTGGCATAGAATAAATGGTTTTGTGATTGGATTATGTTTGATACTTATTTGAGCTTAATCTTTGTTTATGTGTTAAATTGAAATATATTGAATTTTGGAATGGTTTTTGCTATGACAAAATACTAGGAAAATTATGAGACTTTAGAAATATATTATATAATATTATATGAAGAGGATTATGTGAAAACATGAGGTTTTGCTATGGAAAAGAATGAAGAAACAACTCTAGTGAATTTCGGCCTTAATAAGATTATTATTGGTAAATTTGACTCATTTTGGTAAATCAGACATAACTTGTTCATTTGATGTCTGATTTAACTGATTCAAGACGCTATGGAAACCTAAGAGAAATATCTACAGTGTTTATGTTTTAACCTTCAAGAGATAAGGTCTTAATCAAAGATGAAATTGGAATTGAAGTTCGAACCAAGTTTATCATAGTAGGCATTAACTTTATGAATTGATGTGACGTAAATGTATGTGCATGTGATGTATGCTATTATGAAATGTTCTCATATGTTATAAGGCTCATATGGATATAAAATATGCATGTCATAAGTTTAAGTTTATGTAAATGCATGTCATAAGTCTAAATTTATGCGTACGCTGCATTACATCACATATATGTGTTGTCATAAGTCATGAAGTTTGTTTTAAGAAAATACGTTAAGAAAACTTTACAAGTGGAAAGATTAATAAGTCAGTCATGTCATGACGGGAACTAGCGATATGCCCGTATGACTGACATGCGGGCAGGGACCTAAGCTTGTCGATGATTTGAAATCTGGCAAGGACTTAATGTGACGCCCCCAACTCTCATGTACGAACACGAGAATTGAGGCATCAGGATGATGACAACACGGGTCACGTACCCTAACGATAAGTGCTTAGTGTGTGTATAAGTAACATGTATAAATAAAAGACGTTGCGGTTAAGGTAATTCAATAACTAAGTGCCAGAATTTTAATATATTACAAATCAGCTTAACATAAATTCTCCAACAGGAGATTTAATGCAGTCGTCCCATCCCACGAGAAAGTGATTTCCGATCACTCCTCCAGTAGAGTCGCATCCTCAGGCTTTGCATCCTCATCATCTCAATCGAAATCTACGGTATCAAGAACAATACTGCAGGTAAGTAATAATCCAAACAAACCACAAGATTAAAATACATTCATACAATAACAAAATGCATGACCATGATACCATATGCATGAAACTCAAAATCATATTTTCCCAAAATTGAATAGTTTTTCCTTGCATTCCAAAATTTCATTTTGGTCCAAAATAAACCATGAAAAACATCCGCCATTTTCCCATAAAATGATACACATAAATCCATTTATCAATTCCCGCCATTTTCCTCAAAATGACCGACAAATCCATTTAACACTATAGGCGGTTATCGTAAGCGATACTCTACCACCAAGAAATTTGACCGAACCCTAAGGATTCCTTAGTCTCACCACTCATTTGTCAACTCCCACACTAAGATTAATCTTACCTTAGCATTTAACTCTTAATCACTCATGAACTCAAATTACCATCATACTCACACTTATAAGTTGATCCTCCAAAATATTTATTTATTTATTTGCTTCTAAGACCACTATGGCTGAATTTCATCAATTCTCAAAGATAATATTTTTATCATCCCAAAACATGTATGATCAAGTCTAGCCCTAACCGAAATCATCAAGGCATACTAGTATTATTTATTCTTCACATAATCATCAAAACTCCATCAACTCTATCTTAAGTTAAAATCTAGGATACAATCTCAATAAACCATAGAGAAACATAATTTTTTCATTCAACAAATGTGCTAAACAATCAAATTTAGTTGAACGAGTACTTACCATACAAGTTTCGTTAGCATATACAGATACACAAACACATATACTATAACCATAAAATGTGTGACATGATTTATGCATGAAATTTATGCATGACTTATGCCTGACTTGTGCATGACTTATGCATCATGCTTCTTCATAAAAGACTTTCTTGCTTTTCATAAAAAGAGACTTTCATGTTGCTTTGATTTTTCGTTGACATGTATTCAAAACTTATCATGAACTTGAAACATTTCATAAACTTTTCATGTCTTTTCTTATTATTCATAACTCCACATGTCATTTTTCTTATTCATATATTTATTTAGGCTAACCTTTCTTGTCATATTGGATACATTACAACTCCCCTATGCACCATGTATTTCCTGCTGGTTACCACATCACACTAAGGTGAATACGTCATAATCATAATCATAATCATTACGGCAGGTCATTACACATTTGTCGTCTTTGGTACCCACCAGCGTTAGGTGTGACCATGCTCCACGAACCTTTTAAAAGAAACCATTCGTGGCCTATCGATTGTTCTTCGTCGACCAAGGGGTTACTACTTCATTCCTAAGCACTCCAGAGTGGCCAGAGGAGTTCGACTGGGACAATACCTTGTCGCAGCTTTTGGGGTTCTTATAAAACATTTTTTTTTCTTATTTTCTTTTGAAAAACATAATGATCCAAAGAACATGTAATTTATCACTTAAGTAAGCATGCATGTGACATGTGACTTTCATGTAAAGCATGTAATTCATGAGACAAATAAAACATGCATCTCCAGATCATATCTTGTCATGTCACACCATGCAACCTTAACTATATTTAAAGAACATCGTATTCATTCAAATCAAAAGAGCAACAACCAAAGTAACCTTATCTCACAAGGGAAAAGCCAAGACATATATGAGGTCCCAAATTCTAATTTATGCATCTCTTAATATGTAAATATAGGTATTTCCCAGAAAATCATATTTATTTAATAATCAATAAAATAGCTTAAGACAACTTTAACTTAAAAAGGGTAGAGCCGTGGCAATTAAGGAAATAAAAACCTAGTTCCGTTTTCCTTTTTTTTTTCCCCTCCATCATCTCATACATTCCTTTAGAGAATAAATAGATCAATTATCAAATCATAAAGAGGCTTGGTTGAATCCTAGCTTTTCACTAGGCCTATCATTCATTTGTCAATTTCCCCCACAAGAAATAAACCTCATTTCATATCATAACACTTAGCTCTTAAATCACTTCCAAAAACTATATCCATATCATAACCTTATTCAAGAGATTACCTAAAATCTTCTTTTAAAACTCTTTATGACTGAAAAGTACATATCCTTAAGAACAAAGTGTTTCATAATCTAAAACATGCATGACTTAATTTAACCCCAAAAAAAAACAACCAAAGCATCTCTATTTTATCAGAATATAGTCGAAACACATGTGAAGGTCTTAAGCCCTAATTTGTGCATCTCTTAACTTAATGATCTTTAGGAAAACCATATTTATTCAATAACCCAAAAGAATAACTTTAAAAAAATAATAAAGAAAATAATAATAAATATAACCTAAAAGGTTAAGTCCAAAACACTCCATGGTTCTCAAAGCTTAACTTTTCGTCTTATCTTTTCCTTTATCAATTCATCTATCTCTTAGTAAATAATTAAATCCACCATCCAACAAAAACTCATTATTTGTTAATGCAAAATATATTGAAATCTCAAATTTTTTGGAAAAATACTTACAATGCGTTCAGTAAAATATTCTGAAGATCGATAAAAGCTAAAATGCCACCCGTGTAACAACTAGCGAACGCGCTACTAAAACGTAACCAACACACCAACATAAATAAAAATCACAAAAACAATAAATAGCATTAAAAAATTAATTAAAACAATAACGTAAATAAATTGATATTTATTTATATATAACCAACTCAGATAATAAACCCAATTATTATAAAAAAAACAAATTAATCTTAATGTAGATAAATAAAATGTATTTATTATTTAACTAAATTAAGCACTTGATCATAAATAAAGTAATACCATGTAATTAAATTAATATCAATCCATAAATACATTAATCACTAAAATGAGAGAAAGTGCATTTCGAGAATATTGTAAGTGATGTAAAACGGTGATCTTATGGCGAGAAAATAGCCAATAAAACGTCACTAATATTTTCGGAATACAAGGGGGTTTTGAAAAAGAGATACTCTAGTTTAAGAGGAGAAGAACAAATGATCAAAAGAGATGTCAAACATTCGAATTTATAAATGAGAAAGAGAGCTTCAGATACGTTTCTAGCAAAGGATGCCGACACCTTAGATTGGCATGAAACCGAACTATAGAGTGGAAATGAGCGGGAAAAACTCACATGAAGCACACAACAACCGAGCCAAAAAAAAAAACTAGCTGTAGAGGAAGGGAATCTATAGCTTTTCAGATGAAAAAAAATGGTGGCAAAGATGCGGATGGAAGTGCACGTTTTAGACCATTTTTCTGGGCACGTGTGGCATCAATCGGCTTTAAAAATTTAGGGGAAAGATTCCTTAGAGTATAGGGTAATTGATCGGATCACGCGTGTAAATTAAATTGATGAATGCTGCAACAAATCAACTATAAGATTCACGGGTGCTACAGACAAACAAAGAAACGAAACAATGAAAGAAAAGAAAAGAAAGAAATGAGGAAGACGGAGCTGTCGTCGCATAGGAAAAGGGGCTGGAATTCATTTAAGTTATAGGAGATCAAAACGATGACATTTTGATAAATGAAACAGGGGTGGGCTTAAGGCATACACCTGGGCTTCTAAAAGTAATTACATATATATATATACCCAAACCAAAAGTTACCTAAACTAGTTTAATTAAACCCAAACACTGTATATAATAATATATGAAAAGGCCCATTGTATATAATCATAATCCCACCAGAAATCATCTAAAGTAAAAATAAATAACTATAACATCATATTAAAATAAAATACAACAATTTAATTTAAATGCAAACATAATAAAATAATGATATTAAATTCAAACATTAAATTAAATGCATCACATTAACTTAATAAGAGAAAATAAATTAATTTACAATTACACATGAAAATAACACTTAAATAAAATGAAATATTCAAATATTTAAGCACAAGCACAATAAAATAATAATCAATTCAACACATCCAATATTTATAATAACAAATAGTGCATATTTAATGTTAAAATAATAAATTACAAAGGGAGTAAAAATTACGGGTCCTCACACCTAAACCTGTCGATGATACGAAATAAGTAAGATCCAACAGGAACCTAAGTTTGTCAATGATACGAAATAAGTAATATTCGATGGGGACACTTGTCAATGATACGAAACAAGTAAGACTCACAATGTTATGAAATAAAAGAAATAAGAGTTTAAGTATGATATAGTGGGTCCATGAAGAACATAAGTCTAAGTCATGCATGAGTCATATGAAGCATACCATAAATGTATACTCTGATTGTCTGGCTTATATGTGATTATTTCACGATATCTATGTTTTAATTAGGTTACGCGTGTACTTACTGAGATTTCTAAGAAAATCTCACTTTTGTATATTTCTATTTTTGGAAAAATAAAATTATGTCGCAAAATTGATGACTGAGAAAAGGGAAGGCCTGATGACTTAAGAAAACTCAGAGGAGTCTGGATGGTCATAAAGTTAGTCTAGGTTTTAAGAATAAGTTATGTATATGACAGAAAAAACTAACTAGATTATGCATGTAAGGATACAATGTTATTATAAGATTGGATTATGTAGATATTGTGGTTTTATTTTACCATGTGATCATTAGAAAATTTTATTCAAAACTTTTCCGCTGTGATTTGTATTAAAATTTGATAAGTACAGGGGTGAGTAGTCTAGCATTACTTACCCTGACACTTCAATTTGCGTTGAATTATGAACATAAATTGGGGGCGTCACAGTTAGGGAGTGTCTAGAGACACCCCCTTGGTTGAATAGCCTTGTTCTCTTTCCTATCTCTTTTGCCTTTCTTTCTCCCTACATCTCTCAGCAACTTCACACTCTCTCTTCCCTTCACTTTCTCTTGTGTTATCTCACCATCCAAGCACCTCTTTCCTAAGATAAACTTGAGTTTGTTCAAAGTTTCCTTGAGTGAAAGTATCATTTGGAGAGGTAAGCTAGTCTTTGAACTATTTCATTCATAGATTCCTAGGTTTTCCACCAACACATGATACCCTATGTTCCTTGTTATTTTCCCTTTGGCTACATGCTTTTAGTTTTGATTTAATCTTGTTATTGTCATACTCTTTTTAGATTTATCTTTTTCTACATTTGGAGATTTGTAAGTACATATTTTACCTAACTCTAGCATTTCATGTATATGCTTAAGGTGAATGTATTGCTATGATGATTGTTGGATGTTTGAGGATGCTAGGTTAGTTATTTGAAGAGTTTGTTTGTATATCTATATTTCATGCTTAGTCAAGATTTTATTTTTAGGCTTGAAATTCTTAATATGATGGTGGATGTAGCCATTTTGTTGGAAAGGAAATATAATGAATATGTTGTGATTAGTGACTAATGCATGGGGGATCATGATAAGGTTTTTGGTTGATGAAAACTTGCCTAGAGGTCATGTATATGATTCGGCCATGAAGGGTTTTGGGGTTAGGATTTTCAAGGCTTGACTTTTTATTCATGATATGGTTTTATCTTGGATGCTTGGGAAGTTTAGAAACATGAAACTAGGAAATCTATTATCATGAATTCCAGATTTTTATATGTAATAAAGTATGGAAGTTTATTTGTAAGGAAGTGATAAAAAAATATTTAGATTAAGGGCTTCAGGGTTTCGGTCAAGCTCTCCTTATGGTGATAAAGTTATCTAGTTATTTTTACTAAGTCTTGCTTGAGTGATTAAAAGAGGGAAGATGAAGAAAACACTAGGTTTTGGGCCTTGGAGGGTCTCGGCCTAATCCCTTAGGGGTGAAGGTCGAATACTTGTTTCCTTTGATGAAACTATTTACATGGTTTTCAATACAATGTTAATAATTTCATGAGATGGCTTTATTGAGATGCATGTGTTGGTATTCGTCCCATGAACCTCATCTTTAACATGAAAAGTTTCGTGTCACACGCATAAAGCATAAAAGTCACGATTTTGGGTCAATATGTATTTTCAAAAGAAAATAAAGATTGAGTTTTTATAAGAACCTCAAAGGTTGGGACGGGATAGTGTCCCAGTAAAACTCTCTGTTTACTCAGGAGTGCCAAAAGTTGAGTGAAAATCCCTGAGTCGACAAAGAACAGTTGGTGAACCATGTATGACTTCAAAAGGAGTCTAGAGCATGGTTGCACCTAAAGCTAGTGGGTGCCCAAGGACGGTAAATACATTGTACCTGGCCGTTATAAGAACCAAGGATGTAGTCATCTCGGTTTGAGTGGTCACTGGGTGATGACGAGTGGATAAAGTAGTCACTTTGAGCTTGGGTGGTTGTTGGGTGATGCAGTAACGTGTAATGTAGTCACTGTAGACTTGAGTGGTTGTCGGGTGATGCGGTAACTAGCGGGGAACATACGGTGCGTAAGAGAACCGTGAGGTATTCATAAGAAAGTCATGACAAGAACAACTTTTAAGTCCCAAAAATGATATGAACATGTTTAATGGCGCCCAAGATAAAAAATGATGAAAAGATATGAAAGTCCTAAAAAATATGTTGGATATGTGAAAAAGAAGTCAAAGCAATACGAAAGCCTTTTATGGAAAGCATGTGCATGAATCAAAGTCTCAAAGAAAGTCAAGTTTTATGAAAGTTACCATGTGCATGTTCATCAGTTGAGTCACAAGTCTCCTATGCAAGACATCTGTTTTGTTTGGTATTCACTTATATATATGCTTGTGATGCTTTCGTTAAGATATCTGTGTACTTACTGAGACTTCTCGAAATCTCATCCCTTTAATTATCAACTATCGTTCCTCTTTAGGGTGATAGAAGTAGTTGTAGGTGATAATGGCTTTGACGAGTCAGACTCTCAGAGAGACTCCCTAGACTCCTGAAGGTCTAGCGGTTTCCTCTCCTTCTGACGTTGTGGCCCCCGTTTTGTACGACCGCCTTATCTCGGATATACGGAGTAGCGTACTCAGTAAGGCTGTAAATCGCCACTATGTTGGATGATGCCTTACCCTGGGGACTCACGGATTCTTGTTCTTGGACCGCATCTATACCTCTGTTGCTGGGACAGGTATCTAGCATGGTGATAGTCTGGGCCAGGGGCGCTTCCTGTTTGAGCCAGGGGTCAAGGAGGTCAAGAAGGAATCCCTATTCTAGGGGCAATTTGCAGGGCCAGCAGATGTTGGATGTTGCCTTTACTTATATTTAGTTTTATTTGGAGGTTCCCATTGTTTTGGGAAAGTTGTTTTTTGTATAAACCGATACATTTGGTGATATATATATATATATGAAGTTTCTTTTGAGAATTAAAGTTTTAGTTATACCATGTGACATGCGACAAGTTTTAAGTTTCTTGCCTAATTTTTACTCGGCTTGACCCTTTTTCGCTGCAAAAATTTTATACACTGCTTTTAAGTTAGACGCATGCCTGTATTTGTATTATGAACGAGAGATGAGTATCCTTGTGTTACTTATTCCCAACGTCTCAATTTGTGTTCAAACTCAAACGTGAGCAGAGGCATCGACATATGGTATGCTTATTAGACTCAGATGATTATTTAGGATTTTATAGCACAATAATCTTATTTTAAATTTTCGTATGATACAATTGTTTGAAAAAGCGTTTTGGTGTTTTCGAGGCACATCAGGGTGGATTTTGAATATGCGAATTGCACTTTTAGCTTTGTATTAATATTTATGAATTTTCAGTGGAAAGTCTATTTCTCACTTTTTTGAAGTGAATAGTAACCTCCATAATTGCACCTAGTGCAGTGTTTTTAGAATCACAGTGTGGGATGTCTAAATTAGGCTGAAAAAGTTTTATTTGGACTCTTGGAAAGATTTTAGCCACACTTGGTGAGTAATAATGGACACTTGACACCAAGAGGGACCAAGATATGTTTTGTGATGGAATCAAGATATGAGACTGTGCCACCTAAGCAAAACCCTAAATAGTTGGAATCCAATTGAAACTCCAAAAACTTGATTGAAATTGAAACCCTAAACAATTTCCCAAACCCTAAAGTTAGTCTCCAAATCTTTTTCATCCAATGTCTAGCATTATATTTAATCACTTGATTAAATCACTTCCATATGCAAGTAATTCCTTAAATTCATGTTATGACATCATTACCCAACCTTTTAAACCTTGAAAATTTGATTGGGTTAAGAAAAAATTAGATTTGGGATTGAAACCCTAACCAAACCCCCTTTTAATCCCAAATTGAAGCTCACTTGATCAAGGTCTAGCAAGGCTCCTCGCCAAATTGGGCTTGGCAAAATTTCTTGAGGAGGCTTCCTCGCCAAATGGCAGGTCATCCCTTGTCCTTGGCTGCACTCAATAATGTCTTGATGTAAAGAAGAAAGTCACATTACCACCCTCCATAGTTTATTGCAGCAGCTAGCCATTCTCCTCACTATTTTTCATTTTATGTGACTTAAGCACCTCCAATCAAGAGTTATTCAATCCCATACTTTCCCCCTCTAGAGGTCTATTGTCGTGCAAGACCCCTTTCATTTCATTTCATCACTTCATCACCTCATTCTTAGAGAAAAACCCATAAGCTCTCTCTTCGGTAGATTTTTGTGTCTTTTTTCGTGGTGCTTTTCGACCCTTTGTAAGTATTTCTTGCTATGACTCATTCATGAAAGCTGTTTGTATTTGAGGCTAGTTTATGTGGACCTCTATTTTGTTTCATTTAATGGTAATTTGATTGGTGAAAGGTAGTTTTAACGATGGAAAGGTCATTCTAGGTGTTAAGCTGGAGGGTGTATTATATTTTGAAGTTTTTGACCAAAATAAAGGATGTATCTTGGTCCAAGAATTTTATGGAGTATTTTTAACATATTTTTATGAGTGAGAGTTGAGATTTTATAGCATGACTAAAACTTTTTATGATAGTTTTCCTTAAATCTAGAAACTTGAAAAGTCGAAGTGAAAAAACAGTTTTTGTTTTGAGAAAGTTTGAGTATTTCATGGTTTAATCCTATTCCAAAGGTTTTGATAATTTTACTGGAGAATCCTAAGCATCTTATATATATTTTAGAATATTATTTTGGAGATATTTAGTGTTAGTTTCAAAGATATCAAATTTTATGCAAGGAGATATTCGGATAGGCCAAAGTGTTGATGTTCTTGGTTAAATTTTTGTTTTTGTTGATGTTTAACTATGTGATCTTGAGTTTGAAGTTTAAATCTGTTTTAGTACACCTTTTCAAACCACGTGATGTTTTATTTTGAATATCACATCTTTACAAGCCATGGATCAAGAGGTTGATGAGAACAAGTTAGAAACATAAATTTGTTTTTGGATTTAGGGGGAAGCCGAAAACTCCAAGTGTTATTTTGGTGATTTTGATAACTTTTGTTTGATAATTATTCAAAGCATGATTGTTGTTAAAAATATGTTATAAATATGTTAGAAGTAAAATTTGGATTTTTGAAATTCTTGGAGATGCTAGATCAAACCATAAGATTTAAGGGTTTGCCTTTTTAGCAAAAAATGTTAGATCATTTTTCTAAAAAGTTTGATATTGATGACTACCTTATTTTTAGTGGATATATTAGGTCTACTTTTAAACTTGGGATAGGAAGATCTTTGTTGCAAAAATTTGGTTTGATCATCAGCCCTTATATGTTTTTTTCATGGTTCTGGTTAGTTTTAAATTTTTCTGAGTCGGTAGTTGAGTTTGGGACAAAATTTACACGAGGCATGTAAATTTTGATAATTTTTGGAGTTAACATGTGAAATCCTTATGTTAATGGTAAAATGGTAATTTTGTTCTAAGTTAGTATTTTTCCATTTTGCTTATTGTTAGTGATTAAGATCTAAAATTTAGAATCACTATTTTCAGTTCCTCGTGTTTTGTGCTTTATTTTCATAGAATGCAACGATCGAGATAAGTTAGGTCTTAACTTTCTAACAGTTGACTGTGTATGTGTGATAGGTAAGGGAACTACAATTTATTTATGTATGTTATCATAAACACCATGCCATGTCATTACATGTTTATTTGTTACAACAATTATTCTGTCACAAAATATTTATCAATTACACAATATATTTTGTCACATATTGCCATCTATCGCAAGTATGTTATGTTATGCATGCCATCTGTTATATGTATATCATGTCACGTAATATTCACTGTTACATGTTATGTCATATTATGAAATGTTGTTTGCTATCTGTAAGCTAAGTTATGAAATATTGATTGTTACATGTTATGTTATGTTATGAAATGTTTCTATCTCAAGTAAGTCATGTTTTTCGAGTTACGTTCAAGTCATATTATGTGACGTCAGGACTTTTGTCCTTTCATATTCCATTCATATTCATTTCATATACAACTATGTATTTCGAGAACAATTAAGTTTTAGTTTTCAGTTGAATTGTACTACGATTAAGGATGATATGCGCTGTCTGGTATTGCAGTCAAGGTTATTGACTACTAAATACTAAGATGAAAGAGTATAATCCGCCGTACTACAGATGGATCAATTAATTAAGTTATATTATGATTAAAGATGATACGTGTTGCCTGGTACTGCGGTCAAAGTTATGCGTTGCCAAATACTGTGGTGAAAAAGTATAATCTGGCCGTATTATAGAAGGATAATACGCACTGCCTGGTACTGCGATCAAGGCTATATACTGCTGAGTACTATAGTGAAGGAGTATAATTTGTCATTATGTTATTTTGAGTTCATGTTTATGTTATATTCAACTTCACGTTTATATTATGTTTCAAGTTCATGTTCATGTAGTATTCGAGTTCACATTCATGTAGTATTCGAGTTCACGTTCATGTTATATTCAAGTTCACGTTAATGCTATGTTTCAAGTCTACATTCGTGCTATGTTTCAAGTCCATGTATGTTCAAGTTTACGTTAATACTATATTCAAGTTGACGTTCCTGTTATGTTCAGGTTTACGTAGTTTCAAGTTCAAGCTCATGTCATGTCAAGTCAAGTTCAGTTCACATTTTAATTCAAGTTATGTCAGTCATGATATTCTATATGTCAAGCAATGCTATAATTATATATGAATTTGATTATGTATTCATGGTTTACTATCATGCATGCGTCATTAACCTATGTGGAGGTTTTCTATTAACTTGCTGAGATTTGTAATCAAATCTCACCGTAGTAGTCCCAACTATCATCCTCTTTGAATGGTAGATCCTTTTGCAGAAACTGAAGAAGAACAAGGATTCGATCAGCTGCACACAATAGATTGAGTGACAGCGCGACGTCAATGTTAATATAGTAGTTAACTTAAATTACTACTTATACTATGGAATTGCATCTCCTGCACACTTTTGATCACAACCATTTTGTACTAATATTGTGATCATGGTTGTTTAGTATGTCTTTTATGTATGACGTATTTTTAAGTATTTGTGATTATCTTTAGTTTTGTGTATAGTATTGCTCAAGAAAAAACAAAATTATCCGTTGCGAATATTACATATTACTATATGCATGTTAGTAACATTGCATATTTATTTATCATGAACAGGAGTAGATAACCTTCTGTTGCATGTCCCGACACTTCAGATTAGGGGTGTTCAAAAATTTCAATTTTCGAATTCGTCCGACTTCTGCTCCGATTCTGACTTTGATCAGAGTTAGAAGTCGAAGTCGGAATAACTCCGACTTAATATATTTTATATTGTAATTTAAATATAATAAGGCCAAGTGGCCTAGTGGTTTAAACGTAACTTTGGTTCTATGAGAACCTGAGTTTGAGTCCTTGGCTCCTCGCGTGGTCTTACAATTTTTTTGTGTTGTTTTAAGCAGCCTTAATTTTAAACAATGTTTGATCCTTCAAATCCCTAAGTCCCTAAGTTCTACTTTTAACATCTTTGACTTTCTCTAAATAGCACCGCTGCGGCGCTACCTCTCTTCTCTCCTCTCTTATCTTTTCTCTTCTCTCTTCCCCCAGCTGCATCTTAACTCTCTCTATTGTCTCTAACCATAGCTGAACTCCATTCTCCATTTCTTTCGTCGGTCTCAGAATCAAAAATGCCATCATTCCCTTCTCCATCAACGCCGGAGTTTTCCCTTCTCCATCATTGCCGTTGATTCACAGTGATGGTAAGCCTTCGAAAACGTGGCTAAAATGGTTGATTTCTATTTTCTAGAATTTTTTATTTTTAGGGTTGATTGCAGCTCAAATCTGTCGTGGTTTCCATGTGAATTTGTCTTTGCTTACTTAGTTGATTTAGATTATTACTAGGGTTTCTATTTTGAACAGCAATATTCCGACGAACTCTGATCGGAGTCGAACTCTGACTCTATTTCAAACTCAGAGTCGGAGTTGGAGTCGGAGCACAGCCCTACTTCAGATGTTTGTTTGATCCCAAGTAGAAATCTAAGGGTGTCACACCCCCTAAGAAAAATTGCTAGCTCTGCCACTGTCATTGGCGTTAACGAACAAATTATACATGGTTTGTATTTTCAGTGCCCTCATCCAAGTAACTCCTCCCTTTGCGACATACCTCTACGAAATTAATCCTTTACTCTCTCCCTTTGAGTTCAGCCTAAATCTTTATCTCCTTCTTCTGGTGATTTTCTTGGTCTTTGATCTAAAGTCTACAAAGAGTTCGAGACCCTGTCTGGTGTCTAATCATTACTTGACTCAGCAAAGATCTAGCAGCTACGCCTAATTTCAATTGAAGCCAATCAACCACGACATAAATCAAGGAAGTCCTTTTAAAGTCTAAAAATGATCGGGTCTTGGAAAGAGAAGTATCAGGTCTACATAGAGATCTTACATAAAGTTTTTCTACACATTGACATCGTGGTTTAATATGATGCGCTATGTTTATTTTATAATAAAAAGATTTTTACTGTCCAAGGATATATATGAAGTTATGTCGATATGTAAACTTCCCTATGCATAAGTGTTAAGGATGAAATGTTCTAGACTCCACCTAGAGGATGACCATTATCAGGACCAAGAGGGAAGAGAAGAAAAAGACAAGACGAGCTATAGCAAGAGAAGTAAAGTCAGGCATGTAAAGAAGAAAGGTGGAAGGGACATAAAGCAAACATCTGATCACCAACTACTTCTGAGAGCCTCGATAAAAGTGGTTATCCTATCAAAGATAGGGGGCTTTATGATGTCCTTTCATGGCTTTTTCGAAAGGTTTCTTCTACCACAATTGAAGAGACTCTAGAGATATTATCTTCTCTAGGCAAAAGGATCATCGACCTCCATTGTATTATAAGATGTGAGAGATTATGAGAGACTATAAAATCACCCATTATGGTAAATTTTTTCTTGAAACATCCCATGAACGTAGGTTTTATGCTGAATAACATAAATATGTGTTTCTCTATCTTATTTCTATTTTATTTATTCTTTACTACCACAAATGTACTCAAGCATGTCATATTGATGCACGAGCCACTATCGTGGGTTGAGGATGGCTCCTCCTTCCTTTTCGGCCAATACAAAAACACACATCAATAGTTTGTATCAACTTATTCTCTACAAAGGAAATTGAGGAACGATGATTTCCCAGCTTGCGAGATTGTCTCCATAGAAGAAGTGGACAAGTCCCTTAACTTTTTAATAGTAGCCTTGCTTAGCATGCAAGTATTTGGAAATGGAGAGAATGTATTTGAAGAAATGCTCAAGCGAGCTACAAGTATTTCTAGACTTAAAGAATTTCTTTCTATTCTCACTTTTTCATTACATTATCATATTTACATCATTCTATATATAGCCAATACATATAACAACTTGAATCATTGACCATTTACATAATGACAGTTGTGCCTCTAAAAGGTGCTATTTGTTATGGCCTATTTACATAATACTCATGTGTTGTGGGTTTGTGTTGCATCCGAGTGAGTGGTAGCAACTGTACTGCTGTAGCAGAGTGAGAAGCCTACCCTCCCATGATTCAAGTGGCACATTGACAAGTGTGAGACTTGATCATAGTTGAAGAAATATGGAAGTAGATATAGGTTTGGTAAGAATGTCCGCTAGTTGATCTTTACTAGACAGAAATGACACCTAAAGTATCCTTGCAGCAACCCTTTCTCGAACAAAATATAAGTCTCACTCGACATATTTAGTATGAGCATGCAGCACAGGATTGACGGATAGGTAAGTGGCACCTAAGTTATCACACCATAGTGTAGGGGGTCAGTAATAAAAACGTCAAGTTCTTTTAATAAGGGTTGAACCCAAATGACTTTATAGGCCGTATTGGCCACTGATTTATACTTCGCTTTAGTGGATGAGCGAGCTATAGTAGCTCGCTTCTTTGGACCCCATGAAATTAAATTTGAGCCAAAATACACACAAAAGCCTCTAGTGGACTTACAATCATCAGGGTAGCTAGCCCGGTAAGCATAAGAGAAGGTTGAGATTTGAAGGAGGAAGATTTAGAGAAAAATAGGCCTAAGTGTTAGGTATTTTGGAGGTAGCGAAGGATACGCTTTACAACTTGCTAGTGGGAAGTTTTGGAAGTATGCATATATTGACACATTTTATTTACAGTATAGGAGATGTCAGGTCAAGTAAAGGATAGATGTTGAAGACTCCTAACTACACTTTGATAAAGTTGTGAATCTTCAAAAGTATGGGCATCAAGGGTTGAGATTTTAATTGAGGTTGATATAGGTGTTGAAACAGGTTTATACTTTTGCAAATTTGTGCGGAAAAGTAAATATGCAATGTATTTAGACTAAGTAATGAA
Source organism: Platycarya longipes (assembly GCA_036559045.1). NCBI lineage: Eukaryota > Viridiplantae > Streptophyta > Magnoliopsida > Fagales > Juglandaceae > Platycarya > Platycarya longipes. Next base: position 16,541,600 of record CM071803.1, on the reverse strand, counting down.
AAAACCAGAATGTACTTGGTGGATTTCAACTCTGAAAATAATGTAAGTGACCCAAATCTTTTACAGGAAAATAAACACTCAAAAAATCCGAAATTAGCTTTGAACTAGAACTAGTAACCAAAATGTCATCAACATAAAATAAAATGTAGATGCAATTAGTTTCAGTGTGCAGAATAAATTGAGAATGTCAAACTGTGATGTATGAAACCCTAAAGAAAGCAATTTCTCAGATAATTTTGCAAACTAGGCTCGAGGGGCTTGTTTCAACCCATACATGATTCGGATGATCAAGATGAACAAAGCTAGGCGAATTGCTTCCTCAAGATCCTGTGTAAAAACACATTTTGCACATCCAGTTGATGGAGGGGCCAATTTGAAGACACTGCAAGAGATAGAAGAAAATGGATAGTCAGGGGTTTAACCATAAGGCTAATGGTTTTAGAAAAGTCTACACTGAGTTGCTGATGGAAACCCTTGGCAACAAGCCATACTTTACGGTGTTCCAAGGTTCCATTAGCACATCTCTTGGTCTTTATGACCCACTTTGAGCCTAAGATATTGATGTTGGGTGTGGGAGGAACTAGAACCCAGGTTTGATTTTGAAGGGGAGCATAAAACTCTATTTGCATGGCAGATTGCCATTCTGGGTATTTAGAAGCTTTAGAGAAAGATGACAGTTCTTTTGGTGGAATGGTAGTGGATGGAAGAGAGGAAGGTTTGAAGAAACTAGACACAAGAGAAGGCCATGGGGTAGTCCATAGCATAGGCCATTGGTGCGTTGCCTAGGACAATGAACTTGAGCTTAATAGCGAGTAATCATGTGATGGAGAGGCGGTGGGTGAGTGGATTCATTGAGAGGTGAAGAAGGTTGCGTGGTGGAAGAGGGAGGAGAGTCAAGAAGATGGCTAAGGTTTGCATGGGATTGTGTTTCAACAGAAGGATAAGGGAAATTAGGGTCTTGAGAGGTGGGAGGAATCCTTATGTGTCAATGTGGGCTATGGGCTGGGGAACGAGTAGGTGAAGTTGGGCCTGTAGATAGTGGTGAGGTTAAATGATCCAAGGTCTGAGAGTTAAACTCAAAAGTGGTATTGAGAGGAAGAATAACAAGCTGTGAAATAATTGGGCTTGATGAAGTGGGTACCGAAGTATTGGGATTGGATTGTGTAGGATTGGGTTGTGTGGTAAATCGAAACTCTGTTTTGTTAAATATAACATCCCGCAAAATATATGTGTGGCCTGAAGGAAGGTGGAGGCATAAGTAACCCTTGTGGTCGACACTATACCCAACAAAGACACAACTTGGACCGAATATCAAGTTTATGGTGATTATAGGGCCTTAGGTTGGGCCAACATGAGGACCCAAAGACCCAAAGGAAATTATAATCCTAAGGATGGCCATTAAAGTTGCATATGGAGATTTGTTATGGAGAACCAGGGTTGACATTCGATTTATGAGGAAAGTGGGTGTTTGGGAGGCTTAGGCCCGACACTTTTGTGGCATGGAAGCATGTGAAAAAAATGAGAGACCGGTTTCTACAATGTGTCGATGATGTCTCTCGATGCTTTCATTTTGTTGGTGAGAGTAAGTGTATGTAATGCGTGAATGATGCCATTAGATTGAAAAATGGGATGGAGCGGTTGAAATTAACCTCTCCAATCTGATTGGACGAAAATGATTTTAGTGGAAAAGACATTATGAACATAGCCATTAAGGAAATAAAAGCAATAATTATGGAAGCCACATTTGATTTTCATTACATTGGAAAAAACCAGATATAATTAGAGTAATCATCAAGGATAGACAAATAGAACTGACTTGAATTAGTAGATAAAATCGGGACTGGGCCCCACACATCCATAAAAAGCAAGTGAAAAGGCCCACTGGACCGACTAGGTGATAAAGGGTGAGGCTAGATATGGGCTTCAGTGGAAGTACAAGACAAATTGAAGGCCCATGATTTGCTGCTATTGTGGGAAGGTGGAATTGCTGGAGAGTAAGGGAAGTGACTCGAGAGAATGGGTGTCCAAGTGTGGTGTGCCATTGTTACACAGTGGTTCAGAAAGTCAAAACAACCTTAGGACTTGTGGAGGATGAAGGTGATGAGGCATGGGAGGTAGACGGTAGAACGTACATTCTGTCTTCAATGAGGAGGCCCTTAAGAAGCACCGTCTGGGAAGTCGAATCCATCACAAGAAAAAAATTATTGTGAAACTCAAAAAACACATGTTTATCAAGGAAAAATTGCCTAATAGACAATAACATTCTGGAAATGGAAAGGACATGAAGTAGATTGTGAAGAAAATATTTGCCAGTGGGGATGTTTATTTGTGTGGATCCAACATGTTGAATGGGTAGAGTAAAGCCGTCTCCGATGCTCACTTAGTCGGAACCTTGATACGGAGTTGAGTCCAAATTGAGAGAGGCTATATCCAAGGTGAAATGGTGTGATGCAGCTGAGTCTGGGAACCAAGACGACACCGGTGCATGGGGAGGCAGTGCTATGAAGTTGGCAGGAAAGGATAAAGGTGTTATGGCTTGGTATGCATGATCGAACCTATGATAACACGCCAATGTAGTGTGCCCTGCCTTATGGCATACTTGAAAGAAGGGGCATGACTCAGTGTGATTTTGGAACTAGTTGGTAGATGCACCGGCATGTTGACCACCCATGAAATTGTTACAGCCATGGCCACGACATCCACCATGAAATTGAGGGTGGCGTCCTCCTCTATTTGTTGGCTAAGTATTGGAGGAAAACTTAGAAATTGTATAATTAGAACAAAATGGGGGACCCAAAAGGGGTGCTAGTCTAGTGAGAGAGCCTGGATTTATGATTCAAAAGATAACTATAGAGTTGATGAGGTGATATGGGTTCGGGCAAAGTGGTTAAGGAGGTTACAAGAGACTCATACTCAATCCCAAGACCAGCTAGTAAATATATAGGAAACTCTTGGTCGGATAGAGGATGACCAACAACACTCAATGAAGAAGAGAGGAACTTAGCCTTGTTGTAATAATCAGAAATAGGCTGGTATCCTTTTTGAAGAGTAGCTAGTTGAAATTGAGTGTGCATAACATGAGCATTAGATTCAGTAGAGAAGAGATTTTGGAGTGTAGTCAAGATTTCATGGGATGTATTGCAATCCAGAATTTGTGCAAGAACCAATTTGGGCAAAGAGGAGTTCATAATGGAGATGAGCAATTGATCTTGTAAAGTTCATTTAGCATGCTCAGGATTTGGAATGCCATATAAAGTGTTTTGGGAGAAGGAATGGTGCTAACAACGTACGATGGTGGCTCTTCAAAAATGAAACTATTTATGCAAAAGAGGAGACGAGGGAGGGGTTAGCAAATGGGTTTGGCCTTTTTTTAGAGGTAGCCATGGATCTTGATGGAAGACGTTACATAAATGAGACTAGAAAGAAATGCTTTGAGTCTGGAAATACTTGTAGCCCTCTTGAGCATTTCTTCAAACACATTTTCTCCATTTCCAAATACTTGCATGCTTGGAAGGTTCTATTTGTTATGGCCTATTCATAGAATATTCTTATGTACTACAAATTTGTGTTGCATTCGATTCTTCTATTCTAGTGTCATTCTCTCAATCCTTGAATGCTTCCACAATTGTCTCAACATATTAGTATAGTTTGAACTATTTGTACGTTATGTTTTAATGTAGGGCATCTATAATGATGCTAAATTAATTACGTTCGAATATATTATGTAGTGTTAGGGTCACAAAAGTATTGTTCGAATGTAAGTTTTTTACATTTGAAAGTTATTAAAAATTTCCGTTTATTTTAGGTTAGTGATAAGTCTAATTTCTCATGACTTTTATTATTATTTTATATATTAAAAGTATTGATTTTTCTTTATTTATTTTTGTTTTAGTTTATTTTCATTCAACTTTTTTTTCTAGTTTTGGAAGGAATGCGAAGGTTTAAATGCAAACGAAGATGTGTATTTTATCTTGAGATGTTTTCAAATTCAAAAATCTTAAGAGAAGTCCAAATCTATCTAAAAGTTTGTTAAAGCCCAAACCCTATTTCAGTTTTAAGCCTATATCTATAGTTCTAGAAGTTAGAATAAACCAAACTCAGGCATGTTGGAAATATGAGAAATAGATCTAAAAGTTTCATGAAGGGCCAAATGCTAAACTACATCTTTTTGATGCTCAAAATCCAAACTTTCCGGATCTGAATTTTCAGTAGCAGATAAGGACACCTTGAACATACTTTAGTATTTTGCCCGTAACTTCCTACTCACATATAAGATGGATGCGATTCTTGATGGTTTATAAAGATAGTGAAAAGGGCTACATCTTTAATTAGGAGAGTTCTTGAAGCACATGCATAGATGCCAATTTAAGTCCAAAAAGTTAGGCAAAAAGACAAAAAAAACCTTAGGGTTTCTTTTTTGCCATATATAAGAATATTATTGGCATGAAATTGAGGGGTTGGAGTCTAGAGTTGGAGGTCTAGTTGTTAGTTGAGTTTTTATTCTTTGTTTTTCTAACGCGGAGGTGGATTTGGAGAACAAAGGCGAGAATTGCATGCTTCATCAACTGACTACAACAAAGAACACTAATTTTATTCTTTCTCGTTTCAGTTTCATTATGAACTAATTTTATTTTCTAGACCTTTGAGCTAGTCTAACATTGAACATACAACTTATATTTCAAGTTATTTTATTTTTAATATTTTCATTATTGAGTGTTTATTTCTTGTTCTTAATACTTACAATTTCCAAGCCAATTATTCTTCGATATATTCAATCCCAATGAAACCAAGAGATGATTTGTGACTTTAGCTCTATGATTAAACACCATTAGTTGAATGAAAGTAGAGAAAGTTTTACTACGACTAGTGTGATTTTCTAAGAAAAACCTAAAGAACATAATGAGTCTCCAAGTAATCAAATTCACATAGAAATATGAAGTTATTAGTTGGAGATATTTTTAGTATTGTTCAAGATAATATATTGAATAGTTAAGAGACTTTTATCATCAACTTAGGATGATTGAAATTCTATAACTAGGAATAATAAATTATATGGGATTTGCTAGGTGAAATCAAACTCTTTAGATCTATTCTTTTTATATTTACAATCTTAGATTTTATGCTCTTTTATTTGTAAATTTATATTTGCTAAGCATTTCAGTTTAATTTAGCTAGAAGAACCTTTCCATTTGTTTTAATTTTTCAAATAGTAATTAATTTAGTAAATTTTAGTACTCAATCTTAGATTTTACTACTTATTACGATTCTGTGAATTTGTAGATATTTTCACATGAACAAGTTTTTGGTGCTATTGCTGTGGATCAATTATTTATTATTGATATTGATACTAGCTAGATTTTTACTACTTTAGATTGTATTTTATTTTTGAAATTTGTTTAAGTAGATCTAAGTGTTTTTTTTTTTCAGGAATTAGAAATACATATCCTAACCTAAACCATTAGAGCATACAATCTTTGATCCCAAGATTGAAAAAACCTTACGTCAGATTAATAAAGACAAAAAGAAGGCAGCAAATGCATCTATATCTAATATGGCCGACCAGGAGCATAAGGCATTAAAAGACTATGTTATGCCCTCAATTGATGGGGCTACATCTAGCAAAAGGAGGTTTGCCATACATGACTATAATTTTGAGATCAAGCCTGTCATCATTCAAATGATACAACAGATTGTCTAGTTCAGGGGGAGTCACAAGAGGATCCTAATATCCTTGTTGCAAAGTTTCTAGAAATTTTTGATACCTTTAAACACAATAGAGTCACAAATAATATGATTCGATTAAGACTTTTTCCTTTCTCACTTAAGAAAAAAGCAAAAGCTTGATTGAACTCTTTGTCACTAGGCATCATCACCACCTATGAGGAGTTGGCACAAAAATTCTTAGTAAAATATTTTCCTCCCGCAAAGACAGCAAAACTAAGGTATGACATTACCACCTTCATCCAATTTGAAGGTCAATCGTTCTATAAAGCATGGGAGAGGTGCAAAGAATTATTTTGAAAGTGTCCTCATCATGACCTTCCAACATGGCTTCAGGTCCAAACATTCTACAATGGTCTGAGAGCTTTAAATAGGTTTATGGTTGATACAGCAGCTGAAGGGACTTTTATGAGTAAAACTCGTGAAGCAGCTTATGAACTTCTGGAAGAATTGGCATCCAACAACTATCAATGACCTTTAGAGAGAGCAATGCCTAAAAAGGCGACTGGAGTCTTCGAATTTAATCCTATTACTACATTGGCGTCACAAATGAAAATTTTATCTAAATAACTAGGTAAGATGAATGTTAATGCTATTCAAACTTTGTTTGTGATCATTGCGCAGTAAATCATTCAAGTGTAGATTGCCAAGTGGGGAATCTTTTTGTTCAACAAAATTTCGAACAAGCTAATTACGTATCCAATTTTCCACGTCAAAATAATTTATATTCGAACACGTTCAATCCCAAATGGAGGAATCATGCCAATTTTTTACGGAGCAATAATCAAGGGCCGGTTAGACCACCTCAACAGTTTCCACAGCAAGAGAAGAAGTCAACACTTGAGGACATTTTTATGCAATACATGCAAAAGACGAATATGCTGATCCAAAATACCTTAACTTCAATCCTTAATCTTGAGGCGCAAATTGGTTAGCTCTCAAGCTTGCTTATAGAACGGACTGCAAGGAGTTTACCGAGCAACACTGTAACCAATCCGAAAGAACATGCCAAGGCAATATCATTGAGGAGTGAGCAGACATATGAGCGGCCGAAAGTAGCAATTGCCGAGTAAGATGAGCCGGATGTAATGTAGAGTCCTAGATTAAGGAAGTTGAGTCCAAAATGAAAGAAGTGGAGCAAGCTGAGGAGATAGCCAACCAGAAAGTCAAGAAGATTAAAGAGAATCAAAGAGCTTCAAAATCCAAAAAATTCAAGGTGTTTACTTCTGAAACTCATTCTCCTTCAATTTATAATCCACCAATTCTTTTTATCCGAAAATTAAGAAAAAATAAAATTACTAATTAGTACTTAAGATTTTTTAGCATATTTAAGCAATTGCATATTAAGATTCCTGTTATTGATGCTTCAGAGAAAATTCCTAAATATGCAAAACTTCTGAAGGGTATATTATCAAAAAAGCGGAAGTTGGAGAAGTATGAGACGGTAATGCTGACTAGGAGAGTATTGCAATTTTACAAAAGATGTTGTAGTCTAAGTTGAAATATCCAGAGAGTTTCACTGTCCTACGCATTATAAGAGAATCTTACTTTGAAAGAGTTTTATGTGATTTAAGGGCAAGTATTAATCTAATGCCTCTCGATTTTCAGGAAATCGAGTCTTGGAGAAGCAAAGTTGACTACCATCTTTCTACAATTGGTCGACAGATCTATTAAATACCCGAAATGACTCATTGAGGATGTATTGGTGAAAGTTGATAAGTTCATCTTTCCGGCCGACTTCATTGTGCTCAATATGGAGGAGGACGAGGAGATCCCTTCGATACTAGACCAACCTTTCCTTGCGATGGAGAGAACCTTAATTGATGTCCAACAAGGAAAACTCATTTTGAAGGTCGACAAGGAGCAGGTCGCTTTCAATGTATTTAAGCCTATGGAATTCCCTTCTGAGGTACATTTTTGCTTTCAAATAAGTGATTGACACGTGATCATGGCTGACGAGAATTATGCAGCTGATTTTCCCAAGCTATCACTTGAGATACGTCTTACTCAGTCTACATCTGTTGAATCCGAAGATGAAGAGGTTAAGGAGGGTAAGAGATATCTAGAAGTTATACCATTCTTTCCTCCTTCAATATAACCAAAAGTTGAAGAGCTAAATTCATTTCAGCCGAAATCTCTAAATAAGGAACCATCCAAAATTGAATTCAAACTGTTTTCATCAGATTTAAGGTACTCTTTCTTAGGCCTACTCTACTTTTCCAGTTATTAGTAGTAGTACATTGTGTGTGTAGAGGAGGAGAAGTTGCTGACAGTCTTGTGGGAACACAAGATGGCCATGGGTTAGACTATCTTGAACAAAATAATTAGTCCTTTAATTTGCTTGCACAAGATTTTAATGGAGGATAATTTTAACCAATCGTCCAATCCAGGGGAGATTGAATCCATCCATGCAAGAAGTGGTGCATAATGAAGTACTAAAATTGTTAGATGTTGAAATTATCTATCCGGTTGCAGATAGCACATGGGTAAGTTCGGTACAAGTCTTCCCAAAGAAAGGTAGGATAACTATGATCAAGAATGACAACAATGAACTTATACCGACAAGGATGGTCATGGGATGGTGAGTATGTATTTATAGAAGACTTAATGTCAATCACTTCAGATGCTAGAAAGACTTGCAGGCCATGCCTATTATTGTTTTCTTGCTGGATATTCCGGTTATAATCAAATAGCCATTGCTCTCAAAGATTAAGGGAATATCACTTTTACTTGTCCAGATGGAACATTTGCATATACACGGACGCTTTTTGGCCTTTGCAATGTGCCAGCCACATTTCAAAGATGCATGACATCCGTCTTCTCGGACATGGTGGGAAATTTTTTAGAAGTCTTCATGGATGATTTCTCTTTTCTTGGATATTCTTTTGATAATTGTTTGTCTAACTTATCTTCAATTTGGTAGAGATGCAAGGAGATAAATCTAGTTTTGAACTAGGAAAAATGCCACTTCATGGTCGAGGGAATTGAAGTTGCTCGAGCGAAAATAAAAGTGATTGACAAACTCCCACCACCAGTCAATGTGAAGGGTGCGAGAAGTTTCTGGGGACATGCTGGGTTATATCGACGGTTTATTAAGGATTTTTCCCAAATTACTAAACTTCTTTGCAATTTGTTGATTAAAGACACTCGTTTTGAATTTTCTGATGAATGCTTGCATGCTTTTGAAGCACTGAAAAAGAAATTAATTTTAGCACCTATAATTGTGTTACTGGATTGGAATTTACGGTTTGAATTAATGTGTGATGCTAGTGACCATGATATAGGAGCTGTTTTAGGGTAGAGAAAAGGTAAAATTTTCATGTTATTTATTATGCAAGTAGGATATTAATAGAAGCTCAACTTAATTATGCTACTACAGAAATTGATTTATTAGCAGTTGTTTTTGTTTTTGACAAATTTCATTCTTACTTGATAGGTTCAAAGGTGGTTGTCTATACCGATTACTCTTCTTTTAAGTACTTGCCTATAAAGAAGGATGCTAATCCAAGATTGCTTCAATAAATATTTCTTCTACAAGAATTTGATTTAGAGATTAGGGACAAGAAGGGTACCAAAAATTTAGTGGCAGATCATTTATCCTGGATTGAGCTTAAGGGTGCGGATGATGAGCAACAATTGCAAATTATTGAAGCATTCTCGGATGAGAATTTGATGGTTGTATAGGTTGTTCCATGGTATACTGACATAGTCAACTACTTGGTGTCGCGAGTTCTACCTCCTAGGATGACATATCAACAAAAGAAGTTCTTCTCTGATTTGAAATATTATTTTTTAGAGGAACATTTTCTATACTAGCATTATGTGAACAGGAGATGTGTGCCCGGCGGCTACTTTGGTGGTGTAAAAACAGCAGCAAAATTTTGCAATATGGGTTTTATTGGCCATCTATTTTAAAGATGCTTTTAAATTTGTCAATGTATGTGATCATTGTCAAAGGTTTGGAAATATTTCTAGGATACATGAGATGCCTTTAAATAGTATTTTAGTGATTAAATTATTTGATGTTTTGGGTATTTCATGGGTCCTCTTCCATCCTCATATTCTGTAACGTCCCGATTCATAACTAGAATTTAACGTAAATTAAATCGTTATGACTTGTGACCTTAAGTTACAAATATTTTATTTCACGTCTGTTGCCCAGATGACTAACAGAAGAGGGGGGTGAATTGAGTTATATTAAAAAAATTAATACTTATAAACCAAATATACAATATAAAATATAATCAGAATATAAAGCAGCAGGAATTATAAAAGAGTAAGAGTAAGAATAAGTAAACTCAGTATTTTAACGAGGTTAAGCCCCACTGCCTACGTTCTCGCCTCAAGCTACCCCTTGAGAATCCCAAATTCACTATTCAATCTTTTTCAGGTGGAGATAGAAACCTATTACACCTTTGAGCAACACCGTTCCAAAAAATCCGTGTAGAACACCCTCTACACTTTCAATCACCTCACACTTTGTGATTCAACTATTCCCTGTGTAAAACACATTCTACACACACAAGGGTTATATGCATCCTCTTACAAATACAAAAACTGATAATGGGTAGGTTATCAGAATACACTCCTCAATGAGTGAGATAAGAACAATATAGCACAACCTATATCTCTCTCAAAATGAATAAGGATTAAGGCACAAAACTTAGAGAAGAGAAAATGAGGGTTTTGAAAGAATGATGCAAAACTTAGCAATTGATGTGTAAACTCTTGCAGTGATTTTTGCAAAACTCAAGTGAGCTATTTATAGGCAAATGAGTCTTCATATTCAAATTTGAAAAGGTTCACATGTCAAATAAAAATACTATTCACTTTTCAAAAGATTCAAATAAAAACATCTCTTTTTTATATTTGTCAAAGACAACTCCATTCATTTTTCAAAGAAATCAAATCTAATCTTTTACTTTTCATACATGATAATGAACATGATTTATTTTTCAAACCAAATCTTCTTCTTTTTGCGTATGTCAAAAAAATACACAACCACCTTTCAAGATTTTCAAACAAATCATTTATCTTTTGCATTTGTCAAAAAAAAAACACACAACCACCTTTCAAGATTTTCAAACAAAATCATCTATTGTTTGTATTTGTCAAAAAAAATACACAACCACCCTTCAAGATTTTCAAACAACACATGCACATGTTAAAGATGACAATTAATCATCTTACAAATTTAAATCTTTATGCATATGTGGAAAATAATAATAATTTTTGAAATTAAATATTTTAATAAAGTTATGCAAATGTAAAAAATGCAATTTGATGCTTTATGAGAAAATATTAATTTTGAACCTTAATCTAATTTCAAATTTTAAGAGATGTATAAAATTACTCTATAAGTTTCATTTGTAGACTTATTCTTCTTTTTGCTCATACTTGATTTATTGGTTTGCTTAGCTCTTTTCATGCGTAGACAACTTAAGTTTGAGTCCTGAATATATTTGTTATCATCAAAATCTATACCTAGATACGAGACTTGAAATATTGAGTTCAACAACGTCGGAATATATGTGCATGCACCTAACTTACAAGTAGTGCAACAGAACGAGGTCAAATTCTAATTTTAGCAAAAACATCTAATTCTTTGCAAATATCACATGGTATGCTACAGAAAAACTCATATTCTTATAAAGCATCAAGTACACTGTACCAAACTTTTCCTTACTGATATCTGTTATTTTCAGGACAAATATTCAAACTACTCTCTGTTATCCTCAAGCGATTCTTTGCCGCTTTCTCTATAATCTTTTCATCAATTAATTTATCACTTTATTAACCAATGAGTATTCTGTAAGGCCTCTAGGGTACCTTAGAATCTCCCTTTAACGTCTGAGTCTTGTGGTGTATCATCTATTCTTGCAACAATGTCCATCATCCAGTAAGGAATTATAGATAAAATCAAAAGAGTAAGATTTTTTGGAAATCTCAGTAAGTACATTAATAATTTATCAATGGCATTATCAGAGCATATCAATAACATAAAATAACATATATCATGATGAATTATCCCAATTCGAAATTAAATGAAAAAGTTATGTTCAAATTACCGAAGGATGTGAAATCTGCCAAACATTTTTCAATTACCACGTTTAACACTAGATTCCTCTATATGCATCCTTTTACCATTTTAAACTTAACTTATCAATATTTCATATAAGAAAATATCCAAAATAAATATGTTTCCAAAAACTCCAAAGTTCCACCAAAATAATTCTAAAGAAATTATAATCAAACTAAACATGTAAATTAAAAAGGACAAGTAAAAATTTGGATTATTACATCATCCCTCCCTTAAATAATTTTCGTCCTCAAAATTTGAGAGATCAAACCTCAACACTAAGATATAACCCAGAACATACTTAGAGGAGTCATAATCACCAACGTCTTTATGGGCGTAGATACTGCCCCTTCTCCTGACACGTTACATTTAGAATTTAGAATTTTGTCTTTTTTCCAAGAATTGTAATACCATACTGATAAAATCCAACAACTGATTGACTTTAATCGATTCTTATACTTTATCCTCCAAATGTTCCTTCATATTTTGTCTTTAAAATCGATCTTTTAAGTTAACCACAATACTGATAGTTTTCTCGCTAGTCTTTCAATATTCCAAAAGAAAGAGTAACTTTAGATATTTAAATTCCTATGTGACCTCAAGTCACAACAAATTCCTAAAGACAATCACAATAAATGTTGCCAACCATAGCTTCCCCAAGTATCTTGCTCAAAGTGTACACTTTAATTAACTCACCCAAAAACTAAAACTTAGAACTTTAGAATTTAATATTATCTCATCCAACCAACATTCCACACCTAACAAACATTTCTCCTGAATCAACTCACAAGGATATGCATTCTCCAAAACCCATACATTCATCATTACTACGCCCTGATCATCTAATACAGCAAATAACTAGCTCCATCAAATAGAAAAGTATCAAGTTAACTGGTTAATTTTCAAATTCACATATTCAAAGGGTAAGTTTTTACTACTCGAAAGCATCTAACTAATTTCTCCCTCAAATAATACCACAAGGGTCCTTTGAAAAATTTTCTACATCTACCATATCTTTCTGTCTACAATCATACATCACACTTTTCATTCATCTAACCTTAGCAATGATGACATCAGCATCAAATGCCTTATCAATTTCTATATTTTTTTTTCTCAAGAATACTCACATAATCTGCCCTACTAACTCCAACCTTTAAAATCCAAAGCATCCACAATTCCGATTTCACCCGAAAACTAATCTGACTCAAATCTTTTTTCAAAATTTAAACCTATCTTATTACAATGTGATCCTTCTTCCTAGGACATTCATGGGTTTACCTAGAGTCGTATTGCTCTAATACCATTTGTAACTCCTCGATTCACATATGGGATTTAACGTAAATTAAAGCATTATGACTTGTGAGCTTAAGTTACAAATCTCTTATTTCACACCAGAAAATATGTGCGTGCACCTAACTTACTAGTAGTGCGCAGAATATAGTGCAGTAGAATGAGGTCAAATGCCAATTTTAGCAAAGACATCTAATTTTTTGCAAATATCACATGGTATGCTGCAGAAAAACTCATATTCTTATAAAGCATCAAGTATACTATACCAAACTTTTTTTTTTTACTGATATACGCTACTTTTAGGACAAATATTCAAACTACCCCCTGTTACCCTTAAGAGATTCTTTTCCGCTTCCTCTATAATCTTGTCATTAATTAATTTATCACTTCATTAACCAAGGAATTATTCTATAGGGCCCCTAGGGTACCTTAGAATCTCTAGTGACGTCTGAGTCTCGTGGTGTATCATCTATTCCTACAACAATGTCCATTATCCTATAAGGAATGATAAATAAAATTAAAAGAGTGAGATTTTCAAGAAATTTCAGTAAGTATACAAATAACTTAACAAAGGTATTATCAGAGCATATCAATAATATAAAATAACATATATCATAATGAATTATCCCAATTCGAAATCAAATGAAAGAGTTATGTCCAAATTACAAGAGGATGTCAAATCTGCCTAACATTTCCCTATTACCACGGTTTAAACTGAATTCCTCTATTTGCATCCTTTTACCATTTTAAGCTTAACTTATCAATATTTCCTATAAGAAAATGTCTAGAATAAATATATTTCCAAAAATTCTAAAGGTCCACCAAAATAACTCTAAAGAAGTTATAATCAAACTATGCATGTAAATTAAAAAGGACAAGTGAAAATTCAGTTTATTACATATTCTAACAAATATATTTTGATAGCTGTGGATTACGTCTCCAAATGGGTGGAAGAAGTCACCTTGCCAACTAATGATCTGAGGGTCATAGTGACTTTCCTACGGAAGAACATATTTTCCCAATTCAGCACTCCAATGGCCATAATCAGTGATGGCGGGAAGCATTTTTATAAGCGTCAATTCGAAGCACTACTGACTAGGTATGAAGTTACTCATCATGTGACGACGCCATACCATCCTTAAACGAGTGGCCGGGTTGGGAGGTGAAACGCATACTGGAGAATACCGTGAGTATCTCTCGGATAAATTGGGCGAGAAGGTTAGATGATGTGCTATGGGCCTATCGGACAACATTCAAAACACCGATCAAGATGTCATCATATCAACTCTGTAATAGCCCAATTTTTTTAGATAAAGTATTTACTTGAGAATATTTTAAAATAATTTATTGGAAGTATATTTTTCCATAAAAATAGAATTTGAGACTTAGATGCATTCTAAGATAAATTTTGGATGGACTTTTGGGAATTTTAACAAGGTATCAACTAGAGAAATTCAATTTAAACCTATAAAAAGATAAATTTTCAAAATTTGAAAAAGAAATTCAAGAGGAAGTAATAAAACCAAAAATAAACACTTGGTGCCTGGATTAAGTGTTCTCAGGGTCGTCCGTCGAGTTTTGGTATAATAAGAATAGCTCCTTCATATGAGGTTAGAACGAGGTGATTCTAATTCGTATAGAGCTTTAAAAGGCAGATATAGAACTTTAATGTTTTTGTATTTTGAAGATAAGGAATAGATCAATGACTAAATGTAGTGTGAAATGGACGGACAAGAATGAGAGTTAACTGGTAACCAACTTAGATGAGTTGTCTTATGTTTGGCCATGTGACGAAAATTGTGATTAGCTATCAATTTTTCTAAGGTTTTGACATGTGTGGGAACATGTGGCAAGTTGATAAGAATTGATCTAGAAGACTTGGTGGGTAAGAAAATAAATGAAACAAATGGAGAACTCAGATTGGATGTTCTGGGTGATTTTTGACATGTTTCGATAAATTAATCATATCTCTCTCATATGATCTTGTAATGAAGTGATTCAAAATCCTATAAATCACTAAAAGGAAGATATAAAACTTTAATATTTTGAGTTTTTATAGAATAGAATTATATCAAGGACTTATTTGGGCTGGAACGTGGCTGATCCCTTGGAGAGGTCAAGTGGTTGGATACACCCCATTAGAAGATATTATCATGCTATTTTGTTTTTACCTCACATGAATTAGTTTTACTTGAGCCATTGATCATTTTTAATCTTCTAGATGTCTTAAATCAGACCATTGGATGGAGATATTATCATTGAGCCAAAAGTTTAGAGATAATGATGGGGGCTAAGTGAAGATGGACAAGTGTACATGGTCTTTGGAGTAGTAACCGGTCACCATTTTTCTTTTGGGCTTGAGCAATGCCTCTTATGCCTATATATATATATATATATATGTAAGACTCTTTTCTCTTCTCTTTATAGGGAACACTCGACTATAGTGGAAGAAGAGCAAGAAAAATTCACCTAAACACATTTACACCACTAGAACACCAAAGAGAAGGCAATCTAGAGGCCTTGAAGGGAGGATTGCCTAAAACTCAATCCTATCAGCCAACCAAGCTTAGGAGAAATTTTTAAGTGTGTATATTAACTTAATCTTGGCATAGAATAAGTGGTTTGGTGATTGGATTAAATTTGATATTTATTTGAGCTTAATTTTTGTTTATGTGTTAAATTGAAACATATTGAATTTTGGAGTGATTTTTGCTATGAAAAAATACTAGGGAAATTATGAGACTTTAGAAATATATTCTATGATGAGAATTATTTAAAAATATGAGATTTTTCTATGGAAAATAATAAAGAAACAACTCTAGTGAATTTCAACTTTAATAGGATTATTATTGGCAGATTTGATACCTTTTGGTAAATCAGATATAACTTGTTCGTTTGATATCGGATTTGAATAATTCAAGAGGCTATAGAAATATAAGATAAATATCTACAACTTTTATATTTTGAGTTTTAAGAGATAAGGACTCAATAAAAGATGAAATTGAGATTGAAGTGGCAGAACCAAGTTTACCATAGTAAGCATTATTCGTTAAGTTTTGACGTTACAAATTTATGTGACGTAAGTGCATATATATATGTGATGTATGTTCTTGGGATATGTTTTTATATGTCATATGAATTATGAAGACATGAAACATACATATCATAAGCCTAAGTTATGTGTATATTGCATTTTGTCACATATATGTGTCATCATAAGTCATGATGTCTATTTTAAGATAAGTCTATGTTATATGTTGTCAAGTAAGTGTTGTCATAAGTCATGTCAAGCATTAAAGAAATAAAAAAGGATATGGCATGACCCAACAACGGGTAATAATAGTGGCATGGCCCGATTACGGGTAATAATAGTGGTATGGCCCGACCACGGGTAATAATAGTGGCATGGCCCAACCACGGGTAATAATAATAGATATAAGTAAAGATTTATAAGAACAAGAATTTTAAGATAAGAATGAAAAGTTCGTGCATGATACAAGTTTGTAAGTTTAAGTCATGCATGAGCCACATGAAGCATGCCATAAATGCATATTCTGGCTGTCTGGCTTGTATGTGATTATTTTTTGATGTCTATGCTTTTATTAAGTTACGTGTGTACTTACTCAGATTTCCAAGAAAATCTCACTCTTGTATATTTCTATTTTTGAAAATATAAAATTATGTTGCAGAATTGATGACTGAGTAAGGGATGGCCCGATGACTTAAGGAAACTCAGAGGAGCCTGGATGGCCATAAAGTTAGTCTAGGTTTTGAGAATAAATTATGTACATGACAGACAAAACTAACTGGGTTATGTATGTAATGATACCATGTTATTATAAGAATAGGTGAGGTGAATAATGTCGTTTTAGTTCACCATGTGATCATTAGAAAGTTTTTATTTATAACTATTCCGCTGCAATTTCGATAAATATGGAGGTGAGTAGCCTATGTGACGCCCACGAATCCCCCCTGGGATTTAGAAGGACTCGCGACATCAAGACGATCATCTCATGGATCAATCATCCTATCGAATAGTGTTTGAAGAATGTGTGAAGCATGCACCAACTGTACAATAAATATTCGCAGCGGAAAAATAAATATAAGTCAGTCGTTCTAGTACCAGAGATTCTTTAAAAATTACAAATCAATTTAAAACAATTTCTCCAACAGGAGATTATACAATCTTTCAAAAGAAAAAGATAAGTAACACTACTTTCGAGATCATAATCTCGATCTTCATCCTCTCAACAAATTTCTTTTCCTGTGAAGTCTGTATCTTGAGCCAAATTCGTTTTCTGCAATCACAAACTACGATCCCATAAAATGGGGGACCGTAGGGTGAGCGCGATCCACCGTGGTGAGATGTGAATCCCAGTAAGCAATAGACAACAAACAACATACAATCATTTCACATAATAGAACATCATCAGCATATACCAGTAAACTCAATGGGTGCATGTACCATGAATATGAGACTTGCAGCGCGGCGATGGAAAGCTCATTTGAACATCATCAGCATATACCAGCCGTTGGGGCTGAAATTTTTGGTGGTAGGTCGTCTATAGGTGGCGGATCAAATGGCAGGGGTGGTGTCATGGTACGGTGGCTGGTGGCGGAGATATGGGCGGCGAAAGGTGCGGCGTAGAGGATTAAACGCCTCTCGGGTTTGGGGCTGCCGGCGGGACGTGGGGCTGCGGTGGTCGACACCACTGGTGGGGTTGGACTCGCCAGAGGTGAGGCTGGGCGGCCGAGGGTGGCGACGCCACGGGCTGAAAACCGGACTGCTCCTCCCACGGTTACTGTAGCACGTGGGAGAGAAAAGAGAGAGGAGAGAGAAAAAGGAAAAGGGAGGGGAAAAATGAAGGATCTGACCCTTTCCGCGCTATTTATAGGCCTGACGCTTTTGGGTCTTCAAACGGACAACAGATGAATTTAAAACACTGATTTGAAAGCGTATAACATCAACTTAACTTAAAATTCTCAAACTAATTAAATAAAATATTATTTCAACTTATTTTATTTTTCAACATAATATTTTTCATCAATACTTAAAATGATGGACTTTATTTAATTATTTAAAAGGAGTAGATCCATACATTTAAATCAGATATTTAAAGCACGTTTAAAATCTCGCACTATTTCAAATAACTAAAATCAAGTTAATAAAATAATCCTGCATAACATAGTATTTTTGGAGCTATTCAAAAGCTTCCCAACTAGAATAGAATAAACATAATAAGACTTAAGAATTTAATAAATTTAAGATCAATAAATCAGATAATGTCAAATAAAATAGAATCAATGTTCCTTAAAAAATACGGCCAATCAAACCATATTTTAAAATAATTAAAAGTACTATTATTCAAGAATCTTACAAAAGCTTATAACTATACTAAAATCAAAACCACTAATTCCAAATAATATCGATGACAATCCAAATGATAAAACCAATAATAATCTTTAAATAACTATAAATATTAAAATCGTAGATCTCACAAATAACTAACTCTGATCGTAAATAAAACGTACCCGAAATAAAATTTATGAGATAACAATTTAATTTATTAAAATAAATTAAAATATCCAATAACAAAATATGAGTAAATTAAAAGTATGTAAAAATGCGGGGTCTCACAGCCTAGCGTTTCTTACCCTGATACTTTAATTTACGTTAAATTACGAACGTAAATTGGGGGCATCACAAGCTCATTTATGGAAAAATATGTGATCTAGCCATGGATTTGAGGGCGATTTTGGTACGACGAGTTTGGTTCTATTTTTAATCATTCCGTGATCTGCAGAATTACCAAGTTTGGTTTGTTTGGTTTGCGTGTGGGGGCTATGCTAGGGTTCGGCCATGGAGGCCGCCCTTCCCCCTCTATTGGTTCCTCCTCTAGTGGGGGTTTCTGATGCCGGACGAGGAAAAAAATCCTTTGTTCAGGCTGTGGCATCTTCAGCTGGAACACTTTCTTTCAAGCTACCTTTGAGACACCTTTGAGACACCTTGTGGACATACATAGTGAGCAAGGGTTCGTGTTTTTAGAGGCAAAAATGCAAAGGCCGTAGATGACTTCAAGTCTTTTTCAATTGATTAAATTTACACATTCTAGACCTTCCACTGATGTGGTTCGTCATAGTATTGTTAAATCACGGGGTCTTCTAGAGGTGCCGACAGTAAGTGTGAAAGATAAATTACATGTGTTGTTGTAATTGAGGAGTGAACGTTTTTTTTTGCATGCATGGTCTTGGGAAGGAAGGATCATGTGCGGGGTTTCGTTCAACTATTTCGCTAGACTAAGAACTTCAAATTGAAGAACTAATCTCGTCTTGCTTCCCAATGGATATTTTTACTAGGGTTGCCTCTTCATCTTTACTGCCCAAATTGTCTACAGATTTTGTGACTCGGTTTGGACGATATTTGGGTACAAATCATGCAATGCTCAATAAGACTAAGGCGTCGGGGGCTCGGATGTGTGTGGAGGTGGATTTATCTGCAGAGCCAGTGCATCGATTCCTCATTGTTGTCTTGGCAAACAAAATGATCTGAAACAAAGTCAAGTATGAGAAACCTGGTTATTATTGTACCAAAGGTTGTAGGCAAGGGTATACCTTGGCTGCATGTAGGGTGGGTTTGAGGAAGAAAGTGGGGAATAATGAAGAGAAGATTGATAAATAGAGAGTGATTGCTAAACAAGTTTGGTAAGAAAAACCGAAGTCAAGGGAAAAGAACTACAACTGAATGAGTCGGTGCCTTAGCAGGTGATTTCATATCCAACTATTGTGATCTTATTTTCAAACATGGTGGTGTTTCGATTTCTGGTGAAGTGGCTGTGGAAAAAGGTAAATCTATTGTATTAATGTCTAGTGAAGCTGTGATGCATGATTTGGAATTTGATGATCTTGAAGATGAGAAAATATGTGAGGAGATAGAATTTGAAGCTGATCCGTGGTTGACATAGAGCTCAAGCTGTGCTTTAGATTATTACTCCGGTGGATGATACTCATGTTTCTAGAGATGTTTCTCAATCTAAGTTCATTGTGACTGACTTGGTGGACAAAGGAATTGCTATAGAGGTGGAAGGTGGTTAGTGTGCTATTGTTTCTAAGCTTTTGGCTTTAAAAAGCTATGGGGGGATGATTGATAAAGATAAATCTTATCTGCTCGTGAGAGATTACTCTTTGGATAGGGACAAAGCTAGAGAAGTTAATTTATTGAAAAAAAAGAATTACGAAACTGATCTCGGATTGAAGCTCCTCCCACAAACCACGGCATTCCAAATGGACTTGAAGGAAGGTCCCGTAGTTGGGCAAGACTTGATCATGCATTGGTTTTTTTTTTACAGAAGAGCTGGTAGCCACTCACATAGCGATCACATCTCAAGTTTATTAAATAAGCCATCACCTATGGCGGACGAATACCATGGTAACATCATTACACTTGGGGGTTTACAATAAATAACATTATAAACTAACCAAAACCAAGTGTCAAAACAAGCCAAAAAAAAAAAAAGACAAAAGTCTAAACAAGCCTATCAAAAGAACACCAAACTCTAAACAGGCCTAAATAATAAAAACAATAAAATTACAAAATACAAACGAGACCAAAGAAAAAGCAATTCTACTAAGGCCTAGAAATAAAACCAAAGACTAATGACAGAAATAAAAAAGACCTGCATAATCCAGCCGCACGATACCTTTTAAAAACTAGGGAAGATCTTGATTATCATTATACATAACATTTTTACCCATTTCCCCTTTTCTAGAAAGAAAATCCGATGCACTATTACCACCCCGATATTGACGAACTGCCACAAAATTATCCCCTCAAGTTCCTTACGCAACACCTCCCAAAAGTCCCAAAGATACCATAAGGGACATCTTCTGGTGCGGATCCAATCTACAACAATTTGAGAATCACTTTCAATGATCACATTGACCATATGGAGCCGTTTGCACAATCTAATGCCATCCAAAATTTCTTCCACTTCCATGCCATTATTCATTCCTACAACATAAGAAGCTGAAAAAGCCCCTTTAACCATACCATTCGAATCTCTAATGATACTGTCTCCTCCCGAGTTTCTAGAATTTCCTTGACAACTCCAGTCGCAAGTAAACTTCACCCAACCCATTGGAGGTTTAGACCATTTAACAATTTTTCCAGGTCTAATAACATTACTCCGACTCTCCAAATTAAATTCTTCTAAAATCTTCAAATCATACATGGATAAATTACTTAACGAGCTAATGTTATCAGCCAATAACTTTATCCAAACTCGAACACTCCTCTAAACTGTCACAGCTGTGTCATATTTTCCACACATTCTAGCGTTGCATTTTCTCTTACAAAGGCACCACGAAATAAGACAAGAAATTAAGCCAACTAGAGTACCTTGAGGATATTTTAGCATAATTGAACCATGTAGCTACTCTAATCTTCCACAGTAAATTACGCCTACACTGAATACCCAAAGCAATATTGGCATAAGACCAGATGTCAAGAGCCATGGCCCCTATAGAAAAAATATGGTTCTTGTTTGCTATACATTTTCGATCACAATAATCACAAGCTGAGGCAAGAGACACACCTGTGCTTTGAATCCAAGCATCCACAGGCAAGCAATCAAACCAAATTTTTCACAAACAATTATAAATACATTTGGGTAACAACTTATGCCATAACCAATCATACCAAGGTAAATCCTAACCTCTTTTTAAGCACCACCTCCCAAGCTGTATTGGCAGAAAAAAGGCCATCAAAGGAAGGCTTCCACACAAAAATATCCGAACCTTGAATACCATTAAGCGGCATTTGTAATATTTCCTCAGAAATCTCCTCACCAACCAACTCCCTAAGGACACCCTCATCCCAAAAAGTATTAGACCAACAATCTTTAATACACACTCTGTTATTAGCAATATCTTTAACCCGCATCGACAGGGGGCCCGACACCAACCAAGGATCAAACCAAAAGGAAGCATTACCACTACGCACCAAGACTTTCACATTGTCCATAACTTTCGGCAACATATGAATAATCGATCTCCAAAATCTAGAATCAGACGGTCTTGCATTATAAGAAGAAATATGACCATTTTTAAGGTATTTGGCACGGAAAAAATCAGACCAAAGATTATTAGTAGATAGAATTCTATAGACAAACTTCGTATGAAGAGATTTTTGGACCTCTTTAAGATCTCTCACCCCCAACCCTCCTTTAGTAGGCATACAAATTTTTCTCCACGAGCGCCAATGATACCTTCTTTTACCATCTATCTCCCCCTAAAGAAAATTAGCTAGCAACGATTTAATACGAGCCAACGATATTGAAGGCACACTCATCACAGACAATAAGTGGATTGGTAAACTTGATAAAACATGCTTGATTAAGATCAATCTCCCACCCGACGATAACAACTTAAACTTCCAACCGACAATTTTTTTCCTTACTTTTTCAATCAACGATTCAAAAACTTGAGCTATCAACCTACCTAAGATCAAAGGCACACCCAAATAGGTGACAGGAAACTCCCTTTCCTTAAAACCCATAAGGTTCAGCAAACTCTTGTTCCGTGAGGCCGAGATCAATTTAGAAGGAAATATAGCTGACTTGTCTCTGCTAAATTTTTTACCCAACCATTTCTCATAAATTTCAAGCGTGTGATGATGAAATTGAGAATGTCATCAACATAAAGTGTGAGACCAAAGGAGCACCAACAAGATGATGAAATTTAGCTACCCGTCCTGCCTTAAAATTTTCCTGAGAAGCCACGTCAACACTTCTTTCATGATGATGAATAAATAAGGGAAAAGAGGATCCCCTTGGCACAGTCCCCGTGGATAATGAAAATAACCTTTAAAGGTTTCATTCATCATCATAAAAAACCACTGAGTTTGCACACAATTTGCAATAAGCCAGCAAAAACTTTCAAAAAAACCAAAGGCTCGAATCACATTTAGTAAAAAGTCCCAATTCACCCTATCGTATGCCTTGGCCATATCAATTTTCACCAAAACATTACCACCAACAATTTTTTTTATGCAAAGAATGAACCATCTCCTGAGCAAGAGTAATGTTCTCGAAGAGACTTCTTCCAGGAATAAAAGCACCTTGTTTATGCGAGACTAACTTATCAAGAATACAAGTTAGTTGATTCACAATAATCTTCAAAAAGATTTTATAAGAACTGATAAGGCAAAATTTATCAAAGCTAGAGGGCTCTGACACTTTCAGAATAAGAACAATAAAAGATAAAGAATAAAACTTGGTAAGAGGAGTGCCCCTGAAAAATCTCTTGAAGCCTCCACAACATCCTCCTTGATAATATCCTAGCAAGACATAAAATTTCAATCCAAAACCATCGGGACCCGGACTACTATTTTTTGGGATAGAAAAAAATAGCTTACTTCACTTCCCTTTTAGAAGGTCCGCGCAAAGCCAGAGGTTCTCATAATCCGTAATTTTCTTCTCAATAAGTATCAGCAAATCACAAGTTTCCACTGTAGGGGACTCGAAAAGGAAGTTTCGAAAATATTCCTTAGCCGCCTCATGTACTTCTTTAGCATTATTCAATACTTTCCCATCCACAAGAACCATTTTATTAACACAGCCCTTACTACGTCTCTGATTATTGACCGAGTGAAAAAACTTCAAGTTCTAATCTCCTTCGGTCAACATTTCTTCTTAGCAATTTGGCCAAGACGAGAGGCTTCCCTCTTTTCCCATGATTCAATCTCAGTTTTAGTAGCCACAAAATCATCCTCTAGCTCCTCAGAGAAACCCATTTGGAAATGGTTTTCCAATAAATCCAACCTCTCTTCCAGAGCACATAGATTGGCATCCACTCTACCAAACACATTTTTATTCCATACATGAAGCGCTATCTTAGTTCTTTTCAGTTGAATAGAGAGCTTTAGAAGCCCAGTCACCTTATCCTACATATTCCAGGCTTTCCGCATGCACAAAAAGAACCCTTCATGCAAACATCACATATTAAGAAAGCAAAACCAAGATGGCTTATAGGAAGAAGCAGGCTAGTCCAAAAATACTACTATCGGGCAGTGGTCAAAGGACTTATGGCTCAAATACTTAAAATAAGCTGAAGAAAAAAGACTGGTGAATGCATTATTCATGAGTACTCTATCTTGTTTTGCGCAACTTCTGGACACTCCTCCATGCCCATTACACTAGGACATGCTCTGACTAGAACTACATAAATCCAAAACACCACAACGATCTATGCAATCATTGAACTCCAACATCGAAATAAGAGGCCGAAGATTCCCACCGATTCTTTCCAAATCCTTACATTAAAATCACCCAGTACTAACCATGGCTGATCCATGGCTAGCCTCTCTTATAAATCATTCCATAACTCTCTTCTATCAACATAAGAGCACTTAGCATAAACAAAAGTAACAATAACACAATGATTATCCCATTTAAACCACCCAGTCATGGTTCAGGACATACAGAGCACAACCTCAAAGCTATAAGAGATACTCCAAAACACCCACAACTTACCACCTTCATTAGCATTAGAAACATAATGATTAAAATTCAAGAAATACCCAAGTGTAGTCATATGGTTATCAGCAACAAAAGGTTTTAAAATGGCAAATAAAGAAATCAGAAGTTTATTAAGGAGCTTCTTTGATCTTCCTCTAGAACTGCCCAGCCCTCTAATATTCTAGTAGAATATTGTGTCAATCATAAGTTCAGTTTTGAGATCGGGTATGTATTCATGTCATCCGGCACCTCTTCATGAGGTACCTACACCTGCAAATAATTTCCTTCGGGAGGATCCTGCTTTTCACTATCACACCACATTTCCTCACAATCATCATCATTGTTTTCGACACTATTATCAAGCAGTTTCTTCCCATTATCCACTTGTGAATCAACATAAATCTCATCAGCTTTATTTTCAGCCGCAGGTTCCTCCATCGTAGCCTGTATACCGGCTCACTTATGGCATTATGGGCAACAATAACCTTAGGAATTTGCTTCAACACATGAGTTTCTTTTTCAACAATCTTACTACCCTCAACCACACCTATCGAATTACTGGTACTAGCATCATGAATCCACTCGGTATCCCCTTCTTCAAGAACCAGATTATCCACCAGCCCCTCTTTAGATTTTTTTGGTGGCCAAACCTTTTTGCCTTGCACACATTCATCCTCCAATTGTTTCACTCTAACCCTACAAAAAACTGAAGTATGCCCTTGTCAAAATCATTTCGAACAATAAAAACTAGCATTTCCATATTTAGCTTCCTACCAAATACAATGTGACAGAGATAAAATGATAGGGAAACCTCACACTGGCATGGGGTCAGGTCCACTTCCACAAAAATCCATGCTCCAGAGGCACGGGTACAATTAAGCATCGCATTGTCAGTGCCAAGATAACGACCAAATCGTGTTGCTATAATCTGTAAAAAAATCCGTTCTGTAGAAATGCATAGGGAGACCAGGCAAAAAAATCCATTAAGGAGACAAAGGAGACTCCCGACGAACATTGAAATCCTTGGTCCATTTGAATAAACAAAAAGCGTTCCCTTCCATAGTCCTCCCTTCACGTGCCCAACCATTCACAAAATCACGCTCATTCTTCATATGAATGAGAATATGATAATCATCCATGAAATTGACCGTCAGAATTTTTGTTAATCCCCACATTTTCACAATAAACAATCTGACTTTATCAATGGATGGCCGAACTCTCATAAACTTCATCACCAATGCAAAACAAAATTCTTCAACAACTTTAACCATCTCTTACTCCGAAAATATGAATCCCAACTCACCATTAAGTTCCACCGAAAATCGCATAGGAATACTAAAACTAGGATTCTCCACTTTCTTCTGAATCACCTGTGCATAAGATTTCATCTCGTTCCTAGTAGGACCTGCATTCCTTGTCGACGGAGAGGCCATCGGAGGGGTGGTATTCGTCGTCCCAACCACCCTAAATGATTAGAGAAACAAGCAAACGGACGAAATATGGAAATTCCAAGAAACCCATCCCATAAATAGAATGATAAAATTGCCTTATGTCCGCTCCCCTAATAAAATAGTTGCATGGATTTGATCATGCATTGGTTAATGTTGCTTTTGAGAATTTATTTCATTCGGCTTATATAAAATATTTACCCAATAAATCTTTTGACCATTGCCCAATGGTGGTTCACTTGTGGCTACCATGGGTACCTTATGGGCCATCTCCTTTTAAAATTTGAAATATGTGGTGCTCACATGATTCTTTTTTGAAGTGTGTAGAAGATGTGTGGAATTTATCGGAAAGCACTAGGGGTTTATTTAAGCTGGTAGCAAAGCTTAAGAAATTGAAGTGTGCTTTGAGGACATGGAATAGAAATATTTTTGGTCGAGTTGACCTCACTATTCAGGCGCTTGAAGAAAAATTGGAGTTACTTAATTTTAGTTGCAAGAACAATTTGATCTGACTATTGAGTCTGAATTTTTGATCACTAAAATGGAATTAGCGAAATAGGAGGCTAGGGAAAATTGGAAAACAACCTCGGTCATTTTATTATGATCACTCATTGTATCTGAATAAGAAAAAAGAAGAGATATCTTTTTCATGATTGGTGTAGACATTAGTAAAGTTTTGGCATTCTATTTTTGAACTATGCAAAAAGAGTGAATATGAAATCTTAAACTGTGGGCATGATTATGAAAGATGCTTTGAATCTATTTTGATTATGTTAAAATGATCTGACTTTGTTCACTACTTTATTTGATATGATGTAGGATCTGAAAACCCTTGGCATGACATTTTGATTCGGTGTCTAGCACTGCTCTACTGTGACCTTATCATAGGTGTAAAACTGTAGCCTCTGTTTTGGTTGATACCAACTTCTTTATCTCTGAGTTCAGCCACTTTGAAAATAAAATGATTTTCTGTGTAGTCTTTCTTATATATACATTTGGGACTTCAAGAATAATAAGGAAAATATTCATTTATATTTTTGTATAGTTTGGCACCAGGGATAGTACAACATACCTTGGGTGTTAAACAAAATCTTTTTTTCTAATATGACGCTCTAATATGATACGATATGCGATGATATGATGATGATGTTCCTTTTGCTATGCCAAGGATTTTTTAATATGAATGTTTTCAAACTTTCTCTCAGATATATTTTGAGAGCATGTTTTGGTTCCACACTCTAAAATTAAAACAATTTTGCTCTGCATTCTGGATTCTATGAAAATGATCATGTTTAAATACTAGCCTATATTCTTTATTTACAAAGTTGTAAATAACTCACCCTTTATACCCACAATATTTTTAAAATATTTTGGATGCTTCAGCTGAGGATCAATAATAGGAAGCATGCAGGGGTAAGGCTATATGCGTATGGTGGATTAAGTACAAATTATACTTTGATGACTGGAGAATTATATTCAGTAGATTTTTTTTTTTCTGGTTACTTGGGTTATTGAGATGTTTGATGACTTAGATTAATCCAATATTATGTGGCTAGGCAATGAGTTTAATTATACTTTGATGACTGGAGAATTATATTGTGACGTCTTAGATTAATTATTCCAATGAGTATAATATTTGCTTTGTAACAATGAGTTTAATATTATGTGGCTAGGCGATGATTTTAGGCGACAATTAGTAACTCTTCGGCCCATCCGGGACTGCAACATTACATCATTTGAGGGCAAAATTCATTATATTTGGTGGTTGTACAGTTTCTCAGGACTTTATATGGCTTTCAATATAATGAGGAAAATAGGGTTGAGGAAAGGTTGAAGAAAATATCATCCTTGTAAAGATCTAGAGAGATTGAGGAGAATAAATTATTATGATTATTATTTTTTTATGAAGAGAAATCTGAAAACTCATAGAAATCTTCTTTTATAGAAGAAAAAGTCTACTCAACCGCTGGTTCTGTCCATTGCACAACACACACGTGACAAGGCAAATTCGGTTCGTTGCCCACGTCACGGTTCGTCGACCACCCAAACCCTCACTCTCTCTCTCTCTGCTCACAAGAAAAAGTCTACCCAACCGTCTCTGGTCTCTTTCAGTTTTTAGAATAGAGTCTTGGAGTTCATATCTTTCTTGTGTTTTTGTCTTCGTAATTCACTTTATATCCAATAACTGATGCCTAAAAAAACCCTTAATTGCCCATTATTATTGTCTTTTTTAACTGGATTGGTCATGCACCCGTATTCAATGGTTTTTGTGTCACTTTCTTTCACTATACTCCGGCCTGCATTATTAATAATCAGTACGATCGGCGGTTTGTTTAATCTTATCATCACCGATCTGTTTCAGCACTACCATTCTTGAACAATAAAAACACTTCTCTCTCTCTCTCTCTCTCTCTAATTAAGCTCCCAAAAAAATGAATCTCCTTCTGCTCTTGATCGTGATGACGATCTTCTTCCTCCTCTTGAAGCTCCTGCACTCAGTTTTATGGTTACCGTGGAGAATCCAAGACCATTTCCGCAGGCAAGGCATAAGAGGTCCTTCCTACCGTCCTGTTGTTGGAAACACACCGGAGCTTCGTCGGATGTATGCCGAGGCTCAGTTGAAGGCCATGTCTTGGGACGATCACGACCTCCTTCACCGGCTGTTTCCATACCATTCAGAGTGGTCGGCTGCGTATGGGAGGACGTTTCAGTACTGGTTAAGATGTTCTTTGGACAAGGTATATTTGCATTGAAGTGTGAGAGATGGAGCCTTCACAGAAGAATCGCAAACCAAGCTTTTAAGATGGAGAAAGTTAAGGTAATTTTTCCCTACCACTACTACTGTCGTTTTCATTCCATCTTAGTTTTTTGGTCAACTAAAACTGGAGAAAGTTAAGGTAAATTATGCTTTGTATATTTGTTTCCTGGTTTGTTTTTTGACTTCATCTACTCAACTCAACTTATCTTATATATGTAATTATTATAAATTTTTCAAATTCTCATATGAAATAAAATAAATAATACAAAATTTTAAAATTTTAAAATAAAAACAATATTAAAATGATATAATCTAATAATATTCTATTAAACTTCAATTTTTATTTTAACTCAACTCAAAAAACAAGCCCAGCCTAATGTTAAGAATTCCGACAAAAACTGTAGAAGTGTAAGTCATTCAAATCTAATCCTAGTTATAATCAGAAAGAAGTGTCAGAAACAAATAAATCCTAGAAAAGTTAACCATAAACTTACATATAGCTTCATCATATGATAAGTTATATATACTTTATAATAAAAGTAGTTTTGTAAATACAGCTCAAATTTTGTTAGTTTAATTCTGCACACAATTATGCCACAATGGCAATATTTTGTAGGCTTGGGTTCCAGAGATAGTGGCTAGTACTAGACAGATGCTCCAAAAGTGGGAAGAAGAGGGAAAAGGAAGAGACGAATTTGAGATGGAAGTGCACAAAGAACTTCATAACCTTTCAGCGGACATAATATCTAGAACTGTATTTGGAAGTATATAGCTCTGAGGAGGGGAAGAGGATCTTCATGTTACAAGAGCAGCAACTACGCCTTATCACCCAAACTTATAGAAGCGTCTACCTTCCTGGTTTCAGGTGATGAATTATATATTCAAGATTCTCATCATGATAGGCTTAATACTTCAACATTCTTAACTTTCCAAAAAGCAGGCACAGGAACATCATTAGATGAGAATGATGGTCTCTCCATGTACTCCGACTAGACTAGTACTATCTTGCCTTCAATTGACTGTAATTTATTTTGGATTTTTTTAATTTTTAATTACACTAATTGATGTGGCATATCGTAATTAAGTGGCTTTATAAGTCAACCATCGAATTAAAAACCACATAAATGTGATATATTATCTTGGAGGAATGCTATTGATCATCATCTCACAATACCAAACTTTCCCTATTTTAAAATTATTTTTTTATATTTCTTCGAAATTTTGATTTTATTTTTTTCTTATTAAACTAATTAAGTTGTTCAATTTATGATCCATACATTACATATTTGTTATAAAAAAAAAAAGAAGAAATAAAATAAAATAGATGTTGTGGTAGTGTGATTGAGGATGACGAAAATCCAAATAAAGGACGGTATTATTTTGGAGTGAATGTTATATACACACATTTGTAGGTTTTTGCCCACTAAGAATAACAGAGAGAGGTGGAGGCTTGAGAAAGAATCACGAAAATCAATCTGGATGCTGATAGAGAGCATGAATTGAAAGGGGAAAGAAAGTTCAAGAAACTTACTTGGTCTTTTGCTATCTTTTCATAAGAATCACAATGGGGAAGAAGAGAAACTAGAGGTGTCAGAAGTTATGGATGAATGTAAAAATTTCTACATGGCAGGAAAGGAAACAAGTGCTAATCTTTTGACCTGGGCACTATTCCTTCTAGCGTCACATCAAGAATGGCAAAGTATGGCACGGGAAGAAGTCTTCAAGGTTTTTGGAGATAATCAACATCCTACTGCTGAGAATTTAAACGACCTTAAGATAGTGAGTTCAAATATTCCCCACTTAATTTTCTGCCCCTTTTTGTAGCAATATCGACAAGCTTTCATTTCATTGTTAAGCATTTTCAAGTTGATGAACATATTGATAACACTTTTTTGTGCATCGTGAAGTAGGCTTTATTTATTCATTTATACGATAATTTTCCTAGTTCCTTTTTTATTCATGATTATACATTATTACTTGTTTCATGATTATGCATCTTTTAATCACTTGAATAGATATTTAGCATTAAATGGACGTCAAACTAAGCTCAACCATGAAATAGTGTGAATGTCTTGTTGTTTTCTGATCAACAGGTGAGTATGATACTGAATAAAGCACTTCGCCTCTACCATGTGGCTACAATCGTTTTCCGACAAACAACCAAACGAGTTAAGTTAGGAAAACCCGACACTCCAACAGGAACACAACTCTGTTTGCTTGTGATAAATGTCCATCATGATACTGAGATATGGGGAAAAGATGCACATAAATTCAATCCATTGAATTTTTCAAAGCCTCGAAAGCATTTAGTCCCATATTTTCCATTTGGGTTAGGACCTAGAATCTGTGCTGGTCAGAATCTAGCCGTGGTTGAGACAAAGGTGGCACTGGCTATGATCGTCCGACAATATTGTTTTAACATGTCACCAAATTATGTTCATGCACCAATGATATCGATGACCCTACAACCTCAACATGGTGCACAACTTCCGTTTAGGAGGATTAGTAGTAGTACTGCCTGAATTTTGTAGCCTCAACATGGAGTATATAGCACAACTCCCGTTTTGGAGGATGATTAATTTTAGAATAATGCTGGGGTATATGCAACACGCAGCGCATCTCTCTCACATGAACAGTACATTGTTCATATGAGGGAGATGTGCTGAGTGTGTGTGCTCCATCTCATTTCTTGTTTTCTAAAAGTTGCTAATATCTAGTCATATTACATCTATGACATATATATTCATTTTTTTATAAAAAAATATTTTAGGTGTCTTTATCCTTTTCTGAGTTAGATCATTTATGGTGATACAATGAATTTTTATTATTATCTCTTTAGTGTTGTCACTTTTAAGACTTACACTTCTATAATTTATTTCTATTACGTCCACACATTGGTTTCTTTAAAAAGATGAACTGTTCACTTATGAGAATGATGTAAATTCAGTACATTCACTTCAGGGAATTATATAGAACTAGTAGGACGTGACTGATAATTTATTAACAAAAATTCATTATTTAGATCAACCACTAGAAGACAAGATAAAAGTTTAGAATGTTTGTTGAACTTTCGCTCTCGATACTACTATTACAGGAGCACATTCAAGACATAAAAAATAGTATATGTTTTTTTTAATATATCACTATCAGTGACTTTCTCACTGCATAATTTTATTATTGAACTAATTTTAATGAGTATAGAGTTATAATCACCATCACTTTTTAAATCTTGCAACTTCAGGTACAATAAGTCATAACGACTTTTTGGAAGGATTATATCTTCTAGTGCTCATATCTCTCTTTTAAATCATTTCACAAAATAAGAAATTTTTTTATCGTGAAATACACAGCATGGTCCTGTAGGGATACGTGATTTCCTTCTTTGATTATATCTCCAAAGTTCATCAATGAATCTCATCAAAGATCTAGGATAAATAACTTTTTCTAGAAATGTCATTAGTAATAAATTTCAATTTTGTAAGATTTGACATTTTCTATATATATGAATCATGAAAATAAATATGTGTATCTAAAAAATATATTCACATAATCATGAGAATAAAAATAAAATTTTTTCAAATAATATTTAACAATATTAGCTTTCATATTCATCTTGACAACTGTAAATAATATATTTTAAAACATATTTGAAGTAAAAGATTACTAGTTTTAAAATTTGTATAGTATCGTGTTGATAACATGTTGTAAAATTAAAAGAAAAATATTATTATAAAAAAATTTATAAAAAAAATATTTAAAACTTTTATTATTAAAGAATTAAAGTTTCTATTTTTTTTATGAAAATCTGGTATATATACAATTGATTGAGCAAAAACTCATATATATATATATATATATATCAGAAATTGTTTAGAGTTGGCACAAATAAATTCGGCTTAATTACCGAAGTGATAGGCAGTGATCATTCATAATAAAAGAAAACAGAGGGGGTCATTCACCGGAAATT
Source organism: Platycarya longipes (assembly GCA_036559045.1). Taxonomy (NCBI): domain Eukaryota; kingdom Viridiplantae; phylum Streptophyta; class Magnoliopsida; order Fagales; family Juglandaceae; genus Platycarya; species Platycarya longipes. The sequence continues at coordinate 16,508,824 of CM071803.1, read as the reverse complement.
AAGGAGAGGGGCATACACCTCCCCTTATCCTTTTCTGACTTTTCTTTCATAACACCCCGTTAATTGTCTATTATTATTGTCTTTTTTGACTGGATTGGTCATGCATCCGTATTCAATGGTTTTGTGTCGCTTACTTTCTCTGTACTCCGACCTGCATTGTCAATAGAAAACAGGGGCTGCAGTCCCTGGTTTAAAAAAATAGAATAAAATAAAATAAAAATAAAAACAAAAACAAAAAACGAATGAAGTGTGCTGGGCTGCTGCTGCACAAGACTGCAGCCCAGCATTCCTCTATTTAAAAATCAGTACGATCGGCTGTTTATTTAATCTTATCATCACCGATCTGTTTCAGCAGTACCATTCTTGATCAATAAAAACACTTCTCTCTCTCTCTCTCTCTAATTAAGCTCCCAAAAAAATGAACCTCCTTTTGCTCTTGATCGTGATGACGATCTTCATCCTCCTCTTGAAGCTCCTGCGCTCAGTTTTATGGTTACCGTGGAGAATCCAAGACCATTTCCGCAGGCAAGGCATAAGAGGTCCTCCCTACCGTCCTGTTGTTGGAAACACACCGGAGCTTCGTCGGATGCATGCCGAATCTCAGTTGAAGGCCATGTCTTGGGACGACCACAACATCCTTCACCGGGTGTTCCCATACCATTCAGAGTGGTCGGCTGTGTATGGGAGGACGTTTCTGTATTGGTCAGGATCTAAGCCCAGGCTGGCTATCCCTGATCCCGACATGATCAAGGAGGTCCTCATGAACACCGGTGGAATAGCATTTGAGACGATGGACTATAATGCTGCGGTTAAGATGTTCTCTGGACAAGGTATATTTGCATTGAAGGGTGAGAGGTGGAGCCTTCACAGAAGAATCGCAAACCAAGCTTTTAAGATGGAGAAAGTTAAGGCAATTTTTCGATACCAATACTACTGTCGTTTAAATTCGATAAATCTTAGGTTTTTGGTCAACTAAAACTGTAGAAAGTTAAGGTAAATTATGCTTTGCATATTTATTTTCTGGTTTGTATTTTGAGTTAATCTGCTTAACTCATCTCATATATATATATATAATTATTATAAATTTTTTAAATTCTTTTATAAAATAAAATAAATAATTCAAAATTTTAAAATTTTAAAATTAAAATAATAATAAAATAATATATTCTAATAATATTTTATTCAACTTTCTTCTTTATTTCAATCCAACTCAAAAAAAAAAAAAACCCGGCCTAATGTTAAAAGTTCCACAAAAACTGTAAAAGCGTAAGTCATTCAAATCTAATCCTAGTTATAATAAGAAAGAAGTGATACAGCTACAAATAAATCCTACAAAAGTTAACCCATAAACTTACATATAGCTTCATCATATGATAAGTTATTTATACTTTTTAATAAAAGTAGTTTTTTAAATACAGCTCAAATTTTGTTAGTTGAATTCTGTACACAATTATGCCACAATGATAATATAATATTTTGTAGGCTTGGGTGCCAGAGATAGTGGCTAGTACTAGACAGATGCTCCAAAAGTGGGAAGAAGAGAGAGAAGGAAGAGACGAATTTGAGATGGAAGTGCACAAAGAACTTCATAACCTTTCAGCGGATATAATATCTAGAACTGCATTTGGAAGTAGCTTTGAGGAGGGAAAGAGGATCTTCATGTTACAAGAGCAGCAACTACGCCTTATCACCCAAACTTTTAGAAACGTCTACCTTCCTGGTTTCAGGTGATGAATTACATATTCAAGATTCTCATCATGATAGGCTTAATACTTCAACATTCTTAACTTTCCGAAGAAGCAGGCACAGCAAAATCATTAGATGAGAATGCAGATGGCCTCTCCATGTACTCCGAGAGTACTATCTTGCCTTCAATTGACTGGGATTTTGTTATTTTTAATTACACTAATTTATGTGACATATCGTAATTAAGTGGCTTTATAACTCAACCATCGAATTAAAAACCACATACTGTTCATCATCTCAAAATACCACACTTTCCATATTTTAAAATTATTTTTTAATATTTCTTTTAAATTTTGATTTTATTTTATTCTTATTAAACTAATTAAAATGTTCTATTTATCATCCATACATTACATATGTGTTATATAAAAATAAAGAAAATAAATTAAAATAAAATAGATGTGGTGGTAGTGTGATTGAGGATGATGAAAATCCAAATAAAGGACAGTATTATTTTTGCGTGAATGATATATACATACATTTGTAGGTTTTTGCCCACTAAGAATAACAGAGAGAGGTGGAGGCTTGAGAAGGAATCACGAAAATCAATTCGGATGCTGATAGAGAGCATGAATAGAAAGGGGGAAGAAAGTTCAAGAAATTTGCTCGGTCTTTTGCTATCTTCTCATAAGAATCACAATGGTGAAGAAGAGAAACTAGAGGTGTCAGAAGTTATCGATGAATGTAAAAATTTCTACTTTGCAGGAAAGGAAACAAGTGCCAATCTTTTGACTTGGGCACTCGTTCTTCTAGCATCACATCAAGAATGGCAAAGTAAGGCACGGGAAGAAGTCTTCAAGGTTTTTGGAGATAATCAACATCCCACTGCTGAGAATTTAAACGGCCTTAAGATAGTGAGTTCAAATATTCCTCACTTAATTTTCTGCCCATTTTTGTAGCAATATCGACAAGCTTTCATTTTATTGTCAAGCATTTCGAGTTGATGAACATATTACTCTTTTTTGCATCGTGAAGTAGGCTTTATTCATTTATACGATAATTTTCCTAGTTCCTTATTTATTCATGATGATTTTACATTATTACTTGTTTCATGATTATGCATCTTTTAATCACTTGAATAGATATTTACAATAAATGGACGTCAAACTAAGCTCAACCATGAAATAGTGTGAATGTCTTCTTGTTTTCTCAACAGGTGAGTATGATACTGAATGAAGCACTTCGCCTCTACCCTGTGGCTCCAAACGTTTTGCGGCAAACAACCAAACGAGTTAAATTAGGGAAACTCGACATTCCAACAGGAACACAACTCTGTTTGCTCCTGATAAATGTCCATCATGATACTGAGATATGGGGAAAAGATGCACATAAATTCAATCCTTTGAATTTTTCAGAGTCTCGAAAGCATTTAGTCCCGTATTTTCCATTTGGGTTAGGACCTAGAATCTGTGCTGGTCAGAATCTAGCCGTGGTTGAGACAAAGGTGGCACTGGCTATGATCGTCCGACAATATTGTTTTAACATGTCACCAAATTATGTTCATGCACCAATGATATCGATGACCCTACAACCTCAACATGGTGCACAACTCCTGTTTAGGAGGATTAGTAGTAGTACTGCCTGAAACTTGTAGCCTCAACATGGAGTAGCACAACTCCCATTTTGGAAGATAATTAATTTCCTACAGGTTGCAGCCTCTTTGTGTGCATGCTACAACGTATGTTCATCACTCAATTTGGAAATATTTGTTTTTTATTTCCTCAAATAGCGTTTGTTGCTTTATGAGTTTGGATGTTACGTGTTGATGAAAATAAATGGATATTTCTAAATAGTTGTGAAAATTGTGGGAGATAATATCTAAAAAAAAAAAAAGAGATAAGGGACGATTCATTTTTATGATAAAAAATGCATTCATTTCAATTTTTTCGCAAGAAGAAAAAGAAGAAAACAGGGGATCCGCTGAATTCCAAGTATTGAGTTTCACCAATAAAATAAAAAGACTTACTTCACATTTAGAATTGTACAGAAAAGACTATTTGTCCCAAAGGGGTCTACGTAAAATTCTGGGAAAACGTCAACGGTTGTTGTCTTATTTGTCAAATAAAAATAAAGTACGTTATAAATACTTAATTAATCAATTGGGTATTCGGGAATCAAAAATTCGTTAATTTGAAAAGTCATTTTGAATTATTTGATTTATTAGATCTTGAATTTTGATAAACTTTTTTTCGTTTTATGCAAAGCCTTTTAAAAATCCTATAAAAGTGGGTGGACTTATTGAGAGTAAATACTATGTAAAATTTTGTTACGAGATTTTATGGATGGTGTATGAAATAATTTTATTAAAAATAGCTTAATAATCACCATGTAGTGGTGGCCACCAAGAGGTAGCTGCCCTGATCCTACTGCCAACAATGGGGTTGGCAACTTGGCTCCATCATAGGCGTAAATCATCTTCGATTAAAACTTTTTATCTTATAATTATTGGAGAAAATAACACGAGTCAATACAAATATTTAAGAAAGCCAGCAAAAAAATATTTGCTGACTTTCACAAACCTTATACAAATTTAAGTTGGAAAATGCTATCTATATTTACAATTGTACTTAGATAACTTTACTTTATGTCTTGAGAGAGAGAGAGAGAGAGATATTATTGACGATGAGGGCGGAGAGGTGCGACGGCGGAAACGAACGTGCACGACAATGGACGACGAGCTCCCATTGCAAGAAGAAGAAGAAGAAGTAGAAGAGGAGGAGGAGAAGAAGAAAAGAGAGAGAGGAAGAAGTAAAGAGAAGGGGGAGGGGTCAGCGCAGGTAGAAGAAGAAGGAATGGGGGAGGTTAGGGTAAGATCAAAACGTACGGCATAGATGAAAGGCTCACGGGTCAGCTTGCACTGACACGGGCTAGGCCCTTTCTCTGCTCCTTTCGGCCCAAACTAACACTAAACACAAAATAAAACAAGGTCAATATTAACCACAACATAAAATACAATTTAAAAATAGAGTATAAATAAAATAAAGGCACATTAGAATAAAAAACACGACATCATGAAATAAATAATTAAAATCTCAAAATACAACTTAGTAGAAATAATCTAAAGAATGATTAAGATAATAAAATAAAGTAAAATAACCAAACGATAGAATAAAAATAATAAGATCGAATAATTTAATAAGTTAAAATCAATGAACTAATTCGAAAAAGTCCAATAAAATAAAATTTTCATTGAAATAAAATAAAATACAACAAATTGAATAACCATAAAGTATAATAATTAAAACCAAAAACAATAAAGATAGCAATTCAAGTGGAAGGACCAATATTAATATGTAAAAAAAATAATTGAAAACACTAAAATCAAGGAATCTCTCAAAAGTCAATAACAGAATAAATAACATAATCCAAATGATAAATAAATAGAAACACCACTAATAGTAATAAAATAAGATTAGACAGTTAACGATAAGAATAAAACTTTCCCAAAATCTCAATCAAAACAACAACAAAAATCAACTTTTTGAAATCTCGAAACAAAAATAATATTAGAAAATCATATTATCATAATATTTTAACTTTATAATTTCTTTTATTCAATATTTTTCTCTCTCCTTAACCAAAACCTCATAAAACATCCTAACTATAACACTTTAACTACTATTCATATAATCTCATTTTACTATTCAAATGAGGCCTAAATTTATATTTTTAAATAACTTTTTCTATGATCTTATTAAATTGAGGCACAAAATTTATAATGAGGTCTCATTTTGAATTGATGTATTAAACATAAAGTCAAAACTTTTATTTAAATTTTTTGAATAAAACCTCATTTTTTGAGAATTTTAAAAAATATTCAATATAATAATTTATATTTTATTATATTATAATTATAAATAACTCATTTAAATTTTATTTTAGATCTCAATTTATATTGAACCGCCCTTCATTGACAAAGTCAATGTGTGGGCATACTTTCATTGGAACAAGACCAGGAGACTAAGAGCTTCTATAATTTCCTTTCCAGTTATTAGATATTTCATTTTAATTGGCTAGATTTCTATCTTGGAAAGTGATAGAACACCCACTAATCTGCAACTTCTCAATATAATAATATTTATTTAAAAATTAATTAACCATATAAACTTAAAGCAAAAGTATGTCCTCTCTATTCTTTTGGAGGTGCTCACCCTTGAAGTGAGTCTAGTTTGATTTGTCCTACACATGACATATTTTACTTCATAATAAGGGTGACTAAAGTGGTATCTAGAACCAGCATTCTTTGGAGTAATGGCTAGGGTTGTTCACCTGACCCACACCAACTCGCGCCGATAAGCCAGCTTCCGACCCAACTCATTAAAGATGCATTCCGATAAGCCGATAACCATTTGGCCAACAATCGACTGTTAAGGTTTTTGCAAAAACAAACAAAATCGAAGGAAACCAAGTAGCAAATGCGGGAACTACTAACTAGGATTTTGAAAATGAAGGAAAACTAACCAACCGACCCAACACTCTAGTTGGTTGTCGAGAAAACTCGAGAAACGGTAAACAGAAAATCAAAACCAACTGCCATTTCTACAACAATATGAGACATAAGTGAAGAAAAGAGAATCATTACAAAACTTTGCACAAAGAAAAGCAAGAGAACAAGAAAAAGAAAAACTTTACCACCATTGTCACCAGAAGTCTCATCAAGACCTACTAATGGCCAAAGGTACTTGTAGGACATACATTCATGAATGGGTCAATGCATTGAAGCAATCTACTAATTCCTGAACTTAGAAGCTAAAATGCTAATCCTTAATCGGCAATTTGATTATGTTGTTCAATTGTAATACCCCGTATTTATGTGTATTTTTATTGAATGATTATTTAAATTATTATAATTAATGGTTCAATTATTTTAAATTAAATGTGTTTTTCATTATTTTATTTGTGTTTTATTTTAAGTTGTGGAATTTTAATTGATGTGCTTTCTTTATATTAATTAATGTGTTATATTTAAATTACTCTTTAATTTAAATTAGTTTATTGTTGGATTTTAAATATTTTATTTTATTAATATTGAACTGTAGCCTTTTCAGTTGGTTCTTATTTATTTCATTGTGCTCTTTTATAGTTGAACTTCATTTCTATTTCCCTCTTTTTCTTTTCTTTTTCTTTTCTTTTCTTTTTCTCCTTTCCTTTTTCCTTCTTTCCCCTGCTTTTCCCCCCAGCCCGCTCAGTCTCTCTTCTCCCCCTCCCTTTCGTGTACCTCAACACCCCAGCCCCACCGTGCACCACCGTCCGACGACACCTCCCAGCCCACAACCTCCCCCACATGCCAGCGAGTCTTCCCTACCGTCGGTATGTCTCACAGCAGCCCCACCTCCCTCACACGACCTCCTACCCAGAAATGGATTTCATGGCCTTCTCTCATTTTTTCCGGCGTCACCACCGGCCACCTTGGCGTCCGACCACCTCCACCAGGTTCTCCACCCACCGGTGAATCTCCAGCTAGCTCCGGCGACCTCCAACCCCACATTTTCACCTCAAACCCGAAATGGGTCTTCAAACGGGTCTCCCTTCTCCGTGCTGCTGTCCGGTCACCGTGGGTCTCACCACCACCACCAAAACGTTCCCCCACCTCAGCTGACCACCCCTTAGCTTAGTTTTCTCATCCATGGCCCCACCTCCCATGTATGAGCCCAAACCCGAAAATGGGTTTTCAACCCTTTTGAGCTAGATCCGTCACCTTCCGGTGATTGCACCGCCTCACCACTACCTTCATGAGATTCTCCATCATCCAATGAGTATTCTCCTAGATTTTGGTGTCAAACCGAGTATCCTAACCCAACGTACAAAGTGACCCGCTATGAGTACAGTGGATCGGCGCTGGTTCAAAGATCTATGTTTTTAGCGCTGTAAGTATTTTTCAAATAAATTTTGAGATTTAAATATACTTTGCAATAAAAAAATTGGATATTGGTTGGTTATTATATATTTCGTGTATTGCCATATGCATTGCATTGTGCACGCATATTCATGTTTGTAAAGGAAAACTGGATTTTCATATAATTGCATGCATGTTCATGTGTTGGAAATGAAAACTGAGTTTTCATGCGGTAATGATTTTCGGGTGCGTGTGTATCAAAACCCCAAGCCGGGATGGGGCATTATTCCTGTAGAGCTCATCTAGTCACTCGGGAGTGGAATATACTGAGTGATGTCCCATGGGTTGTCGCTAGGCGACAACAGGATCGAACGAGATGGTAAGACTCTCGTGCCGATTCTGTGGCCCCTCTGCTAGTGGGGGCTAGGGGATGCTTGGTCGTGGTACGTACTGAGTGCGGTTAGCTAGGCATCGCCTGTTCTCAAGTTACATGTGTGGTCGTTACCTACGGTGTGGCAAAGAGAGCCATGGTGTGCGAATAATCCCTAAGGGAGGCCATGGTTTATACGGTTAATAAAATGGATTTGTGGATCAATGGTTTTGTATGAGTGATATTGTAGGGATGGTAGTAAGCAAGAATGGTGGTAGAGTCCCCGCCTATGATTCTCGCCTACAGTGTCGGCTAGTTTTGTGGGCTATTTTCTAGAAAAATGACAAGTTTTAATTATTAGATTTATGTGTACCATTTTATGGAAAACTGATAATTGTTTTGATGGATTTACATGTATCATTTTCTCGAAAAATGATGGATGTTTTTATTGGAGTTTTATTTTAGCCAAATGGGATTTTGGCGTGAGTGGAACTGTTTATTTGAAAAATATGGTTTTTGAGTCTCATGCATATGGTATCACGTTCATGTGTTTTGTTGTTGCATGAATGTATTTCTATCTTTTGGTTTGTTTGGATTTTACTTACCTGCGATACCATTTTTGGTATTGTAGATTTTGATGCAGATGATGAGAAGGTTGAGCTTGAGGAGACGGCTCCGCCGTTGGAATATTTTGAAGTAGATATTTTATATCTTGGAAAAATGTATTTTCACTTTTGGATAAATATGTATTTTATGTTTCGGCTTTGGAATGACTGTATTAAATCTCCTGTTGGAGAATTTGAGTAAAACTGATTTGTATTATTTTAAAATTTTGGTACTTAGTAATTGACTTAACTTGTCCGCTGTGATTTTTAATTTTACACTATCGTTTTGTACACATACTTAGCATTTGTCGTTGGGGTGTGTGATCCAAGTTGTCAGCATTCTGACGTCTCGATTCCCGTGCTTTCATAATAGGAAGTTGGAGGCGTCACAGCTAGAGGCGTTAACATTGGAGTTCAAAACTAGTAACTAGCTAGACTCGGTAGTCGAGTGCCTCCTTGTCTAGTCTTTACACTAGAGCACCAAATGCTACTTCAACAGCAAGGGAGGTATAGGCCCGACACTTGCCAATTAATTGGTTTCCCTCCATTTCCTGGTGAAGATCCAATCAGATGGTTATATAAGATAAACCAATTTTTACCTTCCATCGGACCTTAATTCAGCACAGGTTACATCTTGCGTTATTCCATATGGAGGGTAGGCCCCCTGCATGGTTTTAGGACATGGATAAATCTGGCCAACTTCTTGATCAGGACTCCTAATTTATGGGGCCCTCCTGGTGAGGTTTGGGACAAACTAATATCTCATTGGATTCTTTGACTCTATTAAGGCAATAAAGTTCGGTAAAGGAATGTAAAAAGCAAATTTTGAATGTCTATATGATAGATTACATGATTTATCTGAGAGTTAAGTTTAGACTCCCTGGAAAAAATCAGTTATCAAAATCGTGTAGGACATACCTTCATGAAGGTGTCAATGCGTAGAAATTCTCATTTAACCATAAAGAATAAGAACTTACTATCGTAGAACATTATTTGCAAAATCGCCCCTTAACTATAGGAAATTTACAAATAAACTCCTAAACTTTTAAAAATTACAAAAGAGCCCAAAGTTTATGAAATTTGCATACTTCATTAATTTTCCATTCTTAGAATTAAAAAAAAAAGCTCATTTTATATAAGAAATATAATATGGCCAATCCAGCTAGTGCTAAACTTTCACTTGATTTGCTTTTTGGCCCTTACACACACTATTTATGCCAAGACTAGAAATTAGCAAACAAATTATTAACATCAGGTTACTGGGTTAGTAGTAACATGCAAAAACACCAATCATACATTTTTCAAGGCCATAAATTTTTCATTTGAAAGAATCAACATGAAACAATAAGAATAGGCCAAACTAAACCTTAATTTAGGGTCTTTGGCAGCCTTTCACTCGAAATTTGACACTGAGGACTCCAAATGTGACACCTCTAATTTACATCTGGGATTTAACGTAAATCGAGGTGTCATGATAAATAACACTAGGCTACTCATCTTGTATGTAACAAGGATTTAAGGCATACATCTAGACCTATTTTAATATGCCATATGATTCGCAGTGAATCAAGTCTAAATTATATAAAAATTTCTAAAGATCACATGAAGAAAAAAATATACTTACAACATCCACATCATTCATAACTTAACATTGTACTGTTATATGTACAAAACCCAAGAAGTTATCACAGTTATCAAAAATACTTGTAGCATTACAATAGATCATCCTTAAAACCACTTAAATTCCTTCTTAACTTCTGAAAATTTCCTCCCATATCGAAACATATCTAGACTAAGACAAAAGTCTCGCTGGAGATACTGTCCCTGTGGTGTTGTGTAAATCCCTCATATGGACAGGGAACCATCCAGTCCTAAGGTCAAACAACATCTCGTATGTTGTTCTTTCTCAGAAAAAGTGGATGCATCGTGGCTCTAAATCCCATCGGCTGGTCATAGATGGGAGGTCCAAAAGAAGCAAAAGAAAAGTCTACATAGGGACTATAATCCATAAGTCCCTTAGGACTCCTCGGAGTCTCCTGCAGCATCGGGACTTTCTCCTTGTTAACCATCAAATCCTGTAGCATAGTTTATATTCCCAAGGAAAAAAATATAGAAATATAAAAAAATGAGATTTCTTTAGAAATTTTAGTAAGTACACAATCAGCTTAATAGAGTATAGACAAAGGCAAACACTAATATTCATGGAAAATCGTAAAAGAGCATAACTTAAAATATACTCCATGTGACCTATGCATGACTTATAAGGACTTATCAAATTTTTCCTTAAATTCTTATCACCTTTATCCTTGATGGCGTTACGTATCGCCATCCCCATCGTATATAACTCATCAGTCATCCAGGCATTACTTATTGTCGTCCCCGTTGTGATGAATCTTGTGTCAGTCTTTCGAGCATTATGTATCGTCATCCCCGTCTTGACACGGAACATACTTCGCATCGCAGGCGTTATATATCGTCGTCTCCGTTTGTCATATCAGTCATACGGGCGTTACGTATCGCCGTTTCCATGATGACACGGAAAACAATTAACATAGCGTGCGTTAAGTATAGCCATCCCCGCTTGTCATGTCAATCATACAGGCGTTATGTATCGTCATCTCCATCATGATACAACTCTTAACTTATCAAATCACGTCAATCTTCCGGGTGTTATATATCGTCATCCCCGTCATGACATGACTAACTTATCTATAGTTTATATTCTTAGTTATTCCTTTCTTATTCTTATGAATATTTCTTATTAAGTTTTCTTAAATGCTTGACATGATTATGACAACACTTACATGATGACACGTAACATGAACTTTTCTTAAAATAGACGTCATAACTTATGATAACGCGTATGAGACAAAATGCAACATGATCATAACTTTAGATTTTTGAATGCATGTCTCATGAGATACATAACATATAAATCATACAATTGCATTCCATATATAATTTTGATATTAAATCACATGCATTGGAAACAAGAAAATTTCGGATTCAGGTAACAAGAGAATCTCGCTCGAACCAAATTTCGAGCAAGGGTCGAGCAAAGTTTCTGCCTAAATATCGCTCGAGCTAAACGTCGAGCGAGAGTCGAGCTAGATTTCTACTTAAAACTCGGTTCCCTACTTCAATCCCAATTTAATCATTTATTGAGTCCTTATCTCTTACAAATTAAAATATAAAAGTCATATATATTTTTCTTAGCTTTCCATAACCTCTTAAATCATTCAAATCCGACATTAAATGAATAAGTTATGTTCGATTTACTAAAAGGTATCAAATCTCAACATGTATCTCGCTCGAGCTAGAAGCCAAGCGAGAGTCAAGCGAAATCTCGGGTTAGGTTTTTTTCCAACCTATAACAAACCACCATTCTATAAAAGCCTTCACCTTACTTATTAGAATATAATTCTAAGTTCCTCTAATTTTACTTAACATTTTTCCCTAACAAAACCAATCAAAACATACTTAGATTTCATTTCATCATATAAACATGGCTTTAAGAGTCCAATACTAGCATGCATAGTTCAATCACTCAAATAGACCATTTCCATGCTAAATTTAAGCTAAAATGTGGACTTACTAGTTCTCCAAAACTTTCTAGAAATGATCAAACCATTTCTTGTAAGGTTTCTCTTCAAGACCACTCACTTAGCTCACTTAGGTGATATTTGGAAGTTCAAATGTTTAAGGAGGGCTTTTCTTTGTCTTCCTTCAAATGGGGCGTGTGCTATATTCTCCAAATGGAGTTAGGAAACTCTCAGACACTTATTTATAGGAGGGTGGTCAAGCCATATGATGAAAAGAAGAGGAGAATGCAGCTAAGGGCAATCGGTTACCTTTGCTTGGGAGATGAGGTGTTATAGCTCCTAAAATCAAATGATTGAATCTAAGCATATAAAATCTACACTTGGCATAAAATATCATCATCCAATGGCTGATATTGAGATATTTTAGCAACCAAAATTGATCAATAGTTGAGGAGGGGTCTGATTATATAGGCATGAGGTGGCACACACCTAACCATGCTTGAACCAATCCATTCTCCAGATTTCTTGGTGCCCAACACCTCCCAGCCTCTTCCTTATCCAATTGTTACATTTTGATCTTCCTAAGACACCATTTGACAAGTTCTAGAAGGTAGCTTTTAGGTTTGGTTAGGATAAAATCTGATTTTGGCTCACTTAGTTACCCTTCAACAAAATTTCCCCCTTTGTGTTTCCTTCACATTTCTGGGTTAACCAAGCTTCTAGATCAACTCCTCATCACTTGCCACTTATTCTTACACATGTCAAGATACCTAAAAATCTTAGAACCAATCACATATTTCGTCACTTGTCCAAATTTGATACATTTCATCTAAGTCGAGTTCCTATTGAGCTTAATCCAGAACTGTCTACTTCTTGCCCAATTAAGTCATCGATGCCGTCCGAATCTTTAAAAACCTAAAACATGAAAGTTTTATATCTGTCTTTTAATATTCTATAAAAATTGGATTCACATGATTCGGACCGCATATAAATAATTTACACTCATTACACTAAAATTTGACAGATTAATCTGAGAACACTAAATCCGGGCACCAAGTATTTGATTTTTTGTTCTATCACTTTCTCTTGCATTTCTACCCTAATTTTGAAAATTCAACCCCTTCTAGGTCCAAATTAAATTTATCTAGTTGATACATTATTAGAAATCCCCAATTATATTACCCTAGAAAATATATTTTCAATAGATTCCTTTAAAAAATAATCTCAAGTAAAAACTTAATCTTAAACAATTTCAGGTTATTACACCAAAGGATCATAAATACAAGCATCTAACATACTCAACACTCAATCTTAGGTTATAATATGCCCCTACAAGAAATAAGGGTTTTTCTAGCACTTAAAATCGTCACAAAAACTCCATATAATCACTGCATTTATACATTTTCGAAAATGTTTAGTTCACTGCATTTTTTATTAAATTAAGTGTTCACTTTTGATTTGACCTAGCGATAGGCAAAAATTGTTGAAAAAGTCAATATTCCTGGTGATTTTTTTCGGTTGCAAATCTCCCACAAAACAACAAAATTGGTGCTCTGCATAATTGGTTTACTAAGACTAGAGACATCCTTCTATTTTCACAAAACATGATAATTATAGAAATTGAACAAAAATACTCTTATTTAGTAAAAGAAGTAAAAACTGAAATAATGTTTCCTCAAATAGATAATTAGGTTTAACTAATTCGCATGGTAAGATCACCTATTTTTTCTAGAAGAAAGTAACCATTCTCCGTTAAAAAGAATCATGGTTCATGTACATCATTTTATTTTTCATCTTTTGAAATATATATATTATTCGTGGGGTTTTATATAGTAAGATCGGATACCTTTCTTATTGCAATTGAGAACCACAACAGAAACACATGCAGGTAGGCATACAACATGCAATCTATTGTGGGGTAAAGGGGGATGGTATATGTACATTCCAAATGCAATGGTGTGGATGAGTGAATGATAAATTAGGGATTTAATGCAATAAATGACAAGTCTGTGGTGTGCAAATTTAAAAATAAATAAATAAATACAACAAAAATTATCAACATCTAATACCCACATCAACACGTCCACAAAATAAAGATATACATGCAAAGTTCGTGTAAAAAAGGACATAATTTCAAAACTACACTACTAGAAATTAAGTCTACAAACAAAAAGCTTAAATTTGCATAGCAATAAGCGTGGATGACGGGGGTGAGATATTCAAATGAGTTGCAACCATACCTATGGTATTGACGGAATGTACCAAAGAGTCTAAAATAACAAATCTTGCCTCCAATACTTGAAAGGAAAATGAAAAACAACAGCCGGTGTGCAGCTGGCTGTTTGAAGGGAAAAAATATATATATTAAAATATTATGTGAGGGGGGTGTGCAGGTGTGCAGCAACACAATGGCTGCTGCCAAGCACCCCCTACTTGAAAATATATGAAAAAATCGCCTCCAATACTACTCTTTTGATTTATTTATATTTATATTTTATTTATTTTTTAAAATATTTTAAAATAATGAAAAAAACTTTTGGTCGTATGGTATGCTATAGCGTACTACTGTAGCGGTTCCAATGACACGACCCATATTGTACATTCTATTTGAGCACACTAGTGTCCCCAAAAATAGTACCCACCAAGCCAAAAACACAACATAGAACATAACAAAAATTACAAAACACGATTTTTAAATCCTTGCCTTTACTTATCTACCAAACTTCTTTTAAAGACTCACAGAACATATGTATTATAAACCAAAGATCAAAGCATAAATCTGAACAATAACAAAGCTAAAAAAAATAAATAAAGTGTTAACCAACGGATTAATAGACTAACACAATGACAGGATCTAATAACTGGCAGAATGAGACCTCCATTTATTTATTTATTTATTTATTTTTTCTATCCGGTAATGAATATGGTTATTTTATTCACTAATTAATTATTTTTTTTAATTTTTTTGTGATTTTTATTTTATTTTTACATTTTTTTATTAAATATTTAAAAACGTTAAATGGAGAATGAAAAGATGTAAACCAGCCACACTTACCTATACATACGCATGGACTAACGAACTGATATAGGGATACAACAGTCAGGCTT
This sequence comes from Platycarya longipes, assembly GCA_036559045.1. Taxonomy (NCBI): domain Eukaryota; kingdom Viridiplantae; phylum Streptophyta; class Magnoliopsida; order Fagales; family Juglandaceae; genus Platycarya; species Platycarya longipes. The sequence goes on along the minus strand of CM071803.1, from coordinate 16,493,617 downwards.
CTGCATTGACACAACCGGCGGGAAATCATAAATCAGACAAACAATCAAAACAACAGGACACGCATGCCACAGTTCTCACACTCATTTCCAACTTGAAATCACAGCCAACGAGGAATTCACCCTCTCTAACTGATGTTGCAAAAACTTACGATGAACATTGAAGTAAAAACCACATAACATTTCATTTCGACATTTATCAGATTCACATGTATTTGTGAATAATACCTCACAATTCATCTTATTATTCAAATGAATAGTACATCTTTTTATATACAAATGTAACTGACTTAAGTAAGTCTACCAGCTATCAATGTAAGTGAAATTATATAAAGGGACAAAATACAATACATATAAAAAATATATAAACTCTAATACTCTCTTTTTGGCTATCAGAGTTGAAAATTGCTGAAATCCCAATGATTTGGTGAGAACATCAGCAAGTTGATGTTGGGAGGCAACATGAAAAGTCTGAATAAGCCCATCTTGAAGCTTATCCTTTATAAAGTGGTAGTCATGCTCAATATACTTTGTGTGTTCATGAAAAATAGGATTTACTGCAATATACAATGCAGCTGTACTATCACAAAACAAATGAGCGGCATTAGTATAAGAAACTCGAAAATCAGAAAGTAAGTTGAGAAGCCAAACTATTTTACAAGTAGTTGTAGTCATAGATCGATATTCAGCTTCTACAGACGATCTAGACATTGTTTGTTGTTTGTTTTTTTCATAAGACCAATGAATCTCCAAGAAAAACACAATATCCAGTAATAGATCTTCGAGTATTTGGACAAGAACCCCAATTGGAATCTGTGAAAGCCTTGATTTGTAGAGAAGAAGTGGTTGAAAAAAATAGACCATGGCCTGGAGTAGATTTAACATACTGCAATATACGATAAGCTGCTTGCAAATGAGACTCACGAGGCTTATCCATATATTGACTAAGCTGATGTACAGAGAAGGTTAAATCTGGCCATGTGATGGTTAAGTGCAATAACCTCCCAATTAACCGTTTAAACATGGTAGGATCTTTCAACAAATCACCAGAATCCTTTCTAAGTTTTAAATTTTGCTCAATGGGAAATGATGAAGGCTTCACTCCAAGAAGTCTAACATCTTGTAAAATTTCCAAAGCATATTTTCTTTGGCACAAGGAAATACCTTGTGGAGACCTTGCTACTTCCAAACCAAGGAAGTACTTTAGTGGGCCAAGATCTTTTAACTTAAATTTGTTATTCAATAGTGTCTTCAATTCATCAATGGCATGAAGATCATTATTAGCAATGAGAATGTCATCTACATAGACAAGTAGTGCAATGAAAAAATCTGGTTTGGAAAGGGTAAATAGAGAATAGTTAGCCTTAGACTGGGTAAAACCAAGTTCAATAAGGGCATTTGAAAACTTGGAAAACCACTTACGAGAGGCTTGTTTCAAACCATAGAGTGATTTATTCAACTTGCACACTTGAGTCTCCCCCTTAGTATAAATTCTGGGAGGAAGAGCCATGTAAACTTCCTCCAATAAATCTTCATGTAAAAAAGCGTTATTCACATCGAGTTGGACTAAACACCATTTCTGAACAGATGCTATAGCAAGAAGAGTATGAACAATAGCCATTTTTTCTACAGGAGAGAGTTTCAGAATAGTCCAATCCTTCACGTTGGGTGCAACCCTTGGCAACCAGACATGCTTTGTAACGCTCAATAGATCCATCAGATTTGTACTTGATCTTATAAACCGATCTTATAAACCCATTTGCATCCAATAGGTTTCTTTCCAAGGAGTAATGGAACAATAGTCCAAGTATTATTGTTTTCTAAGGCTGTAATCTCAGAAGCCATAGCATCTCTCCAATGAGGATGCTTGACTGCCTTGGTAGAACTCAGACTCTTTATCAGCAGTAATGGCTAAGGTAAATGATTTGTGTTTAGAAGATAACTTTTTGTAAGGAAGAAAATAATGAATATCATAAGAAATTCCTGCTAGTATAGGAGAAGAACCAGAGGAAGTTGATGTAGAATGGGGTAGCAAGGGAGTTGCAGTAGTAATTTTGCAAAAAACCAGGTGTTCCTCTAACTCTAAAGGACTTACGTAGTGAAACAATGGGCTGTTTTTCTAGGACATTATTTGCTGGAATATTATTTTCTGGAGCTATTGTGACATGTAAGGGACTGATTGTGATGTATTTAAAGTGGTAACAGGTTTCCTAATGGTAGGTGAACTTGTATCAGATATCTGAACATGCTGAGGAGTAATTGAAGTCACATTAAATTGATCAAATGTTGATGTTGAACTTTGAACATGTAATGGAATATCATTATTAAAATGCTTTGCATCGGAAGGACTTGAAGAAGTAAATGGTAACGGAAAAGAATGTTTGTAAGGCAAAATGTTCTCATGAAAAATTACATTTCGTGAGACAAAGGTAGTTCTTGTGTTTAGGTCAAATAATTTGTAACCTTTTATCCTAGAAGGATAACCAAGGAAAATGCATTGACTTGCTGGAGAGTCAAATTTGGAATGAGATCTTAGAAGGGATGATGCAAAACAAATGTAACCAAATGTTCTAAGATGTTTATAAGTGGGAGGTAAATGAAAAAGTAACTTACAAGGTGACTTATTACCTAGAACAGGCGTAGGCAACTTGTTTATAATATGTGTGGCTGTAAGAAGTGCATCACTCCAAAAAATAAGTGGAAGACCAGATTGAAATATTAGAGCTCGAGACACATTTAGAAGATGTTGATGTTTACACTCAACATCAGAATTCTGTTGAGGAGTTTCAACACAACTAAGTTGGTCAAAAACACCTTTAGATTTAAAAAAAGAGGTTAAAGAAAATTCAGTACCATGATCAGTACAAATTTTCTTGATTTTAGTGTTAAACTGAGTTTTGACAAGTTTGGAAAAATGTGGAATAAGGACAGCAACTTCAGACTTGCATTTTAAAAGATAAACCCATACAGCTCGTGTACAATCATCAACAATTGTTAAAAAAAATCTGTAACCTTCAATTGAATAAGTAGAGAAAGGACCCCACACATCACAATGAATCAATTCAAAAAAAAAATCTAAAATATGAATATTATTAGGAAATGACATTTTTTTTGTTTGTTTTGCGAAAGGGCATACAAGACATGGAAATTCAAATTCTGCAAAATCAATGCATGAATCATTATTATGCAGCAATTTCATCCTTGAAATAGAAGGATGGCCTAACCTACGATGCCAAATATCAAACAAGGCAATTTTTGATGATTTAAAAAATTAAAAGATTGTTTAGGTAAAGGAAAATAAGGTACAGATCTGAAATTTATTGAAGAACCCGATTCTTGCAAGAAATAAAGGCCTCCCTTGTACTTACCCACTCCAATCAGCTTCCAATGATTCAAGTCCTGTATGAAGACAAAATCAGAGAAACAGGACAAACAGTAAGTTAGATTTGAAATTAACTTGCTAACAGAAATTAATTTGAAGGAAAAAACTGAAATACAAAGAACATCTCTAAAAATTAAGTTCTTAAAGACGTGGATAGTGCCAATATGTGTAACAGTGACACTCTGACCATTAGGAAACTTAACCGAAGTATTAAAAACAAGAGTACAAGTGGAAAAAAAAAAGATATTGAAGGAACAATATGATCGGTGGCTCTAGAATCAAGAATCCAACAATAGGAATTAATATTTGAAGGTATACGGCAAGTAGTGAAAAAAATAGATGAAATATGAGAGCAAAAGCAATCAATACCAGCATGAGAAGTGGATGAAACAGCATTAACAGTGTGCTGTGATGGAACAGAATCATGTGATGATAGCATAGCTAATAACTGTTGATATTGACACTCAATGAAAGTAAATGGAGATGCAACCGAAAAATCGTTCTCAGAGACAACATGATTGGCCAAGGACTGTTGTCTCGGCTTGACCTTGTATCCAAGAGGATAGCCACGAAGCTTGAAACATTGATCAATGATATGTCCTACAGCACCACAATGCTTGAAGACAGGACGTTCCTTCTTAAAAACAGACTTCACAGATTGGTTAGTATTATCAGTAAAAACATGAGTTTCAATTGGAGCAATAGGGAGAACAAATATCTCACACTGTTGTTCCTCTTGTAAAACAAGACTGAACACCTTGTTAAGAGGAGGTAGAGGCTCCATCAAGAATATCTAAGCCCTACCTGAAGCAAATGACTCATTCAATCCAACTAGGAATTGAATGATACGTTCCTGTTGAACATAGGAATTGAAAGTTCTAACAGCTCCACATGTACAAACCAAAACAGGTTGTAGTTAATCAACTCATCCTAAAGGCCTTTTAATTTTGTAAAATAGGCACTTACAAACATCTGACCTTGAGATAAGGTCGAGATGGACTTCTGTAATTGAAATATATGTGGTCCATTTTTTGAGAAAAATGTTCTTTGAGATCATTCCAGATCTCATGAGCAGTATTTATGTATAAAATGCTTGCTAAAATATCTAATGAAACAGAACTACAAAGCCACGATATTACCGAATTGTTGCATCAATTCCAGGATGCAAGAAGTGGATCTGTCAAATCTGAAGGCTTAAGAAGAGTTCCATCCACAAATCCGAGCTTGTTCTTGGCAGATAGCGCTATCTGCATAGACTTGGACCACAAATGATAGTTCTCACCAGTGAGAACTTGTGAGACGAGATTGACTCCTGGATTATCACTTGGATGAAGGAAATAAGGACTGCAAGCTTCAGCCATAGAATCGGACAAGAATCTGTTCGATGACTTGTGTTTGGGCATGAAAGATGTACAAGCTGAGGAAACAAAGATTTAACTTAGGAAAATAAGCTAAATCTTTGAATGAACTCAGATGAAACAAAGAATCAAGAAGAATTGAACGAAATCGAACAAAAATGAACGAAATTGTCATATGTGTAGTAGGGCTAGGGTTTTAGTGAAGGCTAAGGGGAAATTCGAGATTAGGCTAGGTTAGGATTTGGGAATGTAGTTTGGCTATGGAAAGAAAATGTAAGACCAATCCTTGATTGATTGGGGATTGAGAGGTGATAAGGTTGAGCGGTGGTCGAGTATGGTAGTTAGGTAGTGTGATTGGCCTTGATTGATAGGTGGATGGGTATGATGGGTTCGGCTAAGGTAAGTTGGGTAGGAGTATCTTATTGATTGATTGGGAATTGGCTTGGAATTGATTGAGTCAATTAAGAGGATGATTGACTAATCAATTAGGTAGGGAAGATATGATTGGGAAATATATGGGAGTAGGGTTCGGATATGTATGGCAATGAGATATCTTGTGGGAACTGATTGGGTGGCCGAGTAGGGTATTGATTGGCCAGATTGATTTAATCAATTAAGTGTTGATTGATCAATCAAATAGGTTATGGAAAGATATGGTGGGGTTATGATGAAAAGTAGTGGGCGGTTTTGACAAAGATGATGTGGCCGAATATATGATTGTTATGGAAGGTAAAGCTTTGTGTGGATATGGAAGGATATATGGTTAGGGTTTTGACTTGTAAGGGTATCTCTTGATTGATCGTATAAGTGAGGAAATTGTGGGATATGACAGTGGCCGAATATGGGGAATTAAGTTTAATGAATATTTGATTTGGGTTTGATTGAGGATAAGAAGATTTGATTGAGTCAATTAGTGGATGGATTGACTAATCAAATAAGGGATGGAAAATTTATTTGGATGATGTGGAAATTAAGGTTTTGGCAAAGGGAAGTGGGGCCTTGGCCGAGTATGGCTAGATATGGAAATGTCTTCGCTTGATTTGGGAAGATTTTGGTGGGATTGGAGAGAGATGAGTGGCTAGCTATGTGTGGGGGTTACAGTGGTCGACTAGAACTTTTTATGGAAGGTGGAAGATTTGATTTGGTTTAGGGAAATATGGGAAGATATGATTAGATATGGGGGTTGATGGATGGCTGGTTATGGGATGAGGACTTAGGCAACTTTGGCAAACGGTTAGGCGTGTATGCTAAGTGGTGGACTAGGGTTGGCCGTGTGGGGATGTTTGGGTGGAGAGAAACATCAAGAATCTTTAAGGAAATTCAAAGAAAACACAAGAACACTCAAGAACCAATGATGAACATGCCAAACTCAATGTGCCAATTGAGATTCGGCACACTCAATGTAACATGCACACAATCACTTTAAAACTTCAACACAAGCACTCACTCACTCACTCACAATTGATGAGTCCGAAATTCACAAGTGATGTGGAATTCGAAATCCTCAAGACACTCATACTCAATTCTCAAATTCATAAGTGGTGTGAATTTGGCACTCTCACAAGGTACTTTAAACACAATTTTCAAATTCACAAGTGGTGTGAATTTGGCACTCAAACAAAACACTAAAACACTCACTCGCTCAAACGCTCACTCACTCTTTTTTTGATTTTTCAATAATCAACAAATATATGAAACTCCAAATAACTCCAAGAACAAAAGAGCAAATCAACAAACTTTAAAGACTCAAGAACAACACCAAATAAACAAGAACACCAAAATGAAAGAAATACCTCAAATAACTTTATTAATAAAAGGATAGATGTGGATTGCTCTTATTCACGAATTGCAAGGAGTAATCCTCTTTAAGGGGATTCACGAATTGCACCCCAAAAACCCCAAGTGCTAAGCATCGATGATAATCCGTACCACATGGTGGTCGGCCTAAACTCTTAGGAAGCCACTCCAATCCTCAATTCTTCAAATGGTTAAAAGATGTCTAAACTAAGAGGCCTAGGGTCCTATTTATAGAGTTTACAAAGTGAAAACCCCTAAAAGATCCCTGGACATTATTTAATTAAATAAAATAAATAAAATGCAACTAAAAGCAAATAAGATAGTCTTGGGGGCCCATATAGTCGTGGCTTGAAAGGATGGAATAGTGGGCTTGGCTAGCCCATGGCATGGGCCATGGGTGTGAATGGCATGCTTGCTGGTCCGCGCCTCAGGTGGCCTTAGTTGGTCCATTGCAAAGACCTTAGTCATGATCAGGTGTTGGCCATGGCTTGCAGCTAGTGTGCACATGGCTTGATGGTGGCTCGACTAGACCCGTGCATGTCTTGGTCCATGGGGCGTTGGGCATGCCCGGGCTTGGTTGCCTGGCTGGGTGGTCTGGCCTGGTGGCATGCATGCAGTTGGGTTGGCTTGTTGGTGAGTGACCCATGCATGGCTTGAGTTGTGAGTCGCTGGGCATGACTTAGGTTGGTCTGGGCGCTGGGCATGGCCCAGGTTGCTGTTGTGGTGCACGCATGGTCATCAGGCAGCCGTGCTGGTGGGCGCACAGGTGGGCTCTAGAGTGTGGCCCGCTGTGGTGTGTGCTGGGGCATGCAGCACATGGTTGGTGCAGTGGCGCATGCAAGGGTGTGCGGCACAAGGCTGCTGCAGGGCTACATGCAGTAAGTGTCAGGGGGCCGCACCGGTGGGCGCTGAAGCATGGTGCATTGAGGTGCTCACAAGGGTGTGCGACACATGGCTAGTATAGTGGTGCACTCAAGGGCATGCGGCACATGTATTGGGGTAGGGCTGTGCGCCGTGGGTTGCTTAGAGGGCTGAGTTGGAGGGCGCACAGGGAGGTGCGCATAGGTGACATGCTGGGGTGCACGCCGGGCTGTGCGCAAGGTGGCGCGTGGCTTGTAGCCTTGCTGGAGGCTTGGTACGTGTCAGGGCTCGGGCCAAGACACCCACGTAAGCTGCTGATGGCATGCTGGTGGGCATGCTGTTGCTGCTGGTCAGGTTGATAGACACTGGGCCTGCCTGCTGGCCATGTTGGTTTGCTGCTGGGCATGCTGGTGGTGCTGCTGGCATGTTGATGGGCATGTTGATGGGCGTGTCATGGTGCTGTCAAGGTCTAGTCGTGGCACAGTCAAGGGGGAACAAGTGAGCCACGTCCCAATTGATTCGTGCGTCTCCTCTGAACTTCCCAGGACACACTCAAGAGTCTTAACGGAGTCTTCCAATGTTGGGCTTGGCACCACAAGTGGTGCCAACTCGGGTGTCAATGTGTGTCTAGGGCCTTGAACATGGGCGGTTTTTGATGGAGTATTATCACACAAGCTACGCTCGATGTGTGTCATTTCAATCTCAAAATCTGTTGTTTTTCCTTCAAAATCCCCATATTTAGTTATTCTTCTCCTTATTTGGTAATGTTTTCATTATCATTTAGGAAGTAATTCTAAACTCTATTTTGAGTAGATTTTTGACAAATTACTTCATTTATTGTGTATTTGATGTTGGTGTGATTATTGTAATTTTGCTAGTTTTGGTAAAATTTCGATATGGTCAAAATTTGGCTATACAGTTTGGTTTGTGGACTAATTTTTTATATTACTTGATTTGATAATTTGAAATTGGCCTGCAGAATAATCATTATTCTGTTCTGGGTCACTATGACTGGAATCAAAAGAAGAATATATAAAATAACCAAACAAAATGATGCCAAAAATAAAAAAGCAATTACTAAGAACGAAAAATAATTTATGGTTTTAATCCTCTGAAGTGAAAAGAAATCGAAGTAAAAAAAAAATAGAACCTGAAGAGAGAACACATAGAGACAAATATGAAGCGAACATCAGATCTTCCAACACTGCATAAAAAGAAAATACAACATTTATTTTAACATAATGTGAGGCGAAGCAAAGATTAAATTTTCTACCACTGCATGCGAAGAAAAAAAGAGAAAACCAAAATTATTTACAGTTTTAAACCTCCAAAAAAGAGGGAACAAAAAATTATTTAGGGCTTTAACCTTGCACCACAAGAACAAGAAATTGAAAAAAAAAGGAAACGAGTTTGAAGAGAGAAGAGGTAGAGATGAACATGAAACAAAGATATGTTTTTCTACTGCTGCATGCAAGGAGAAAAAGGAAAAAAAAACATCTGTTTTGTTAAAAAAAACCCATCTACAATCCTCCAACCATGTTCAACAGTATGGAAAAAACCCACCAATGTAGAAAACAAACCTTAAGAAAGAAGAAACAGAGATGAAGGTGAATAGAACACATTGAGAAGAGAGAAATGAATAGAAGAAGAAGAGACAAAGGGGTTACTTTTGGAGAGAAGAAGAAAAACTAAATTAAGAGCAAGAGCAGAAAAGGCCACTACAAGAAACTGTTTATTTGCAATTAGTTATTTTCAACGAAATGGCTATTTTTAACCAAAATGAGTCGTAAATAGTATTTTTATCACAAATGATTAATCACACAAGCCTATTTTTTGTAGAGAGGAAAGTAAAAAGATTGAAAGAGAAAAGTGAAAAAGACATTTATCCCTCAAAATACATAAAAACATGAAAAGAAAGGCTAAAAAAGGGGGGATGATGAAACACTATTTATTACTGTGGCGACTGGATAGTTAGTTATTATAATAGTATAGATTTAAATATAGATATATATATATATATACATATATATTATAAAACTAAAAGAAAATTGCAAGAGAATATTTGAAACTCCTTTTATTTTTCAAGCACTGAAATGTTATATCCCTCTCATATATATAAGAAATTAAAGTCGGTTTTGAACTTGCGTTACAAGTGCTTCAAGGCTATGTTAATTTTAAAGGATGACATGCGTAGACCAATCATGTTTCAAAGTTTGTATGGCCATAAATTAAGAGGGATGACATGGCTTGACCAATAATGGCTGTAAATTAAAAGGGATGACATATTCTTTATTAATGGTCCTCCTTGGATGACCATTTATAAATAATATATCTCGTTAAAACCTCGCTAAGGAAAAATCCAATGGGAATAAAAACTAATGGCGTAGGAAAAAGAGTACAGTGTTCATATGTACAGCCAAGTGCTTTAGGATTTGCCTCATTAAAACCTTGCCATAGAAAATCCAATGGGATAAAACTTTAGCGAAGGAAAAAGTGTACAATTAACACAAATTTTCAAAACATTTACTTCCTTTGAAAAGTATATAACGATACATCTTTAAGTCTTCGCATTCCAATGTTCTGCACAATTTTCTTAAATATCACAGTTGATAATGCCTTTGTGAATAAATCTGTTAGATTATCACTTGATCATATCTGCTTGACATCAATTTCACATTTCTCCTAAAGTTCGTAAGTATAAAAGAATTTAGGTAAAATATGTTTGGTTTTGTCACTTTTGATATATCCTCCTCTAATTTGAGTGATACAAGCAGCATTATCTTCGTATAAAATTGTTGGGCTATTATTGATCATAGGAAGACCACACTTTTCTTGAATATGTTGGATCACTGATCTTAGCCAAATACACTCTCAACTTGCTTCATGAATTATAATAATCTCTAACTGATTTAAAGATGTGGTAGATAGTGTTTGCTTGACAGACTTCCATGATATAGAAGAATCTCCATAAGTAAACATGTATCCAGATTGAGATCTTCCTCTGTGTGGATCTAAAAGATAATGTTTCTGCGTATCCAACCAACTATGGACTTAATTCACATTGATAAAATAATCTCACATCGACCATATCTCGGAGGTAACGAATGATATGTTTAATATCATTCCAATGACTTCGAGTTGGTGCAGATACATTAACTGAAAATGCAATAGCAGGTCTAGTGCAATTTGCAAGATACATTAAAACTCTAATTGCACTGAGATATGGTACTTTAAGACCAATGATTTCTTCATCATTTTCACAAGGACAAATGGATCTTTCCGCACATCAAATGATCGAATAACCATTGGAGTACTTAGAGAATGAGTTTTGTCCATATAAAAGTATTTCAGGACATTATCTATATACATTGACTGATGAAGAAGGATTCCATTTGGCAAATACTAGATGTGATGTCCCCAATCTACATTTGGGATTTAACATAAATTGAAGCGTCAGGACACATAACACAAGGTTACATACCCCTTTGTTCGTGTCAAAAATATATGCATGTGCCTAACTTACTAACTGTATGTAGAAAATTCTACAGGGAAATAAGGTTAATTTTTAAAGAATCAACAAAAAAATCTAAATCTTTACTAATATCATATGATAAGCAAATTTTAAAACCCTTAACTTTACAAATTACATATTATTGTTGGATTTTTCCGAAATACAAACATACAACTACTCTTCTCCCCTTTGCAGAATTCCTTCATAATTTCACCTAATAGAGAATGGTTCTTCTCCTCATAAGAAGAATGTTCTGAAAAACCTTTAAGGCACCTAAGAACTTCCTGTGACGTCGAGGTCTCATGCTGGACCTCCTACTCCTACAATCATGCCTATCATTCCGTAAGAAATTATAGATAAAATGAAAAAGTAAGATTTCAAAAAATATCAGTAAGTACTCAGAAAACTTACAATACAATCAACGTTAGCATATACAGATACACAGGTGCATATACTATGACCATTAGATGTGAGACATGATTTACGCATGACACTTATGCATGACTTAAGTCTGACTTGTGCATGACTTATGCATCATGTTTCTTCATAAAAAACTTTCTTGCTTTTCATGAAAAGAGACTTTCATATTTTTTTGATTCTTGTTGACACGTATTCAAAACTTATCATGAACTTGAAACTTTTTAGAAAAATTTTCATGTCCTTTCTTATCATTCATAACTTTACATGTCATTCTTCTTATTCATATCTTTCTTTAAGCTAGCATTTCTCGTCATACTTGTCATATTGGATACATCACGGCTCCCTTATACACCGTGTGTTCCCTGCTGGTTACCGCATCACACTAAAGTCAATACGTCATAATCATAATCATAGTCATTATGGCAATTTGTTACACTTTTGCTGTCTTTGGCACCCATCAGCATTAGGTGCAACCACGCTCCGTGAACCTTTAAAAAGGAACCATTCGTAGCCCTTCGACTGTTCTTCGTCGACCCAGGAGTTACCACTCTATTCTTAAATACTCTAGAGTGGCCAGAAGAGTTCCACCGGGACAATACTCTATCCCAGCCTTTAAGGTTCTTATAAAAATATGTAATAGCCCAATTTTTTTAGATCAAGCATTTACTTAAGAATATTTTAAAGGAATTTATTGAAAGTATATTTTTTAATGAAAATAGAATTTGAGACTTAGATGCATTCTAAGATAAATTTTGGTTGGACCTTTGGGAATTTTAACAAGGTATCAACTAGAGAAATTCAATTTGGACCTAGAAAGAGATAAATTTTCAAAATTTGAGAAAGAAATTCAAGAGGAAGTAATAGAACCAAAAATCAAACACTTGGTGCCTAGATTAAGTGTTCTTGGACTGGTCCGTCAAGTTTTGGTATAATAATCATAACTCCTTCATATGAGGTCATAATGAGATTATTCAAATTCTTATAGAACCTTAAGAGGTAGATATAGAAGTTTTATTATTTGGGATTTTACAGATAAGGAATTTATCAAGGACTAAATCTGATGTGAAATGGACGAACGGGAATGAGAGTCAACTGGTAACCGACTTAAATGAGTTGTCTTATGTTCAGCCATGTGATGAAAATTGTGATTGGCTATCAATTTTTATGAGGTCTTGACATGTGTGGAAACTTGTGACAAGTTGATAAGAATTGATATAGAAGCCTTGGTGGATAAGAAAATAAAGGAAACAAATGGAGAACTCGGATTGGATGTTCTCGTGTGAGTTTTGACATGTTTTGGTAAATTAATCATATATCTCATATCGGATCTTGTAATAAAGTGATTCAACATCCTATAGATCACTAAGAGGATGATATAAAATTTTCATGTTTTGAGTTTTTGAAGAATTGAATTGTATCAAGAACTTATTTGGGCTGGAACGTGGCTGACCCCTTGGAGAGGCCAAGTGGCCGGATACACCCCATTGGAATATATTATCATGCTATTTTGTCTCTACCTCACATGAATTGGTTCTACTTGAGCCATTGATCATTTTTAATATTCTATATGGCTTAAATGAGATCATTGGATGGAGATATTATCATTTAATTTAAAGTTTAGAGTTAATGATGGGGGCTAAGTGAAGATGGACAAGTGTACATGGTCTTTGGAGTAGTAACCGGTCACCTCTTTTCTTTTGGGCTTGAGCAACGCCTCTTATGCCTATATACATATATGTAAGACTCTTTTATCTTCTCTTTAAAGGGAACACTCGACTATAATGGAAGAAGAACAATAAAAATTCACTTAAACACACTTACACCACTAGAACACCAAAGAGAAGGCAATCTAGAGGCCTTGGAGGGAGGATTGCCTAAAGCTCCATCCTATCATCCAACCAAGCTTAGGAGAAATTTGTAGGTGCATATATTAAATTAATCTTGGCATAGAATAAGTGGTTTGGTGATTGGATTATATTTGATATTTATTTGAGCTTGATCTTTGTTTATGTGTTAAATTGAAATATATTGAATTTTGGAGTGATTTTTGCAATGGAAAAATGCTAGAAAAATTATGAAACTTTAGAAATATATTCTATGCTATTATATTAAGAGGAACATGTGAAAATATGAGGTCTTTATTTGGAAAAAAAAATGATAAACCAACTCTAGAAAATTTCATGCTTAATATGGGTATTATTGACAAATGCAACATCCTTTCGGACATAACTTGTTATTGTGATGTCAGAATTGAATAATTCATGAGGCTATAACAATCTAAGATAAATATATAAAACTTTGGTGTTTTGAGTTTTAAGATATAAGGACTCAATATAGGGTGGAATTGGGATTTAAGTGGCAGAATAGAGTTTATCATAGTTGACATTGATTTTATTGGTGAATTTCTTCTAAAATTCTTAGTAATTCATTTCTAATTATTTGAATTATATTTTAATAAGTTTGGTAAGCTTAGAAACTCTATTTTACTTTGAGGATTTTCAAGAATTATTATGCTAGAAATTGTTAAAGAAATATTCAAAAAATAAATAAATATGCCTAAATTGATTATTAAGGAAAGCTTGATAGGGTGAATATGTAAATTTTGGCTTGAGTTGAATAAACTAAATAAATAAATAAATAAGATTTAGTTCCCTATGATCTTCGGTCAGCCTTAGTTTTATAATATTATAATATTTTATTTAATTGTTTAAGTATTATTTGTTAAGCTTTGACGTTACAGATTTATGTGACGTATGTGCATGTATATATGATATATGTTCTTATGACATGTTTTTATATATTTTATGAATTATGAAGACATGAAACATACATGTCATAAGTATAAGTTTATACATATATTGCATTTTGTCACATATAAGTGTCGTCATATGTCATGAAGTCCATTTGTCCATTTTAAAAAAAGTTTATGTTACATGTCATAGGTCATGACGAGCATTTAAGAAATAAGATAAGGAACTTTATACGACATGGCCCGACCACGGGTAACAATAGTGGCATGGCCCGACCATGGGTAATAATAGTAGCATGGCCCGACCACGGGTAATAATAGTAGCATGACCCAACCATAGGTAATAATAGTGGATATAAGTAAAGACTTATAAGAACAAGAAGAACTTTAATATGAGAATGAAAAGTCAATGCATGATATGAGTTTGTTAGGAAGGAAGGACATCAGTGTAAGTCCATATAAAATATAAGTCTAAGTCATACATGAGTCATATAAAGCATGCCATAAATGTATACTCTGGCTGTTTGGCTTGTATGTGATTATTTTATTAAGTTAAGTGTGTACTTACTGATATTTCTAAGGAAATCTCATTCTTGTATATTTATTTTCTTTTTAGAATTTTAACTTCACTACAGGGTTTGATGACGGTTATGGACTAGATCCCAGTTGCTCGAAAGACTCATTTAAAACATTGATCAAGATGTCACCGTATCGGCTCATTTATGGAAAAACATGTGATCTAGCCATAGATTTGATGGCGATTTTGGTACAATGGTTCTATTTTTGGCCATTCCGTGATCTATAGAATTACCAAATTTGGTTTGTTTGGTTCGCGTGTGGGGGTTGTGCTAGGGTTCGGCCATGGAGGCCGCCCCTCCCCTCCATTGGCTCTTCCTTTGGTGGGGGTTTTCGACGCTAGACAAGGAATAAACCCCTTTGTTCAGGCTGTGGCATCATCAGCTACAACACTTTCTTTCAAATTACTTTTGAGACACCCTATGGACATACATAGTTTGGATGGTATTTGGGTACAAATCATGAATTCTCAATAAGACTAGGGCATCAAGGGCTCGGATGTGTGTGGATGTGGATTTATTTGCAGAGCCGGTGCAGCGATTCCCCATTGTTGTCTTGGCTAACAAAATCATTTGAAACAAAGTATGAGAAACCTGGTTATTATTGTACCAAATGTTGTAGGCAATGGCATACCTCGGCTATCTGTAGGGTGGGTTTGAGGAAGAATGTGGGGAATAATGAAGAGAAGATTGATAAACAGGCAGTGGTTGCTAAACAAGTTTGGTAAGAAAAATCAAAGTCCAAGGGTAAAGAAGTGCAACTAAATGAGTTGGTGCCTTAGCAGGTGATTTCAGATCCAACTGTTGTGACCCTATTTTCGAATAGGGTGGTGTCTCGTTTTCTGGTGAAGTGGTTGTGGAAAAAGGTAAATCTATTGTATTAATGTCCAGTGAAGATGTGATGCATGATCTGGAATTTGATGATCTTGATGATGAGGAAATATGTGAGGAGATAGAATGTGAAGCTGATCCGCGACTTGCACATAGAGCTGAAGCTGTGCTTCCGATTATTACTCCAGTGGATGACACTCATATTTCTAGAGATGTTTCTCAATCTGATTTCATTGTTACTGACTTGGTGGACAAAGGAATTGCTATAGAGGTGGAAGGTGGTTAGTGTGCTATTGTTTCTAAGGTTTGGCTTTAGAAAGCTATGGCGGGATGATCGATAAAGATAAATCCCAGCTGCATGTGAGAGATTACTCTTCGAATAGAGAGGAAGCTGGAGAGGTTAATTTAATGAAGGAAAAGAATTATGAAACTAATCTCAAATTGAATATCGCCAAATCAAAACATAAAGGACAGGTGGGGAGTAGTGTTAGTTGAGAACAACGGGTTGCAACCCGCTCCTCAAAGAATATTTTATGATTGATACAATTTTTGTAACACCTTGATTTTTCTCCTCAATTAAAACATAATTCGAAGCGTTCGGACAAGTATCACAAGGCTACTTATCTTACATAAACGTAATGAGTAGCATGCATGCATGTAAGCTTACTAATTAAATGCACTACGAAATACAACTGAAAGAGGTAAATCTCCAATATATGCAAAGAGATCTAACTCTTGCATAAAGAGATCACATGGCATAGTAAAACTATAACCTTCATAACTTCATATTTACAAAAACAGATTGTATCCAAGGTTTACATAATCCAGTTAGTTTCTTAAAATAAATAACATATCTCACTGTTGTCCGGTAATCTTTCTATTCTACTTGATCACGTACATGAAATATTATTCCATTCAGAAATAAATATTCTGTAGGACCCTCAGGGTATCTCAAAATCTCTGTGCTGTCTGAATCTCATGACAATTTCTTTAATCATGCAACAACATCTATCATTCCATAAGGAATGATAGATAAAATTTAAAAGAGTGAGATTTCCAAAAAATCTCAGTAAGTACACAAATAACTTAACAAAGGCATCATCCGAGCATATCAATAGCATAACATAGCATATATCATAATAAATTACTTCACATAATTCATGATTGCCTCATGAGACTCATGCATATGGATGACCATAATTTCCATATAGACTTATACTCTTACATGGACCTACCATCTTATACTTAAAACTTTTATTTATTTTTTTATATTGTAGGTCTTACTTATTTCGTATCATCGACAGGCGTCCCCATCGAATATTACTTATTTCGTATCATCGACAGGCTTAGGTCCCTGTCAGATCTTACTTATTTCGTATCATTGATAGGTTTAGGTCCATGCCAGATTTCATATCATTAACACGTTTAGATCCCTGCCGAATTTCATATCATCAACAAGCTTAGATCTCTGCCAGCACGTCAGTCATACGGGCGTTACATATCGCCATCCCCGTCATGACTTAACTGACTTATTAATTTTTCCACTTGTAAAGTTTTCTTAACATATTTTCTTATAACAGACGTCATGACTTATGACGACACTTATATGTGACGAAATACAATGTAAACATAACCTTAACTTATGACATGTCTATTTCATGTCCTTATAAACCTTATAGCATATGAAAATAGTTCACAATAGCATAAATCACATGTATATGCACTTATGTCACATCAATTCATAGCCTCAACATATAACGAAAAGTACTTAAATAACAAAATAAAATATTAAAATACAATCAACTCAAGGCTGGCCGAAACTCCCATAGGATTAAACCTTATTTCCTTCTTATTCAAATCAACCCAAAATTCACATATACAACCTATCAAACTTTCCATAATTTCAATAATCAATTTCAAGCCTATTTGCCTTGTTTTCTTAAATATTTCCTTAATACATTTCTAGCATAATAATTCTTGAAAATTCTCCAAGTAAATTTGAGTTTCTAAGCTTACCATATTAACAAAAATCTCATTCAAATAATTAAAACCAAATCACTAAGAATTTAGAATAAAAGAAAGACACCAATGAAGCTAATGCCTACTATGATAAACTCTGTTCTGCCACTTACATCCCAATTTCGACTTTTATTGAATCTTTATTTATTACAACTCAAACCCCAAAAGTTGTATATCTTTATCTTAGCTTTCCATAGCCTCTTGAATTATTTAATTCCGACATCACACTAACACGTTATGTCTGATTTACTAAAGGATGTCGAATCTACCAATAATACCCCTATTAAGCACCAAATTTCCTAGAGTTGGTTTATCATTTTTTTTTTCAAATCAAGAACTCATATTTTCATATAATCCTCTTAAGACAACATCATAGAATATATTTCTAAGGTCTCATAATTTTCCTACCATTTTTCCATAGTAAAAATCACTCCAAAATTCAATATGTTTCAACTTAACACATAAACAAAGATTAAGCTCAAATAAATATCAAACATAATCCAATCACCAAACCACTTATTTTATGACAATATTAAGTTAATATATACACGTACTAATTTTTTCAAAACTTGATTGGATGTCAAGAGTTGATCTTACACTACTTTTCCTCTTATGCTCTCACTTAGCTCTTTTTTTAGGTTTAGGTATTGTGAGTGGAATTTTGGGTATTTTTCTTGGGTTTTTCTCAAGGTGGCCGAATGGTTTCTCTAAAAAGAAATTAAAAGAGGCATGTATACCTATTTATAGGAGAGGGGGCGAAACACTTAGGAAAACACATTTTCCTAAAGGTGACCGGTTTTCCCCTTAGAGCCGTGTATCAGCTTCCAACTTGTTTTAGGTGAAATGATTTAGTCTAAACTTAGATTTGGTGAGTCATATGGATATCCAAGGGTTAGTTTGTTGAGCTTCCCAAATATCTTCTTGATCAATGGCTCAATTAGACCCAACTCACATGGCGTAAAAACAAAGTAGCATGATGGTTTCTTCCCAATAAGATATATCCAGCCACTTCCATCCCAAATAAGTCCTTTATTTGATTTGATTCTTCGAAAACTAAAAACATGAAAGTTTATATAATCATATTAATATTCTATAGGATTTTGAATCACCTTATTCAAAGATCAATAGAGAGTGATATGCTTAATTCACCGAAACACATCAAAACCACCCGAGAACACTCAATCCGAGTTTTTCATTTCTTTTCCTTTGTTTTCTTACCCACCAAGACTTCTAGATGAAATCTTATCAACTTGCCACATGTTCCCACACATATCAAGACCTCATAAATTTTGGCAACCAATCACAATTTTCGTCACATGGCCAAACATAAGACAACTCATCTAAGTCGGTTATCAGTTGACTCCTATTCCTATCCGTCCACTCCATACCATATTTAGTCCTTGATCCATTCTTTATATTCAAAAACCCAAAATATAAAAGTTTTAGATCTCTGTGTTAAGGCTCTATAGGAACTAAAATCACTTCATTCGGAGCTCATATGACCAGATTATGATTTTATTCTCACAGTCGACAGATAAGCCCGAGAGCACCAATCTGGGCACACCAAGTGTTTGATAAATGATCCCTCTTGTTTCACACAAAACTTACTAAATAAAATATTCTCATTTGACATATTTCTACACATTTGTCATGATTTTAGGATAATTTAGAAAATAATCCAAAGACTTAATCTTAATCAAAGTCACTAGTCAACTTAAAGTCAATGCTTATATATCCAATTCAGATCTACCACTTCAATCTCAATTTTGTATTTTATAAAATTTATATCTCTTAAAACTCAAAATATAAGAATTATAGATATCTCTCTTAAATTTCCAAATCATCTTTAATTATCTCAATCCGACATAAAATGTAAGTTATGTCCATATTACTAAAGAACGTTGAAACTGTCTAAATTTGCT
Organism: Platycarya longipes; assembly: GCA_036559045.1. Lineage (NCBI taxonomy): Eukaryota > Viridiplantae > Streptophyta > Magnoliopsida > Fagales > Juglandaceae > Platycarya > Platycarya longipes. The sequence continues at coordinate 16,474,195 of CM071803.1, read as the reverse complement.
TAATCCGAAAATATCATAGAGTACTTTCCTTCCTCATTCCACTTTACTTCCTTTGTAAGTTTTCTTCAATTTCTATACAATATTTCCTTGAATATTCAAAAACTATATCTTCAAATCATATTTAGTGTCTCCCATTATTTTTCCTCCAATACCAATAAAAGGCTCATAAAAACTATATACGTCTATCCAAAATTCTAAAGGTTCCCTAATATAATTTTAAAGAAATATAATCATGTCAAATATGAACATTAAAAGAATACTTAAGAATCTGGGTTATAACAATTTTGGTGTGGAACATCCGAGGGTTGGGTTGTTCTTCAAGTCGTCATAAAATTCTTATTCAGAAATTTCATGTTGTAGTAGTTGCAATTCTTGTGCCGTTTCATAGTTTGGATTATATGCCCAAGTTAGCTTCTTTCCTAGGATTTCATCATTCTGTTGTAATGAAGACACAGGTGGTAAGGTTTGGATTTTTTGGAAAGAGGAATATGATGTGTAAATTATTCATTCTACAGACCAATCTCTTACAAGTTGGGTTCATTTTAATTCCAGAAAAATTTTGGTTTCATTTATGCATGCTAAATGTACTCATTTGGAATGCCGTGGTTCGTGAAAGGAGCTTAAGAATGTGGAAATCCGCATTCTTTGCCGACTATGTCAGATTTTAATAATTGTACAAATTATTGTGACTTTCTTGAATTGAGATTTCAAGGTCATAACATGTCATGGTGCAATGGACTTGAAGGAAGGTCCCGTAGTTGGGCGAGACTTGATCATGCATTGGTTCCCGTCCCAAGTTTTTTAAATAAGCCCTCACTTATGGTGGAGTAATACCGTGGTAACATCATTACACTTGGGGATTTACAATAAATAATGTTATAAACTAACCCAAAACCAAGTGTCAAAACAAGCCAAACAAAAATAAAAATACAAAAGTCTAAACAAGCCTATCAAAATACACCGAACTCTAAATAGGACTAAATAATAAAAACAATAAAATCACAAAATACAAACAAGACCAAAGAAAAATTAATTCTATTAAGGCCTAGAAATAAAACCAAAAAGCAAAGACTAATGACGGAAATAAGGAAGACCTATATAATCCAGCCACACGATACCTTTTAAAAACTGAGGAAGATCTTGATTATCATTATACGTAACATTCTTACCCATTTCTCCTTTTCTAGCAAGAAAATCCACCGCACTATTACCTTCCTGATATTGATGAACCACCACAAAATTAATCCCCTCAAGTTCCTTATGCAACACCTCCCAAAAGTACCAAAGATACCATAAGGGACATCTTCAGCTGCGGATCCAATCTACAAAATTTTGAGAATCACTTTCAATGATCACATTGACCATATGGAGCCGTTTGCACAATCTAATGCCATCCAAAATTGCTTTCACTTCCGCGCCATTATTCATACCTACGCCATAAGAAGCTGAAAAGCCCCTTTAACCATACCATTCAAATCTCTAATGATATTGCCTCCTCCTGAGTTTTCGGGATTTCCTCGACAAATCTCGTTGCAATTAAGCTTCACCCAACCCATACGAGCTTTAGACCATTTAACGATTTTTCTAAGTCTCATAACATTACTCGGACTCTCCAAATTAAATTCTTCTAAAATCTTCAAATCATATATGGATAAATTACTTAACGAGCTAATGTTATTAGCCAGTAACTTTATCCAAACCCGAGCACTCCTCTAACTGTCACAGTCGTGTCATATTTTCCACCCATTCTAGCCTTGCATCTTCTCTTCCAAAGGCACCACGAGATAAGACAAGGAATTAAGCCAACTAGAGTACCTTGAGAATTTTTTAACATAATTGAACCATATAGCTACTCTAATCTTCCACGGTAAATTAGGCCTACATGGAATACACAAAACAATATTGGCATAAGACCAGACGTCAAGAGCCACAGCCCCCATACAAAAAATATGGTCATTATTTTCTTTACATTTCCGATCACAACAACCACAAGCAGAGGCAAGAGACACACCTTTGCTTTGAATCTAAGCATCCACAGGCAAGCAATCAAACCAAATTTTCAACAAACAATTAGAAATACGTTTGGGTAACAACTTATGCCAGAACCAATCATACCAAGGTAAATCCTGACCTGTTTTACACACCACCTCCCAAGTTGTACTGGCAGAAAAAAGGCCATTAGAGGAAGGCTTCCACACAAAAATATCCGGGCCTTGAATACCACTAAGCAACATTTGTAATATTTCCTCAGTGATCTCCTCACCAACCAACTCCCTAAGGACACCCTCATCCCAAAAATTATTAGACCAACAATCTTTACTACACACTCTGTTATTAGCAATATCTTCAACCCGCATCGAGAGAGGGCCCAACGCTAACCAAGGATCAAACCAAAAGGAAGCATTACCATCACGCACCAAGACTGTTACATTGTCCATAACTTCCGGCAGCATACGAATAATCGTTCTCCAAAATCTAGAATGAGTCGGTCTTGCATTATAAGAAGAAATATGACCATTTTTAAGTTATTTGGCACGGAAAAAATCAGACCAAAGATTATTAGTAGATAGAATTTGATAGGCAAACTTCATATGAAGAGATTTTTGGACCTCTTTAAGATCTCTCACCCCAACCCTCCTACTTTAGTAGGCATACAGATTTTTCTCCACGAGTGCCAATGATACTTTCTTTTACCATATGTCTCCCCCCAAACAAAATTAGCTAACAATGATTTAATAAGAGCAAACGAGATTGAAGGCACACTCATCACAGACAATAGGTGGATTGGTAAACTTGATAAAACATGCTTGATTAAGATCAATCTCCCATCAGGCGATTCAACTTAAACTTCCAACCGGAAATTGTTTTCCTTACTTTTTCAATCAACGATTCAAAAATCTAGGCTGTTAACCTACCTGAGATCAAAGGCGCACCCAAATAGGTGATAGGAAACTTTCCTTCCTTAAAATCCATAAGGTTCAACAAACTTCTCTTTTGTGAGGCCGAGATCAATTTAGAAGGAAATATAGCTGACTTGTCTCGACTAATTTTTTTACCCAACCATTTCTCATAAATTTAAAGCGTGTGATGATGAAATTGGGAATGTCATTTGCATAAAGTAAATGTGAAACCAAAGAAGCACCAACCAGATGTAAAATTTAACTACCCGTCCTTCCTCAAAATTTTTCCTAAGAAGTCTCGTCAACACTTCTTCCATGATGATGAATAAATAATGGGAAAGAGGATCCCCTTGGCGTAGTCCCCGTGCAAAATGAAAATAACATTTAAAGGTTCCATTCATCATAATACAAAACCACTGAGCCTACACACAATTTGCAATAAGCCGGCAAAAACTTTTAGAAAAACCAAAGGCTTGAATCACATTTAGTAAAAAGTCCCAATTCACCTTATCGTATGCCTTAGCCATATCAATTTTCACCAAAACATTATCACCAACAATTTTTTTTATGCAAAGAATGAACCATCTCCTGAGGAAGAGTAATGCTCTTGAAGATGCTTCTTCCAGGAATAAAAGCACTTTGTTTACGCGAGACTGACTTATCAAGAACACAAGTTAGTCAATTCACAATAATCTTCGAAAAGATTTTATAAGCCACAGAATACAAACTGATAAGGAGAATTTTATCAAAGATATAGGGTTCTGACACTTTCAAAATAAGAATAATAAAAGAAGAATAAAAGCAGGTAAGAGAAGTGCCCCTGAAAAATCTATGGGACACATCTCCCCAATAGGCTAAGGGAGGCTGCAGCAGACGGGTTCAACAATTTCCTCCCAAACCCCTTGCCACCAACGCCCTTCATGCCTATAAATAGATGCATGAGCTCCTATTCTTTTCCCTTTAGGGATACCAGTCAGCCATGGTGAGAAGAAGCCAAAAAAAAAACACAAAAACTCCCTTACATCACCTAGGTACCAAAAGAGAGCTAATTGAGGGTATTGGAGGAGAAGTTGTGCAAAACCTATCCTAAACATCAATTCAAACTTGGAGAAAATTTGTAAGTGCATATATTAATTTAATCTTGGTATAGAATAAGTGGTTTGGTGATTGTATTATGTTTGATATTTATTTAAACATAATCTTTATTTATATGTTAAGTTGAAACATATTAGGTTTTGGAGTGGTTTTACTATGGAAAAATGTTAGAAAAATTATAAGACCTTAGAAATATATTCTATAATGTTATATGAAGAGAATTATATAAAAACATGAGGTTTTAATTTGAAAAAAAATTGAAGAAACAACTTTAGTGAATTTCGGCCTTAATAGGATTATTATTGGCAGATTTGACAACTTTTAGTAAATCGGGCATAACTTGTTCATTTGATGTCGGATTTAAATGATTCAAAAGGATATGGAAATATAAGAGAAATATATACAACTTTTATATTATGAGTATTAAGAGATAAGAACTCAATCAAGGACAAAATCTAAGAAAAAACAATATAGTTTAAGCTTGAGATTATTTATGAAAGCTAAGGAGAATTTGACAAGTTGTATATGTGGATTTTAGCTTAATTTGAATAAGAAGAAAATGAGGTTTGATTACCCATAGGATTCGGTTAGCCTTGATGTGTGAATATTTTAATAATTTATTTAATTGTTAAGTATTATTCGTTATGTTTTAACGTTATGAATTAATGTGACGTAAATAGATGTACACGTGATTTTTGTTATTATTAGGCCTGTTCATCCGGGCCGGGTTATACCCGGCCCGGTTTTAAATTTTATTTATTTCTTAATACTTTTAAATATTTTAAAAAAAAAAAGTTGAAGGAAATTTCGAACCCAAAACCCAGATGACCACCCATAGCCATTATAAAATATTCTCATATGTTATAAGATTTATAAGGACATGAAACATACATGTCGTAAGTTTAAGGTTGTGTTACGTTGCATTTCGTCACATATAAGTGTCATCATGAGTCATGATGTCCATTATAAGAAAATACATCAAGAAAACTTTACAAGTGGAAAGATTAACAAGTCAGTCACGTCATGACGGGGACGGCGATACGTAACGCCTGTATGAATAACGTGCCGGCAGGGACGACAATATATAACACCTGTCGAGATTCAGAGATGGCCCAACCACGGGAAATAGTAGTGGCATGGCCTGACCACGGGTAATAATAGTGGCATGGCCCAACCACGGGTAATAATAGTGGCATGTCCCGACTATGGATAATAATAGTGGCATGACCCAACCACGGATAATAATAGTGGATATAAGTAAAGACTTATAAGAACAAAAATTTTAAGATAAGAATGAAAAATCCATGCATGAAATAAATTTGTCAATGTAAGTCCACATAAGAGATAAGTCTAGGTCATACATGAAGCATGACATAAATGCACACTTTGGTTGTCTGACTTATATGTGATTATTTTATAATGTCTATGATTTTATTAAGTTAAGTATGTACTTATTGAGATTTTCAAGTAAATCTCATTCTTGTATATTTTTTTAATTTTTTAGAATTTTAACTTCACTGCAGGGTTCAATGTCGAGCATGGGCAAGGCTCTAGTTACTCGAGAGATCCGGAGAAATCCTGATGGGTCCCGGGAGTACTCTCTCTTTGTAGAAGTTTTGACCTAGTTAGTGGTAATAGGGACTGGTATTGGCATGAAGAAATAATTTTCCGAAGTGAAAAATGAGCCTAGGCAGCCCTAAGTCGAAATTTTGATAAGTTTGTATATTAGAAAACTAACTAGGTTATGCATGTAAGGATAAAATGTTTTTGTGATTTTTATATTACCATGTGATCACTAGAAATTAATTTTTATTCAAAAATTTTTCACTGCGATTTGTATTAAATTTTGATGAGTACGGGAGTGAGTAGCGTAACGTTATTTATCCTAACACTTCAATTTGCGTTGAATTACGAACGTAAATTAGGGCTTCACACCGGTAAAGTGCAGTGGTGGGCTTACTGTGATCGACAACTAGCAATGGTCTATGGCCTGGCAACGTGAAGGGAAGAGGCTGGCTTCGGTCGCTGAGCTTCTCTTGCAGGTTGAGGATGCAGTTCAATGAGGGTGGGTGCTCTGTTTTTGTGTGTGAAAACAGGGGTGTCCGAATTTGCTTTCGTGTGAGTTGGGTGGCTCATGGTGGTGATTTGAGGGCTGAATACGGTGGCTTCGTGGTGGATAAGGCAATGTACGAGGAAGGGCTGTGGTGCAACCTTGAGCAAGGAGCGGTTGTGGCTACGTTTGAACCTAGGACTGGGCGGCAAGTTAGTTTGGCTTTGTCTTTCGGCCTGCAGGTGCAGGTGCGCAAATCATGCAATATTGATGGAGAGATGTTGAAGGATGAGGAATCTTAATAGCAACGTATTCAACCCGAAATGGTAGTTCAACAAGATAAGGAAATTCAAACAAAAGAGGATGAGCATATCTTGTATTCAACTAAACTCAGACCACCGGCAACGTTTGAAAGTTAAACTGACAAACAGAGCACGTGTTGTATTGGAGCTCTCAGATTTCATGCAAAATAGCTATCGGCAGCTCTTGGATTTCATGCAAAGATCTCGCATCAAAAGCAACCGCCCAACACCAATTTAATTGCATGCAGATCTCGTATCAAAGGCAACCACCCAGCACCAATTTAATTGCATGCAAATATCTCTTCAGATTTCAAGGTAACATTAAGGATTTCAAGTTATCTGTTAGCGAGATTCTTGTAACTAATTATTTTCCTTTTTCATCTTTAAGTAGACATGTATTTCCTCTATTTTGGTAAACTGAATGCCAAGTATTCACGTTAATTTAATAAAATAAGTATTTCATTGTTTAAAATGAATTTAATTGGATCATTTCATTAATAAAATATAATTAATTGATATAATTGGATTATTTCTTCAAATCTGAATTAAAAATTAAAATGGCAACAATAAAGTCTAAACCTAATATAAATATATAAAATTTAACTAAAATTTAAAGTTGAGAATTGATAAATTGGTTCTTTTAAAAAAAAAAATTGATTAATTGGTAAGGGAAAAAAAAGGAGATAAATTGGTGGCATTTTTATAAACGTCGGCAATGGCATTTTATAAATGTCAGCTCTGTCGTATTATTATCGGCACAATAATATAAACACCGAGAAACTTAATATTTGTCGGCGTATAAATGATAAATTTGTGGCATTTTTTATAAACGCCGAATATTACCGGCATAACAGTATAAATGTCGAAAAACTTAATATTTGTCGGAATATAAATGATAAATTTGCGACGTTTTTATAAATGCCAGATATTACCGGCATAACAGTATAAATGTCGAAAATTTTAATATTTGCCGGTACATAAATGATAAATTTCTAGCATTTTTAGAAATGCTGATACAACTATATTATATTACTAGCGTAATAGTATAAGCGCCAGAAATTTTTTTAATTTATCGATGTAAAAATTAAGTGCCGGCAATATTTCATTTTTATTCATGCATAAATAAATGCTACTAATATAAAACAGCTAATTCTAGGTTTTTTTTATAGTGAATTATTATTAATTTTTGATATTGAGAAATCTGGAAGTTCATAAAAACCTTCTTTTATAGAAGAAAAAGTCTATTCAACCGCTGGTCTGTCCATTGCACAACATACACCAGACAAGGCAAATTCGGTTCGTTGCCCACGTCACGGTTCGTCGACTACCCAAACCCCCTCTCTGCTCACAAGAAAAAGTCTACTCAACCGTCTCTGGTCTCTTTCATTTTTTAGAATAGAGTCTTGCTTTCACTTTATATCTTTCTTGTCTTTTTGTCTTCGTAATGCAATTTATATCCAATACCTAATGCTTAAAAAACCCATAATGGTCCATTATTATGGTCTTTTTTTACTGGATTGGTCATGCATCCGTATTCAGTGGTTTTGTGTCACTTTCTTTCACTATTCTCCGGCCTGCATTATTAATAATCCGTACGATCGGCTGTTTGTTTAATCTTATCATCACCGATCTTTTTCAGCACTACCATTCTTGATCAATAAAAACACTTCTCTCTCTCTCTCTAATTAAGCTCCCAAAAAAATGAACCTCCTTTTGCTCTTGATCATGATGACGATCTTCATCCTCCTCTTGAAGCTCCTGCGCTCAGTTTTATGGTTACCGTGGAGAGTCCAAGACCATTTCCGCAGGCAAGGCATAAGAGGTCCTCCCTACAGTCCTGTTGTTGGAAACACACCGGAGCTTCGTCGGATGTATGCCGAGGCTCAGTTGAAGGCCATGTCTTGGGACGACCACGACATCCTTCACCGGCTGTTTCCATACCATTCACAGTGGTCGGCTGTGTATGGGAGGACGTTTCTGTACTGGTTAGGGTCTAAGCCCAGGCTGGCTATCTCCGATCCCGACATGATCAAGGAGGTCCTCATGAACACCGGCGGAATATCATTTGAGAAGATGGACCATAATGCTCTGGTTAAGATGTTCTTTGGACAAGGTATATTTGCATTGAAGGGTGAGAGATGGAGCCTTCACAGAAGAATCGCAAACCAAGCTTTTAAGATGGAGAAAGTTAAGGTAATTTTTCAGTACCACTACTACTGTCGTTTTCATTCCATCTTAGTTTTTTGGTCAACTAAAACTGGAGAAAGTTAAAAGGTAAATTATGCTTTGTATATTTGTTTCCTGATTTGTATTTTGAGTTATCTGCTCTACTATCTCATATATATAATTATTATAAATTTTTTAAATTTTTATACAAAATAAAATAAATAATTTTAAATTTTAAAATTTTAAAATTAAAATAATATATTCTAATAACATTTTATTCCATTTTCAACTTTTATTTCAACTCGACTCTAAAAAAGCTCCCGCCTAATGTTAAGAATTCCAACAAAAACTGTAAAAGCGTTAAGTCATTCAAATCTAATCCTAGATGTAATAAGAAAGAAGTGATACAGCTACAAATAAATCCTACAAAAGTTAACCCATAAACTTACATATCTTCATCATATGATAAGTTATTTATACTTTATAATAAAAGTAGTTTTGTAAATACAGCTCAAATTTTGTCAGTTTAATTCTGTACACAATTATGCCACAATGATAATATTTTGTAGGCTTGGGTGCCAGAGATTGTGGCTAGTACTAGACAGATGCTCCAAAAGTGGGAAGAAGAGAGAGAAGGAAGAGACGAATTTGAGATGGAAGTGCATAAAGAACATCATAACCTTTCAGCGGATATAATATCTAGAACTGCATTTGGAAGTAGCTTTGAGGAGGGAAAGAGGATCTTCATGTTACAAGAGCAGCAACTATGCCTTATCACCCAAACTTTTAGAAACGTCTACCTTCCTGGTTTCAGGTGATGAATTACATATTCAAGATTCTCATCATGAAAGGCTTAATACTTCAACATTCTTAACTTTCCAAAAAAGCAGGCACGGGAACATCATTAGATGAGAATGATGGTCTCTCCATGTACTTCGAGAGTACTATCTTGCCTTCAATTGACTGTAATTTATTCTGGATTTTGTTATTTTTTATTACACTAATTTATGTGACATATCGTAATTAAGTGGCTTTATAAGTCAACCATCGAACTAAAAACCACATAAATGTGATATATTATCTAAGAGGAATTCTACTGTTCATCATCTCACAATACCACACTTTCCATATTTTAAAATTATTTCTTAATATTTCTTTTAAATTTTGATTTTATTTTATTCTTATTAAACTAATTAAAATGTTCTATTAATCATCCATACATTACATATGTGTCATATAAAAATGAAGAAAATAAATTAAAATAAAATAGATGTGGTGGTAGTGTGATTGAGGATGATGAAAATCCAAATAAAGGACAGTATTATTTTTGCGTGAATGATATATACATACATTTGTAGGTTTTTGCCCACTAAGAATAACAGAGATAGGTGGAGGCTTGAGAAGGAATCACGAAAATCAATTCGGATGCTGATAGAGAGCATGAATAGAAAGGGGGAAGAAAGTTCAAGAAATTTGCTCGGTCTTTTGCTATCTTCTCATAAGAATCACAATGGTGAAGAAGAGAAACTAGAGGTGTCAGAAGTTATCGATGAATGTAAAAATTTCTACTTTGCAGGAAAGGAAACAAGTGCCAATCTTTTGACCTGGGCACTCGTCCTTCTAGCATCACATCAAGAATGGCAAAGCAAGGCACGGGAAGAAGTCTTCAAGGTTTTTGGAGATAATCAACATCCCACTGCTGAGAATTTAAACGGCCTTAAGATAGTGAGTTCAAATATTCCTCACTTAATTTTCTGCCCATTTTTGTAGCAATATCGACAAGCTTTCATTTCATTGTCAAGCATTTTCAAGTTGATGAACATATTACTCTTTTTTGCATCGTGAAGTAGCTTTATTCATTTATACGATAATTTTCCTTATTTATTCAAGATGATTATACATTATTACTTGTTTCATGATTATGCATCTTTTAATCACTTGAATAGATATTTAGCATCAGATGCATGGCAAACTAAGTTCAACCATGAAATAGTGTGTGAATGTCTTGTTGTTTTCTCAACAGGTGAGTATGATACTGAATGAAGCACTTCGCCTTTACCCTGTGGCTCCAAACGTTTTGCGGCAAACAACCAAACGAGTTAAGTTAGGGAAACTCGACATTCCAACAGGAACACAACTCTGTTTGCTCTTCATAAATGTCCATCATGATACTGAGATATGGGGAAAAGATGCACATAAATTCAATCCATTGAATTTTTCAGAGTCTCGAAAGCATTTAGTCCCGTATTTTCCATTTGGGTTAGGACCTAGAATCTGTGCTGGTCAGACTCTAGCCGTGGTTGAGACAAAGGTGGCACTGGCTATGATCGTCCGACAATATTCTTTTACCATGTCACCAAATTATGTTCATGCGCCAATGATATCGATGACCCTACAACCTCAACATGGTGCACAACTCCTGTTTAGGAGGATAAGTAGTAGTACTACCTAAAACTTGTAGCCTCAACATGGAGTAGCACAACTCCCATTTTGGAAGATAATTAATTTCCTACAGGTTGCAGCCTCTTTGTGTGCATGCTACAACGTATGTTCATCAATCAATTTGGAAATGTTTGTTTTTTATTTCCTCAAATAGCGTTTGTTGCTTTATGAGTTTGGATGTTACGTGTTGATGAAAATAAATGGATATTTCTAAATAGTTGTGAAAATTGGGGGAGATAAGCCTTTTAAAAATCCTATAAAAGTGGGGGGGGGACTTATTGAGAGTAAGTACTGTGTAAAATTTTGTTACAAGATTTTATGAATGGTGTATGAAATAATTTTATTAAAAATAGCTTAATAATCACCATGTAGTGGTGGCCACCATGAGGAAGCTGCCCTGATCCTACTGCCAACGATGGGGTTGGCAACTTGGCTCCATCATGGACGTAAATCATCTTCGATTAAAACTTTTCATCTTATAATTTTTGGAGAAAATAACACGAGTCAATACAAATATTTAAGAAAGCCAGCAAAAAAATATTTGTTGACTTTCACAAACCTTATACAATTTTAAGTCGGAAAATGCTATCTATATTTACAATTGTACTTAGATAACTTTACGTCTTGAGAGAGAGAGAGAGAGAGAGAGAGAGATTACTGACGATGAGGCGGCGAGGTGCGACAATGGAAACGAACGTGCACAACAGGGGACGGTGAGCTCCCATTGCAAGAAGAAGAAGAAGAAGAGGAGGAGAAGAACAAAAGAGAGTTGGAAGAACTAAAGACAAGGGGGACGTTAGGGTAACATGATTTCAAAACGCACAGCATAGATGAAAGGGCTCACGGGCTCGGCTTGCACTGACACGGGCTGGGCCCTTTCTCCACTCCTTTCGGCCCAAACTAAGACTAAACACAAAATAAAACAAGTTCAATATTAACCACGACAAAGGCCCAATCCAAAAATAGAGTATAAATAAAACAAAGTCACATTAGAATAAAAAACATTACATAATGAAATAAATAATTAAAATCTCAAAATACAACTTACCAGAAATAAACTAACGAATAATTATGTTGAACCCAAGGTTTCAAGTTTCATGTAAATCTATAAATGGATTTTGATGATAACAAATGAATCCAAAGAATAAAGGAGTCTCAAGCTCAAGTTGTCCACACAATATAATCAAACACATCAAGGAAGCAAGCATGAGCAAGAAGGGAACAAGTTCACATTAAAATCATAGAGTAATGTTGTAAATCTCTTAAAAATTCAAAATTAGGGTTAAGGCTCAAAATTAATATTTTATCATAAAGCATTAAAATACATTTTCCACATATGCATGAATATTTTGAAAATTAAATTTGAAAATTTTGAAAGATGATTGATTGTCATCTTTCACATGTGCATGACATGATTAAAGATTTGAACTTTGAAAATATTAAGATGATTGATTGTCATCTTTCACATGTGCATGTTTTATTTGAATATTTTCAAAAGTGGTGGATGCTTTTCTTGACTTATGCAAAAGGTAGATGTCTTTATTTGAAAATTTTGAAAAGTAAAGTGTGCTCCTTTTGTCATATGCAAAAAGTAAAAGATTATGTTTGAAATTTTTGAAAAGTAAAGTGTGCTCCTTTTGTCACATGCAAAAAGTAAAAATATTAGATTTGAAATTTTTGAAAAATAAATGATGATGTTTTTGACATGGGAATCTTTTCAAATTTGAAATTGAAAAATCATTTGCCTATAAATAGCTCACTTGAGTTTTGCAAAATTTACAACAAGAGCTTACACATCTATTGCTAAGTTTTGCATCATTCCTTCAAAGCTCTCATTCTCTCTTTTCTAAAGTTTTGAGCCTTAATTCTTGTTCTTGTTGAGAGAGATATAAGTTGCGCTGTATTGTTTCTATCTCACTCATTGAGGAGTGTACTTTGATAGTCTACCTACTATCAACTCTTGTATTTGTAAAAGGGTGTGTATAACCCTTGTGTGTGTAGAAGGTGAACTACACGGGGAATAGTTAAATCACCAAGTGTGAGGTGATTGGAAGTGTAGAAGGTGTTCTACACAGGAAATAGTTAAATCACCAAGTGTAAGGTGATTGGAAGTGTAGAGGGTATTCTACACGGATTCTTTGGAGCGGTGCTGCTCAAAGGTGTAATAGGTTTCTATCTCCACCTAAAGGAGATTGAATAGTGGATTTGGAGATCCTCAAGAGGTAGCTTGAGGCGAGGACGTAAGCAGTGGGGCCGAACCTCGTTAACATACTGAGTTTGCTTCTCTCTTACTCTTACTATTTATATTTATTGTTGTTTCATATTTTGTTTATATTTTATATTATATATTTGATTTATAATTGTTATTTTTTTAAATACAACTCAATTCACCCCCCCTCTTGTATTAGTCATCTGGGCAACAATTGGTATCAGAGCTAAAGCTCTATTATAAGATTAACTATCTTTTGAGTTAAGATCTTATGGCTAACATTGCAGCTTCATTTGGTGAAGGTCAATCCAGCAGTCGGCCTCCACTCTTTTGTGGAGACAATTACTCATTCTGGAAAGTTAGAATGAGAATATTCCTTCAGGCTCAAGGTCGAGAAATCTGGAAATGTATTGTAAATGGACCTTATATTCCAACAAAAGTGATTGATGGAGTAAAGGTCAAAAAGGAAGAAGAAGAGTTTAATCGTGAAGACGACAGACTTTATACTTTGAATTTAACTGCTATGAATTTATTATATAATGCTCTCAATGGTAATGAATTTAATAAAGTAATGACTTGTGCTACAGCAAAGGAAATTTGGGATAACTTGGAAGTTACTTATGAAGGAACTTCTCAAGTCAAGGAATCAAAAATTTATATTCTTACTCATGAATATGAAATGTTTAAGATGAATGATGATGAATCTATTTCTAGTATGTACACTCGTTTTACTAACATCATAAACAGTTTGACAGCTCTTGGCAAAATTTATTCCAAAGTGGAGATAGTAAGAAAAATTCTCAACTCTCTACCAAAACGTTGGGAATCAAAAGTTACAGCGATTCTTGAAGCTAGAGACCTCAAGAAGCTCGAAGTGAATGAACTCATCGGGTCACTTATCACCCATGAGTACACATTGAAAAGATGAGAAGAATAAGGAAAGTCAAAGAAAAGCTTGGCACTTAAAGCTGTTCCACATGAAAGTGAAAGTGATGAAGATGAGGAAAATGACGACAAAGATGAAGAAATTGCGATGATAGTAAGAAGAATTCAGAGGTTCTTAAAGAAAAATAAAACTCCTCCAAGGAAATCCTTCAATAAGTTTTCCAAGAAAGATTCAGGTAAAAATGACACTTTAATTTGTTATAAATGCAATAAACCTGGTCATATCAAGCCAGATTGTCCTCTGCTAAAGAAAGATCGAAACAAAGGCAAAAAAAGCAATGAAAGCTACGTGGGATGATGATTCAAGTAGCTCAGATAGTGAAGCAAGCAATGGAGAATCAGCAAATCTTTGTCTTATGGCTAAAGATGACATTGAGGTAACAAATCTTGATAATATTGAAGATCCTTCATATGAAGAATTGCAAAATGTTTTAGAAGAAGTATATGAGGAATTTGAAAAATTGGGTATCAAGTATACTGTTTTGAAAAAGAAAAATTCTTCTTTAACAAATGAAATTGATATTTTAAGAAAAGAAAGTATTGTTTTGAAAGATGAAAATCTTGAGTTGAAGAAAAAGAAAACTGATTTAGAAAATATTATTGAAAACTTTACGAATGGAAAAAGAAATTTTGAAAAACTTCTTGGTAGTCAAATATGTGTTTTTGATAAGGCAGCCTTGGGATATAAGCCAAAACAAAAATACAAATCTTATAAAAACTTCTTTGATAATCCTTCTACATCAAAATCCAATATTCAAAATTCTTTTCATAAAAATAATTTTGTTAAAAAAGGATACTATTATAATCACTCAAGTTCTTCATATATGTCACATGCTATTTGCAATTTTTGTAATAGAAATGGTCATAATTATTTTGCTTGTCCTATTAGAAGAAAACATTCAATGACTATTAGGGCCATATGGGTACCTAAAAATCTTATTTCTTCTAATACTAATAAATAAAGGACCTAAAGAACTTGGGTACCAGGAATTATTTTTAATTGCTTTTGTAGGTATGCATGAAGTATTCTACAGGTAAAAATAAATGATTTTTAGATAACGGATGCTCAAGATACGTGACAGAAGACAAAACTAAATTCATTGACTTCACTTCTAAAGAAAAAGGATGTGTGATATTTGGAGACAATTCAAAAGGGAAGATCATGGAAATAGAAGGAAAGATCATCAAGACTTAGTACAATATGCAACCAAATAGTGGAAACATGTGAAAGATCATCCAGCGGAATAAATTCTAGGAGAACATTCACGAGGTATAAGTACTCGATCATCTCTTAGAAATATTTGCAATCATACTGCTTTTCTATCTCAGATTGAACCTAAAAATATTGATGAAGCACTTCTTGATGAATTTTAGATTCTAGCTATGTAAGAAGAGCTTAATCAATTTGAAAGAAATGATGTTTGAACACTTGTTCCTAAACCCAAAAATCATACTATTATTGGAACAAAATGGGTTTCTAGAAACAAGAAACATGAGTCTAGAGTCATTACTAGAAATAAGGCTCGACTAGTGGTCCGAGGTTTCAATCAAGAAGAATGAATCAATTATGATGAGACATATGCACCAGTCGCAAGATTAGAAGCTATTCGAATGCTACTTACATATGCTTGTTATAAAGATTTCAAACTTTTTCAAATGGATGTTAAAAGTGCTTTCTTAAACGGTTTTATAAATGAAGAAGTATATGCTGAGCAACCTCCAGGTTTTGAAAATCATATTTCTCTAAATCATGTTTTCAAACTCACAAAAGTACTATTTGGACTCAAACAAGCTCCTAGAGCGCGGTACGAGAAATTCAGTAGTTTCTTGATTGAAAAAGGCTTTTTAAGAGGAAAAATTGATACAACTCTTTTCATTATATATGAAAATGATGATATTCTTTTGATTCAAATTTATGTTGATGATATAATATTCGGTGCTACTAATGAAAATATGTGTTAAGTTTTTTGCTAAGACTATGCAAGAAGAATTTGAAATGAGCATGATGGGAGAGCTTATATTCTTTCTCGGATTGCAAATTAAGCAAGCAAAAAGTGGGATATTCATCAATCAATCAAAATATATTAAAAAATTGCTGAAGAAGTTTGGGATGAAAGGTGCTAAGGAAACTGGAACACCAATGAGCCCATCCACTAAACTTGATAAAGATGAATCCGGTAAACTAGTTGATTCGAAGGTATATCGAGGTATGATTGGTAGCTTATTATATTTGACAGCCAGTAGACCAGATATTATGTTCAGTGTATGTTTATGTGCACGTTTTCAATCATTTCCAAAACAATCTCATTTGATTGCAGTCAAGCGGATTTTTAGATATTTTGCCAGTACCATTGACTTAGAGTTATGGTATCCTAAACACACTTCTTTCGATCTTATTAGTTATCCAGGTACCGATTATACTGGTTGCAAAGATGATCGAAAAAGTTTTAGTAGAACATGTCATTTCTTAGGTCGTGCACTAGTTTCCTAGTTTAGTAAAAAAAAAAAAAACAAAATTCTGTTGCACTATCTACTGCTGAGGCAGAATATGTTGCTGCGGGTAGTTGTTGTGCTCAAGTTCTTTACATGAAGCAACAACTTGAGGATTTTAAACTTATGTACAATCACATTCCAATCAAATGTGATAATACAAGTGCTATAAATCTTTCAAAAAATCTAATACAACATTCTCGGACCAAACATATTGAAATAAGATATCATTTTTTTTGAGATCATGTGCAGAAAGGCGATATAGTACTCGAGTTCACAAACACACACGATCAGTTAGCAGATATATTCACAAAACCCTTACCAGAAGATAGATTATGTATGATTAGAAGAGAAATAGGTATGATGCATGTTATGAATATCTCTTGAAAGATAGATTAGAGTTCATAAAAATAGAGAGATATTTTTTTAAATACTTTTACATAAACTTGAGGTTCTTAGCCTCATGTTTGAGACGCTCATTCTCTTCATACAATATCATGTCATCCCTATCCATAGGAACTGGCAAGCGGAATGAAGAATCTAATAGAGATTTCAATTTTTTATTCTTCTGCCGAAGGATTCCTTCCCTTGTGTGAGACTCTTGAACAATTCGTTGAAGTACAACAATTTGTTCTTTAAGCTTTTCAACCTCATGATTTTTGACTTGTAGCCGCTGGGAAAAAGCGACAATAGAGGATGAGTAGCGAGTCCCGAGACTCACCAAGTCGTAGATAGCATCGGAGTCTGGCTTATTAGCCAAACTATTGTTCTCTTGCTACAACATGGCGCCAATGGTAGCTGCAGAAAGGACATGAGATTGAGATGTAGAATACCTCATGGATGCATCTAGAGGAATGTTAGAAGAATGAGCCATTGAGAAAAGAATTGAAAACTTAAAACGAGAATATTGAAGGAATGCAGATGAGTTATAGAGATGAGAATAAGATTGATGTAAATCGGATGAACTTTAAAACTGATTTTATAGAGATAGCATAAAGAACAAGACAAACTATTGTCTCTTCAAATCTTATTAGTCAAAAGAAATATAAGATATGCTGGACACACATTGTCAAAAGTTTTCTTACTAGAAAAACGGTTCTCTGCTCCTATCATGGCATTGACGGCCTTAGGAAAGAAGATTGATGGTTGATGCGTCAAGGGTTCCTGATTCAAGTCTGGAACATTAGTGGAAGAGAATTGTTCGGCCATTCTATCGTTATGGAGAAACAGAACTTAGGTCAAGAAGCAATGTTTTTTTTTTTTTGGTATCCGATTGGTGAAAATGATTTTTTTATAGAAACTCAGAGCCTTCAAACCCGTTTGTCAACAACATCAGGCGATTGATCTTCTTTCGCACTGACTGCTAGAGCTAGGCCTCCAACCTTTACATGTTTTGTCAGATACGCTTGGCTCCGCACCGAATTGCCAGAGTTAGACTTCCAACATTTGCAGGTTTTGTCATACATGCATGGCTCCGCACCGCATTGCCAGAGCTAGGCCTGCAGCTTTTGCTGTCTTTGTCGGACACAAATAATTTTAATTATTCAACTTCAAATCTCTGGAACATCTAATTCGTCAATAACATCAAGCGGATTTAAATCTTCTTCCGCACCGAGATGATAAAATTCGGCTTCAACCTTTGCAGGTTTTGTCGGACACGGGTGGTTCTAACTTCTACTGTCTCTACTAAAGCAGCGTTTTATTTGTCTGTTAGTTATTGTAGGAATATATCTTATTGAGATAATTATGATTCCTTTTTAATGATGCCAAAAGGGGGAGAAGTTTTAGACTAGAACATTAACATTGTTTAAATCGCTAAACTTGTTATATATGCTTGGAATTATGTTTATATTTTTGCTTGAAAAACTAACGCACATTCTCAGGGGGAGCTTAAGTATTAATACAGGATTCAGGTTCTATCAAGTATTTGTCATCATCAAAAAGGGGGAGATTGTTGAACCCAAGGTTTCAAGTTTCATGTAAATCTACAAATAGATTTTGATGATAACAAATGAATCCAAAGAATAAAGGAGTCTCAAGCTCAAGTTGTCCACACAATATAATCAAACACATCAAGGAAGCAAGCATGAGCAAGAAGGGAACAAGTTCACATTAAAATCATAGAGTAATGTTGTAAATCTCTTAAAAATTCAAAATTAGCATTAAGGCTCAAAATTAATATTTTATCATAAAGCATTAAAATACATTTCCCACATATGCATGAATATTTTGAAAATTAAATTTGAAAATTTTGAAAGATGATTGATTGTCATCTTTCACATGTGCATGACATGATTAAAGATTTGAATTTTGAAAATATTAAGATGATTGATTGTCATCTTTCACATGTGCATGTTTTATTTGAATATTTTCAAAAGTTGTGGATGCTTTTCTTGACTTATGCAAAAGGTAGATGTCTTTATTTGAAAATTTTGAAAAGTAAAGTGTGCTCCTTTTGTCATATGCAAAAAGTAAAAGATTATGTTTGAAATTTTTGAAAAGTAAAGTGTGCTCCTTTTGTCACATGCAAAAATTAAAAATATTAGATTTGAAATTTTTGAAAAATAAATGATGATGTTTTTGACATGGGAATCTTTTCAAATTTGAAATTGAAAAATCATTTGCCTATAAATAGCTCACTTGAGTTTTGCAAAATTTACAACAAGAGCCTACACATCTATTGCTAAGTTTTGCATCATTCTTTCAAAGCTCTCATTCTCTCTTTTCTAAAGTTTTGAGCCTTAATTCTTGTTCTTGTTGAGAGAGATATAAGTTGCGCTGTATTGTTTCTATCTCACTCATTGAGGAGTGTACTTTGATAGTCTACCTACTATCAACTCTTGTATTTGTAAAAGGGTGTGTATAACCCTTGTGTGTGTAGAAGGTGTTCTACACGGGGACTAGTTAAATCACCAAGTGTGAGGTGATTGGAAATGTAGAAGGTGTTCTACACAGGAAATAGTTAAATCACCAAGTATAAGGTGATTGGAAGTGTAGAGGGTGTTCTACACGGATTCTTTGGAGCGGTGCTGCTCAAAGGTGTAATAGGTTTCTATCTCCACCTAAAGGAGATTGAATAGTGGATTTGGGGATCCTCAAGAGGTAGCTTGAGGTGAGGACGTAGGCAGTGGGGCCGAACCTCGTTAACATACTGAGTTTGCTTCTCTCTTACTCTTACTATTTATATTTATTGTTGTTTCATATTTTGTTTATATTTTATATTATATATTTGATTTATAATTGTTATTTTTTTAAATACAACTCAATTCACCCCCCCTCTTGTGTTAGTCATCTGGGCAACAAATTAAGATAATAAAATAAAGTATAATAACCAAACAATAGAATAAAAATAATAAGATCTAATAATTTAATAAGTTAAAATTAATGAACTAATTCGAAAAAGTCTAATAAAATCAAATGCTCGTTGAAATAAAATAAAATACAACAAATTGAATAACCATAAAGTATGATAATTAAAACCAAAAATAATAAAGATAGCAATTCAAATGGAAGGACCAATATTAATATGTAAATAAAATAACTGAAAATACTAAATTCAAGGAATCTCACAAAAGCCAATAACAAAATAAATAATATAATCCAGCTGATAAATAAATAGAAACACCACCAATAATAATAAAATAAGATAAAGCAATCAACGATAAGAATAAAACTTTCCCAAAATTTCAAACAAAACACAAAAAAAAATCAACCTTTTGAAATCTTGAAACAAAAATTATATTATAACAATATTTTAACTTTATAATTTGTTTTATTCAACATTTTTCTCTCTCCTTAACCAAAACCTCATAAAATATCCTAATTATAACACTTTAACTACT
This sequence comes from Platycarya longipes, assembly GCA_036559045.1. Classification (NCBI taxonomy): domain Eukaryota; kingdom Viridiplantae; phylum Streptophyta; class Magnoliopsida; order Fagales; family Juglandaceae; genus Platycarya; species Platycarya longipes. The sequence continues at coordinate 16,453,754 of CM071803.1, read as the reverse complement.
ATTCATATAATCTCATTTCAATATTCAAATCAGGCCTCAATTTATATTTTTAAATAACTTTTTCTATGATCTTACTAAATTGAGGCACAAAATTTATAATGAAGCCTCATTTTAAATTGATGTATTAAATGATAAGTCAAAACTTTTATATAAATATTTTAAATAAAACCTCATTTTTTGAAAATTTAAAAAAATATTCAATATAATAATTTATATTTTATTATATTATAATTAAGAATTTAAATTTTACTTTTAAGTCTCAATTTATATTGGACCACCCTTGACTGAAAAGGTTAATGTGTGGGCCTACTTTCATTGGAATGTGACCAGGAGACTAGGAGCTTCTATAATTTCCTTTTCAGTTATTAGATATTTCATTTCAATTGGCTAGAATTCTATCTTGGGAAGTGATAGAACACCCACTTATCTACAACTAAATCACAACTTCTCAATATAATAATATTTATTTAAAAAATTAATTAACCATATAAACTTTAAAAAAAAAGTATGTCCTCTATTCTTTTGGAGGTGCTCACCCTTGAAGTGAGTCTAGCTTGATTTGTCCTACACATGACATATTTTACTTCACAACAAGGGTGTACGATAGTGGTATCTAGAGCCAACATTCTTTGGAGTAATGGCTAAGGTTGTTCACCTGACCTGACCCGACTCGTACCGATAAGCCAATTTCCAACCCGACTCAATTAGAGATGTACTCTGATAAGCCGATAATCGTTTGGCCAATAATCAACCTTATCAAACTATTAACTAGGATTTTATAAATGAAGGAAAACTAACCAACTGACCCAACACTCTAGTTGGTTGCCGAGAAAACTCGGGAAACGACAAACTATAAATTAATGGGTTATGCTATACAGTCTCCTACTTTTAACTACACCGCACGAATCCTAACATTTTTTTCTATTATTTATTTTTCACTTACCTATTCGAATTCCCTCCTTTCTTCTACTTTCTTCCCTTTCCACACCCATCACAATTTGACCGGCCAGCTTTCCATCAATCTCAACATCAAAGAAAACTTTGTGGGTCATTTCCTTCAATTCTTCCTTCGACTTCTTTGCCTAGAGCTAGGGTTTCGAAGAAAATGAAATTAAGAGGAGAAATGATGTCGTCCTTTTCCAGCATTTTTCCTTCTCCGAAATCCTTCTTCTTCACCCTTCAAAGCAAGAAAAAAAGCTCTCTCTTTTACGATTCTTCGTCAACCAAATGTTGGAAAAACGAAGTCCAAAGCCCAAAAAACACAAAATTAACCCAAAAACTCACATTTTGCAACAACGTGAAAGCGCCAAGAGAAAAAAATCAAGGATCGATCATAAAGAGGCTAAAAAAAAAATTCAAAAAACAAAATGTGTAGTTTGGTTGGTGTTGGAGGTGGAATGTAGTAAAGTGATGCAACACTCATCCAAAAAGCAACCCAACAACTTTTGTTCCTCTTCTCTTTACTCTTTATCCCAAATTCCAAATTCCATTTTTATTTGTGCATTCTTCACTTTGTTTCTAACTGCTACGAGGGTGCCGATGGAGATTATTGTGTTACTCGTATCTCACAGCCATCCGATTTTATCACGGGAGTGGAGATGTCGTCACCGGCCATTGTTGTACTTTTCACGGCCATTTAATCTTCTGGTGCAGCTCCATTTTTAGTTTTTTCTTTTAATATATCGGCTAAGGTTTAAGGAAATTTCGAATCCGAAACCCGAATGAACACGCATAGCTATTATAAAATATTCCCATATGTTATAAGGTTTATAAGGACATGAAATGTGCATATCATAAGTTTAAGGTTGTGTTACGTTGCATTTACTTACATATAAGTGTCATCATGAGTCATGATGTCCGTTATAAGAAAATATATCAAGAAAACTTTACAAATGGAAAGATTAACAAGTCAGTCACGTCATGACGGGGACGGCGATACGTAATGCCCATATGAATAACGTGCCGGCAGGAACGGCGATATGTAACGCCTGTCGAGATTCAGAGATGGCCCAACGACGGGTAATAGTAGTGGCATGGCCTGACCACGGGTAATAATAGTGGCATAGCCTGACCACGGATAATAATAGTGGCATGACCCAATCACGGGTAATAATAGTAAATATAAGTAAAAACTTATAAGAACAAGAATTTTAAAATAAAAATGAAAAGTCCGTGCATGAAATAAATTTGTCAATGTAAGTCCATATTAGAGATAAGTCTAAGTCATACATAAAACATGACATAAATGCACACTTTGGTTGTTTGACTTGTATGTGATTATTTTATGATATCTATACTTTTATTAAGTTAAGTATGTACTTATTGAGATTTTCAAGTAAATCTCATTTTTGTATATTTTTTTAATCTTTTAGAATTTTAACTTCACTACAGGGCTCAATGTCGAGCATGGGCAAGGCCCTAGTTACTCAAGAGACCCGGAGAAATCCTAGTTAATTTTTATTATTTTATCATGTTATCAAGTTATGCTTTTGATAAGTTTTAAAATAGTAGTTGAAATTTTTTTAATTTCTCTCCCAACCGCTTTTCATCCGTTAGTTTTGAATATTTTTACAAATCATCATCATCTTAGAACCAATTATCCTAGTGTAAAACCATCTCTAATCCAAAACCCCGAAAGCTTCTCAGTACAAAACTCCCAATCAACTTCAAACCCAAATTCAAATTCCTGATCAAATCCAAACTCAAGGCACTTCAAATTTTTATCTTCACTATTTCGGTTTTCAACTTCAGATCATACTCCAACTCCAAAACTCTTATTACTCAACTCAAATACTTAACCGTATCCTCTTAGAAATTTTCAAATTCGAATACTTTTTAATTTCAAACACCAGATCAAATACGTAAGCTCCTTCCCTTACATGCATGTCTATTGCGTTATGGTCTCTTAGGCATCTATAAATATATGCATGCATGTAGAAACAAGCTACCAGACCACTCTCGTCGACCTTACACACATCAAACACCGTCACAGTCATCTCTTCTAAATCTCAAACCCACACAGCAAACTGCCACCCTCCACAAACCGCCTTGTCGTAGCAACTAAACCCAACCAGAAAACACCACACAATCAGCCACCTCCTCTCACGCTGCTTAGAACCACCACTGAAAGTCACATATATATGCCTCTATTTCCCATACCCGAAAACAGAGCAAGAAGATAACCACTTGCCTCAATTTCAGCTGCTTAACTCGTCAAAAACTATCACAGAAACTGCCGGCCAGCATAACCCGACGAGCCCAAACCGTTCCTGTAAACCTCTGTCGCTGGAAACCTCTTCTTCCCCACTCTATTTTCGGTTTCAGCCACTACTCTCTAACTTCCCCACTTTTTTCGACGTCTCACTACCTTTCTAAGCAACCCAACGGCATCTCCGGCCACCCTTGGCACTCAGAAACCTCTGACAAACTCATCCTTCTCTTTCGGTGAGTTGTGTTCGAGATCTCTATTTTCACAACCTGTATGTTTCAACACGGGGCTTCAACTCCTTTTGGTTTTAACATGGGCTTTGGGGGCCTTGGGCCAATCTTTTTAAGTAGTTATATTATAAATTGTATATCTTTTAAAGATGCTACTTTACAAAAACAAATTTCGTATTTATATATTGGGATTGGTTTTATTTGTATATAGATTTGTGTTCTAAAATTAGTATAAGCCTAAAAAGATTTACTTCTTACAAATTATTAAAGTTTTTAAAGTTCTTTTAAAAATAAATTTTAATATTTTATTAAATTATTCATTTATCATGATTTTATGTAAGTAGAGGGTTACGACACGTTTATTTTAGAAAATTTAGTGATGCTTTGTACTTCGTATAGGTCACGAGTTACGACATGAAAATCAGGACACTCTGCTAAGAGGTTAGTAGCATGATCATACTTTTCACACATGTACGGTAAAAATATTTTATAAAAAATATTATTTATGTATGTTTATTATTTAGAAACTTCTTTTTATGTACCCAGTCATGATACAAAAATTATAAAAATTCATGCATGATATATGAGATGGTTTATGCATTAAAAACATTTATGAAATGTTATGATTTTTATAAGAGAGTTATGCATTAAGATATTTATGAAATATCATGATTTTATGCATTAAAGTTATTTGGGAAAAGTTATGGTTTTATGTGAGTATGCATAAAACTATTTATGAAAGATCATGAATTCATGTGAGGAATCATGCATCACGACATGTTATGAAAGTATGCGATTTTTTTTTAAATATAAGTATGTAAGTATGATAAGATATGTAAGTGGCCTATGTATGATATGAAATCGGTACCTATATATGGACATATTGCATTGCCAGGTCGTACATGCTGATAGTGCATCCAGTATGTCTTTTTTATGTATGGATTCCACAACCCGTGGCTACGGGCAGAATCAGAATCTTTTAGATTCGCTAACCCTAACTCACGGGGGTCAACAATGGGTAACGGCCTATGATACGAAACGATATGATATGATAAGATAAGTTCAAGTTCATGTTCGTGTTTTACGAAAAGCTTATGATTTATGAAAAGCTCATACAACATTTATAAAAAGGTCACGTTGAACATTTATGAAAAATCCATGTTTATGTTATTATGTATGTTTCTATGAGTATGCATGTTTTGAGACAACCGATAAGTATTACTTCTATTGTATGATGTGTTACTTATTGAGTATTCGACTCATTTTATTTATATTTCTATATTTCTATGTTTCCTTTTTAAAAACCATCACAGTTAATGAGGATATACAGTTGGCAAGATTTGACTCAGGGAGGCGATGTAGAGACCTAGACAATGTATTAATTATATTTTATAGTCTTTAGTGAATAATTTCTTTTTTTTTTTTTATAAATACATGAGATTTCTACATTTTTTTTATTAAATGTTTCTGCTGACTCTCTTTAATTTTTATAAATACTGTTTCATTTACTATAAAACGTTCGTATTTGGTGCGTTTTATAAAAAAAAAAAAGTTTTAGTATCACTTCGACTCCCTAAAATATTTTTAAAATGCTTTATTTGGGAGCAGGATGTTACATAAGATAAACTAGTTGTTATCTTCCATCAGACCTTACTTCAGCACAGGTCACATCTTGCATCATTCCATATGAAGGGTAGGCCCCCTGCATGATTTTAGGACATGGATAAATCAGGCCACATTCTTGATCGAGAGTCCTAATTTATGGGGCCCAACTAGTAAGGTTTGGGACAAACTAATATCTCATTAGATTCTTTGACTCTATTAAGGCAACATAGTTCGGTAAAGGAATATAAAAAGCAAATTTTGACTGTCTATATGATAGATTACATGATTTATCTTATGCGTATAAACTCAGTTGTTTCTTTCTAGGTTGAGAGCTGAGTTTAGACACCTTGGAAAAAATTAGTTATCAAAATCGCGTAGGACATACCTTCATGAAGGTGTCAATGCTTAGAAATTCTCATTTAACCATAAAGAATAAGAACTTACTATCTTAGAATATTATTTGCAAAATCGCCCCTTAACTCTAGGAAATTTGCAAATAAACTCCTAAACTTTTAAAAATTACAAAGAGCCCAAACTTTATGAAATTTGCATACTTCATTCATTTTCCATTCTTAGAATTAAAAAAAAAATCTCATTTAATATAAGAAATATAATATGGCCAAACCAGCAAGCCTTAAACTTTCACTTGGTTTGCTTTTTGGCCCTTATGCACACTATATATGCCAATACTAGAAATTAGCAAACAAATTATTAACATCAGGTCCTAGGTTAGTAACATGCAAAAACCCCAATCATACATTTTTCAAGGCCATAAACTTTTCATGTGAAAGAACCAACACGAAACAATAAGAATAGGCCAAACTGAACCTTAATTTGGTGTCTTTGGTGGCCTTTCACTTGAAATTTGACACTGAGGACTCCAAAGGATAATAAATCCAAGCATCTAACATACTCAACACTCGATCTTAAGTTATAATATGCCCCTACAAGAAATCAAGGTTTTTCTAGCACTTAAAATCGTCGCAAAAACTCTATGTAATCATTGCATTTATACATTTTCGGCAATGTTTAGTTCACTTCATTTTTTATTAAATTAAGTGTTCACTTTTGATTTAACCTAGCGATAGGAAAAATGGTTGAAAAAGCCAATATTTCGGGTGATTTTTTTCAGTTGCAAATCTCCCACAAAACGACAGAAATGGTGCTCTGCATAATTGGTTTACTAAGACTAGAGTCATCCTTCTATTTTCACAAAACATGATAATTATAGAAATTGAATAAAAATACCCTCAGTTAGTAAAAGAAGTAAAAAGTAAAATAATGTTTCCTCAAATAGATAATTAGGTTTAAGTAATCAGCATGGTAAGATCACCTATGTTTTCTAGAAGAAAGTAATCATTCCCCATTAGAATTAATTTATTTCATCTAAATGTTACTATTACTATTAGCTAGCAGAAGAATCATGGTTCATGTACATCATTTTATTTTTCATCTTTTGAAATATATATATTATTCATGGGGTTTTATATAGTAAGATCAAATACCTTTTTTTATTGCAATTGAGAACTACATCAGAGACACAAGCAGGCAAGCATACAACATGCAATCTATTATGGGGTAAAGGGGGATGGTATATGTACATTCCAAATGCAATGGTGAGGATGAGTGAATGATAAAGTAGGGATTTAATGCAAAAAATGACAAATTTGTGGTGTGTAAATTAAAAATAATTAAATAAATAAATAAAACAAAAGATGGTATCTAGAGCCACCATTCTTTGGAGTAATGGCTAGGATTGTTTACCTGACCCGCACCGACTCACACCAATAAGCTAGTTTTCGATCCGACTCGATTAGAGATGCATTCCGATAAGCCGATAATGGTTTGGCCAATAATCGACCAATAAGGTTTGCACAAAAACAATCAAAATTGAAGGAAACCAAGTAGCAAATGTGGGAACTACTAACTAGGATTTTGAAAATGAAGGAAAACTAACCAACCGACCCAACACTCCGGTTGGTTGTCGAGAAAACTCGGGAAACAACAAACAGAAAATCAATACCATTTGCCATTCCGACAACAATATGAGACATAAGTGAAGAAAAGAGAACTATTACAAAGCTTTGCACAAAGAAAAAAGCAAGAGAACAAGAAAAAGAAAAATTTTACCACCATTGTCACCGGAAGTCTCATCGGGACCTACTAATGGCAGAAGGTACTTGTAGGACATACATTCATGAATGTGTCAATGCACTGAATCAATCTACTAATTCCTGAACTTAGAAGCTAAAATGGTAATCCTTAAGCGGCAATTTGATTATGTTGTTCATTTAGCTAGAGGTGTTAACCCTAGAGTTCAAAACTAGTAACTAGCTAGACTCGGTAGTCAAGTGCCTCCTTGTCTAGTCTTCACACCAAACCACCAAATGCTACTTCAACAACAAGTGAGGTATAAGCCCGAAGCTTGCCAGTTAGTTGGTTTCCCTCCATTTCATGGTGAAGATCCAATCGGATGGTTGTATAATATAAACCAATTGTTACCTTCCATTAGACCTTACTTCGGCACAGGTTACATCTTGCGTCATTCCATATGAAGGGTAGGCCCCCTGCATGGTTTTAGGACATGGATAAATCTGGCCAACTTCTTGATCAGGAGTCCTAATTTATGGGGCCCAACTGGTAAGGTTTGGGACAAACTAATATCTCATTGGATTCTTTGACTCTATTAAGGCAACATAGTTCGGTAAAGGAATGTAAAAAGCAAATTTTGACTGTCTACATGATAGATTACATGATTTATCTGATGCGTATAAACTCAGTTGTTTCCTTCTGGGTTGAGAGTTGAGTTTAGACTTCCTGAAAAAAATCAGTTATCAAAATCGCGTAGGACATACTTTCATGTAGGTGTCAATGCGTAGAAATTCTCATTTAACCATAAAGAATAAGAACTTACTATCTTAGAACATTATTTGCAAAATCGCCCCTTAACTCTAGGAACTTTGCAAATAAACTCCTAAACCTTTTAAAATTTACAAAGAGCCCAAACTTTATGAAATTTGCATACTTCATTCATTTTCCATTCTTAGAATTTAAAAAAAAAAAATCTCATTTAATATAAGAAATATAATATGGCCAAACCAGCGAGTCCTAAACTTTCACTTGGTTTTCTTTTTGACCCTTACGCACACTATTTATGCCAAGACTAGAAATTAGCAAACAAATTATTAACATCAAATTCTGGGTTAGTAACATGCAAAAACACCAATCATACATTTTTCAAGGCCATAAACTTTTCATTTGAAAGAATCAACATGAAACAATAAGAATAGGCCAAAGTGAACCTTAATTTGGTGTCTTTGGCGGCCTTTCACTTGATATTTGACACTAAGGACTCCAAAGGATCATAAATCCAAGCATCTAACATACTCGACACTCGATCTTAGGTTATAATATGCCCCTACAAGAAATCAGGATTTTTTTAGCACTTAAAATTGTCGTAAAAACTCTATATAATCTCTGCATTTTTACATTTTCGACAATGTTTAGTTCACTGCATTTTTTATTAAATTAAGTGTTCACTTCTGATTTCACCTAGTGATAGGCAAAAATTGTTGAAAAAGTCAATATTTCCAGTGATTTCTTTCGGTTGCAAATCTCCCACAAAACAACAGAATTAGTGCTCTGTATAATGGGTTTACTAAGACTAGAGACATCCTTCTATTTTCACAAAACACGATAATTATAGGAATTGAACAAAAATACCCTTATTTAGTAAAAGAAGTAAAAAGTGAAATAATGTTTTCTCAAATTGATAATTTGGTTTAAGTAATTAGCATGGTAAGATCACCTATTTTTCTAGAAGAAAGTAAACATTCCCCATTAGAAAGAATCATGGTTCATGTACATCATTTTATTTTTCATCTTTTGAAATATATATATTATTCGTGGGATTTTATATAGTAAGATCGAATACCTTTGTTATTGCTAGAGACAAAAGCAGGCAGGCATACAACATGCAATCTATTGTGGGGTAAAGGGGATGGTATATGTACGTTCCAAATGCAATGGTGGGTTGAGTGAATGATAAATTAGGAATTTAATGCAAAAAATGACAAATCTGTGTTATGCAAATTAAAATAAATAAATACAACAAAAATTATCAACATCTAATACCCACATCAACACGTCCACAAAATAAAGATATACATGCAAAATTCGTGCAAAAAAGGACATAATTTCAAAACTGCACAGCTAGAAATTAAGTCTACAAACAAAAAGCTTAAATTTTGTATAGCAAAAAACGTGGATGACGGGGGTGAGATATTCAAATGAGTTGCAACCATACCTATGATGACGGAATGTACCCAAGAGTCTAAAATAACAAATCTTGCCTCCAATACTTGAAAATCTATGAAAAAATGGCCTCTAATACTACTCTTTTGATTTTTTTTTTGATTTATTTATTTTCTTGTGTTGAAGGAATGAGAAGAAAATTGCAAAAGGCCCAATTGGAGTTGAACTGCACCGTACTTTTACACTACAGAAGAGAGAGGCCCAACTCAATTTTGGATTTTCACTTTCTCAAAAGAACGACAATATACAAAAGGACCAAGAAGACCCACCTACCTTCTTTAATTTCCCACACGCATGCACAATAATAGTTGGTGTTTATCCAAGAGCTGGTAGCAACTTGACTTTGGGCTGCCATCATGCAATTCATTTGGGCTTTCATCACATCACAAGCCGCAAGTCAGTTTGTTTTTAACATCACTTGGTCTCTCCATCTCTTAGGCTTTCAACCCACTTAATAGCCGCATGTTTTGAGATTTAAATCATATATACAGAACCGCATGGTTTAACTGTTCATTCATTTTCTAGAACGTTTGTTCCTACAAAAGATTTAGGTTTTTGCTGCCAATTTTTTTTGGGCAGCCCATAACTTGCAGCAAATAAGACCTTTTATCCACAATATTCACGTCTTGACAAAAAAGTGTTGAAGTCGTCACTAAATAGCACTAGTTTTGGCAACATAATATTGCCGCAAATAGTATTGACAATAGATGTCAATTTTGACACACTTTTTGATTTGTTATAACGACATTAAATCGCCAATATTGTGATTTTAATTCTGGTTGCAAACTTGATCTTTTTATGACAATACAAATTTCCGTAATAAATGGGTGGTTTAAATTCTTCCGCCCAGATGAAAAACCTTTCTTCTTCCTGTACCTTTCTTCAATTAAGGGCAAGAGACTCATACATCACCACCGATTTATCGCGTTCTACATTTTTTACTGCAACAACGACGGTGTTCTTATGCATGTATGACACCACTTTCACTTCTTTCTCAAAACGGCGTGCTTTGGGTTTGAAGCCCCTTAACCCTAAGTCCATCCCGACAGCAAATCAGACTTCACATTTCACATGTCTTCAGTTCTTCGAAACCTTTGCTCTTCGCCTTTGTTCTTCTTCTTCATTTTTTAGTTTACGCCTAAACCAATTCCCATTTTGCTTCAACTTCTCAGCCACATCTCTTTTTCTTGTTTTAGAAATCTCACTCTCACCAGACTCTGTCACTCTCACGTCCTTTGTTTTCCCTATGTTTCTTTGATGCGATTTTTAGCTGTTGGAGTAGTCGCAGGTCGCTAGTAAGAATTTCTCCCCTCTCTATCGCTCTGTTTTTTCCCCTTGAGAACACTTTTCATAGAGTATTTGTTTTTCCCTCTTTCACGAAATTTCAGAGATTTCGAACTTTGGAGTATTTTGAGTCCTAGGACTAGGTGAATGTGTCGAGGAAATAATTCTAAGAAAGATTGCTCTTTTTGTCTTTGTAACATCTCATAATTTGGGACCCGAGGAAAAAGAAAGCTACTTTATACAGTGTAATAGTCAATAAATTGAAATATTAATTATGGAAGTCAATTTTCACTCTCAAAGTCTAGCTCTTTTCTGGTATGAATTGAATTTTTTTTTTTTTAACTAGTAGCAAAATAGCGATTCAGAGTTTGAAAATAAAAATAACATTGCAGAATTTTCTCTTCCCTTATATTTGCTTTCTTAGTTTGATAGGCAACACAAGATGTGAACCAGAGGTTTTCTTTCATGGATTTGTTATGTTGTGTTAGGTTTGAAAAGTAAATGAGAAAGCAGAAAGATACTCGCCTTGTAGAGATGGCTATCAAGAAGGCTCATTTTGAAGCAATTTAAGCTAATGCCGATATCGTGAGTGATTGTGCCTTTCACTCACACCACTTATTTTAGTCACATGATGTGATTTTACTGCATAGTTTCAACCAATCTCATATGAGTATGTTTGAAGTAGGACAAATGTCAATGTTAATTTATTTTTTCTTAAACTACAGTGTCGAAATATGCCCATGATATATATGCACTTATAATATATATATATATGACCATGATATTCGATGGCTCAACCTCTAGCAATCTCTACCTTCTTTGCATAATTATAAAGTGGTTCCTTGCGATGATATGAATGTTTGTTATTTTCGTAGCACCTTACACTTTCATCATGTGGAATGCAAATTCTCTTAAGCTTATACCCTTTAGCATTGAACTTTTCAGCATACAAAATGCTCATTTAATTGAAAAAGGCAGCATGTCTGATCAATCTTTTTAGAGTGTCAATACGTATGACCCTTTCATTGTGAATTATTACTTATATAATTGTTTTTTCATTTGCAAGAAAAGCAATGTAAATTACATGAAGAGCAAAGAGATTTGATATAGCAACAAGCACAGGCAAAGGCACAAATTCTTGGTTGAAGAACTATGCCTTGTTCTCTTACTGGTTAGCTACTTTTGTGTATTTCATACTTCTCTATAAATTGAGGCTCATGGCCATTTTGTCACTTCTATGTTCCAATCTTTAATTCTTTCCATATTTTTTTTTTTTTGTTTTTTTTAAATCTCTAAAATTTTATTGTTGAGAAGGCAGCTATGTTGTGGAAAATAATTCACTGTTATGCTTTATCTTGATGCAAACTTTTTATCTTCACAATTACTTTTGCTTCTTTAGATATAAGGGTTCAAGATTATTTAGTGTTTTGGTACTCATATAAAAAAATAAATTAAGTTCTTAAATAATTTTCGACATAAGGAAAAGTTCAATGTACTCAAGCAGGGACTTGAGTCAGGCTTAGTTCCAGGCCATTGCGGCAAAACATCTTGTGGCTATAAGTTAGATTTGTTGTAGTGTGCCCAATTACGTATAACAACTTAAAATTAATATTTATTATCAAAAAAAAAAATTGCCTTAGCCTAGGCTTCTGATGATATCATGAATCTGGCAGCATTACATTTGATAGACCAAGCAGACGTGATAGACCAAGCATCATTATATCGCTAAAAAAATATAAAATAAAATAAACAAAGTATCAACAAAGCCAGAAACATAGCAAATAACATCACATAAAAAATGGAAAGAATAAAAGAAAACAAATATTAATTACAGAATGCGATTTCCTTTCTGATCTTCACATATATTGTATAGGAAAATGATTGTATGCTCACTTTTTTTAACATCCATTTTTGATATTTGATATTTTTTAATTTTTAATTTTTTAATTTAATAATTAAAAAAATGATTATCAATGTATTGATATTTTTTTTTACATATTTTCTAAAATATTTTAAAATAATAAAAAAATAAAAAATAAAAAAAACTTTTGATCGTGGTATGTTGTAGCTTACTACTATAGCGATCCTAATAGCACGACCCATATTGTATATTCTATTTGAGCACACTAGTGTCCCCAAAAATAGTACCCACCAAGCCAAGAACACAACATGCAACATAACAAAAAATACAACTTACGATTTTTAAATCCTTGCCCCTACTTATCTGCCAAACTTCTTTTAAAGATTCACAGAACATATATATTATAAACCAAAGATAAAAGCATAAATCTGAACAATAACAAAGCAAAAAAAAAATTAAAGTGCTAACCGACGGATTAATAGACTAACACAATCATAGGTTGCAATAACTGGCAGAATGAGACCTGCATTTTTATTTTTCTCTCGAGTAATGAGTTCGGTTTTTTTTTTTTATTCACTGATGATGATATTTTTTTAATTTTTTAAATTTTTTTGTGATTTTTTATTTCATTTTTACATTTTTTTCTTAAATATTTAAAAACGTTAAATGGAAAAGGAAAAGATGTAAACCAGCCACAATTACCTGTGACCAGTGCTACGCACCCCGCCCTTATTCGTCCCGATACATCCGATTTTGTATTTTTTTTTTTTTTTTTGCAGTTTTTTTTTTTTTACATGATTTTTTATTTTATTTTATTTTTACATTTTTTTCTTATATATTTTAAAACGTTAAATGAAGAAAAAAAAGATGTAAACCGGCCACAATTACCTGTGGCCAGTGCTATGTACTCCGCTCTTATTCATTCTGATGCATTCCGTTTTGTATTTTTTTGTTTTGTAGTTTTTTTTTTTACATGATTTTTAAATATATGTTTTTAAATAATATTATAATTTTTTTATATTTTAAAAAAATATTTTAAGATGTTAAAAAAATTATATTTATTTAAAATATTTACTTAAAAATTATATAAAAAATATTAAAAAAAAATATTAAAAACGGGATGAAAATTGGGATGACAAGCGGAAGAAATAACATTTTCCATTACCTGTACGCAGGGACTGACGAACTGACATAGGGATACGACAGTCAGACTTTTGCATTGACACAACTGGCGGAAATCATAAATCAAACAAACGATCAAAACAACAGGACACGCATGTCACAGTTCTCACACTCATTTTCAACTTGAAATCATAGCCAATGAGGAGGAACTCACCCTATCAAAGTTCTAACTGATGTTGAGAAAACTTACGACGAGCATGGAAGTAAAAACTACACAACATTTCATTTCGACATTCCAGAAACCGTTTCTTTATGGGTCTAAGACATTTTAATTCTTGTAGACTAATTAACTACAGGATATGCATGGGCATTAAATAAAAATTAAACCCACACATGATTCTGTTTGAATTTGTACAGGTTTAACAAAACAATTATACAAATATAGACAAAAACAAGGCAGATACAAACATAACGTTTTAAAACTTGTAGAAATTCACAAAATAAATCATACCCCCATATACACGACAGGAAACCAAATAATAATAAACAAAAAAACATTCCATTCAAATTTTTTCAAATTTACATTCAAAACAAACACTCGAGAAATTTGTACAAATTCACCCTCAAAATATACACTCAAAACTAGGAGTAGTAATATGTCACACGACCCGTTAATCCAACACCAACACGATATGATAATAACGAGTTAGGGTTTAGTCTTAAAGGGTTTCGGATCAAAACGGGTTGACCCGTTATGACACGATTGCTTAACGGATTGATATCGGGTCAACATGTTTTGACCCACTGTGACACGTTATGATACGTTAAGAAAGTTAAAATTACAAATATATCCTTACATTTAAAGGTAAAATTATTATAATCTTAATTTCAATATTTTTATTGTTTATATTATAATTCATATTTTTAGTTTATATTATAATTTTTATAGATATTTTTATTTTAATATTTATATAAAATTATGCTAAATTTAATTAAGTCAAACGAATTAATTTTGGACATATTCAACACATTTACATAAACAAGTTGAAACGTATCATATTTTATCGTGTTAATTTATTTTTTAATATTCACTAATGGGTCATAACGGGTTGACACGACACGTTATATTAATGGGCCGTGTTAGGATTTGAGATTTTGACACGATAAGCTTAACGGGTCTTTAGGGTTGACCTATATAATATAATATACATGTCTTGACACGACACGAATACGACCCATTGACACGATTTGACACCCCTACTCAAAACAACGCAAACCAAATAGCATTTATAATGAACATGTAAGTAAAAATTAAATAACATTTATTTTATCATAACTATCTCGATCAACTTAATTGGGTCAGATAATGCTAAACTGTTAGAACATGCAAATACCCATCAATTGTATTAGATTATGTGATACAAAAGGATCCAAGTCAGATGATGCTAAACTGTCAGATTGTACGTGGATGACACTAAAATACTTTAAATTGGCAGACAGTGCAAAAGTGACAAGTGATCAAAATTTTTTTCTAATTGAAACAGTTTTATGTGTGTTTCAATACTTTGATCATAACTTTAGCTACGGGTATCGGGATTACACATAAAATCCCAATTCGAAAAGCTCTTTTCGACACCCACGTCATAGCCACAAGCTACGCTCAGTGTGCATCTTTTCAACCTCGAAATTTGTTGTTTTCCCTTTGAAATCCCCATATTTAGTTATTCTTCTTCTTATTTGGTAATATTTTCATTTATCATTTAGGAAGTAATTTTGAATTCTATTTGGAGCAGATTTTTTACAGATTACTTCTTTTATTGTGTATTTAACTTTGGTATGATTATTGTAAATTTGCTAGTTTTGGTAAAATTTCGAAACGGTTGAATTTTGACTATACAATCCAGCTTGTGGACTAATTTTTTTATATTGCTTGATTTGATAATTTTCAATTTAAAAATCAGAGGCATTTTTTGTGTTTTTTAGTGATTTTCTTGTGTTCTTTCTAATGAATCATCTATTGAAATTGGCCTACAGAATAATCGTTATTCTGCTCGAGGTCACTATGACTGGAATCAAAAGAAGAATATATAACATAACCAAACAAAATGATGTCGAAAATAAAAAAGCAATTACCGAGAGCCAAAAATAATTTAAGGTTTTAACCTTATGCAGTGAAAAGAAATCGAAGTAAAAAAAAAAAAAAGAACCTGAAGAGAGAACACATTGAGACGAACATGAAGCGAACATCAAATCTTCCAACACTACATAAAAAGAAAATACAAAATTTATTTTAACATAATACAAGGCAAAACAAAGATCAAATCTTCTACCACTGCATGCGAAGCAAAAAAGAGAAAACCAAAATTATTTACAGTTCTAACCCTCCAAAAAAGTGGGAACAAAAACTTATTTAGGGTTTTAACCTTCCACCACGAGAACAAGAAATGGAAGAAAAACAAATGAAACAAGTCTAAAGAGAGAAGAGGCAGAGATGAACACGAAACAAAGATCAGATTTTCTACCATTGCATGCAAAGAGAGAAAGGGAAAAAAAATCTGTTTTGTTAAAAAACCCATCTACAATCCTCCAACCATGTTCAACGGTATGGAAAAAACCCACCAATGCAGAAAACAAACCTGAAAAAAGAAGACACTGAGATGAAGGTAAAGAGAACACATTGAGAAGAGAGAAATGAATAGAAGAAGAAGAGACGAAGGGGTTAATTTTGGAGAGAAGAAGAAAAACTAAATTAAGAGCAAGAGCAAAACAGGCCACTACAAGAAACTTTTTATTTACGATCAATTATTTTGAACAAAATGACTATTTTTAACCAAAATGGGTCATAAATAATATTTTCATCACAAATGATTGATCACAAAAGTCTAAGATTTTTGTAGAGAGGAAAGTAAAAAGATTGAAAGAGAAAAGTAAAAAATACATTTATCCCTCAAAATACATGAAAACATGAAAAGAAAGGCTAAAAAAGGGAGGATGACGAAACATTGTTTATTACTATGGCGGCTGGATAACCAGTTATTATAACAGTATAGATATAAATATAGATATATATATATTATAAAACTAAACAAAAATTGCAAGAGAATATTTGAAACTCCTTTTATTCTCAAGCATTGAATTGTTATATCCCCCGTACAAATATATCACTCTCATATATATAAGAAATTCAAGTTGGTTTTGAACTCACGTGACAAGTGCTTCAAGGCTGAATTAACTTTAAACGATGACAAATGTAGACCAATCATGTTTCAAAGTTTGTATAGCCGTAAATTAAGAGGGATGATATGGCTTGACTAATAATGGTCATCCACATATATGTAACACTCCCCCTTGGATAATCACTTATAAAGAACATGTCTCGTTAAAATCTTTCCAAGGAAAAATTCATTAGGAATAAAAACTATTGACGAAAGAAAAAGAGTACAGTATTCATATATATTGCCAATTATTTTAGGATTGTTTCATTAAAACCTTGCTATGGAAAATCTAATGGGATAAAACCTTAGCGAAGAAAAATGTGTACAATCAGCACAAGTTTTCAAGACATTTACTTCCCCTGAAAAGTGTCTGACGATACATCTTTAAGTATTCGCATTCTAATGTTCTGCACAATTTTCTTGAATATCGCAGTTGGTAATGTCTTTATGAATAAATCTGTCAGATTATCACTTGATCATATCTGCTTGACATCAATTTCATATATCTTCTGAAGTTCATAAATATAAAAAAATTTAGGTGAAATATATTTGGTTTCGCCGCCTTTAATATATTCTCTTCTAATTTGAGTGAAATAAGCAGCATTATCTTCGTATAAAATTGTTGGAGTATCATTTATCATGAGAAGGCTACACTTTTCTTGAATATGTTGTATCATTAATCTTAGCCAAATACACTCTTGACTTGCTTCTTGAATTGTAATGATTTCTGAATGATTCAAATATGTGGCAGATAATGTTTCTTTGACAGACCTCCATGATATAGCAAAATCTCCGTAAGTAAACATGTATCCAAATTGAGATCTATCTCTGTGTGGATCTGAAAGATAACATGTATATGCGTATCCAACCAACTATAAACTTGATTCACGTTAATAAAATAATCACATATCAACCGTACCTCGGAGGTAACGAATGATATGTTTATTACCATTTCAATGCCTTCAAGTTGGTGCAACGCTATATCTCGCAAGTAGATTAATTAAAAATATAATATCAGATCGAGTGCAATTTTCAAGATACATCAAAACTCTAATTATACTGATATATGATACTTTAAGACCAAAGATTTCTTCATCGTCTTCACAAGAACGAAATGGACATTTCCGCACATCAAGTGATCGAATAACCATTGGATTACTCAGAGAATGAGTTTTGTCCATATTAAAGTGTTTCAAGGCATTCTCTGTATACATTGACTGATGAATAAAAATTACATTTAACAAATACTCGAGCCGCAGGTCGAGACAAAGTTTAATTTTGCTGCCAAAAGCAATCATTTCAAATTCATTCGTTAAATATATATAGCAGTTATTGTGATCTCTTCTGGAGTTCTAACAAGATTTAAATCATCAACGTAAACTGCAATAATGACAAATCAGAATTTCGATTTCTTAATAAAAAGACATGAGCATATATAATTATTCTCAAACCCTTCTTTCAATAGATATTCACTGAGGCGATTATACCACATGCGTCCAGATTACTTGAACCCATATAAAAAATTTTGAAACTTGACATAGTGCATACTTTTGAATGTATTTGGATTAAATGCTTCAAATATTTTATATCCTTCAGGGATTTTTATATATATGTCATGATATAGTGATACATATAAATATGTAATGACCACATCCATCAACCGCATATCTAATCTTTTTCTAACTACCAAGTTAATAAAAAATCTGAATGTGATTGCATCCATAACCAGAGAATATGTTTCCTCATAATCAATCGCAGGTTTATGTAGGAAATCTTGTGTGGCACGTCATGCCTTATACTATACAATTTCATTTTTCTCTTTACATTTTCGTATAAATACTGACTTATATTCAATAGGCATTACACCTTTGGGTGTTTGGACAACAAGTTCAAATACCTTTCACTTTGCTAATAAGTGTAATTCAGTTTCAATAACTGTTTTCTATTTTGGTCAATCATTTCTATGTCGATATTATTTGACCATTTTTATCTCACTTTCTTCATCACTTCTAGTAATGTCAATGGTTATTTTATATGAAAATATGTTGTCGACAACAGTTTTATTTCTATATAGAATTTCTCCAGTACTCATGAAATGTATTAGAATCTTGTTATTTTTAGGTACATGTTCCTTTTCAGGGGAAGACATTTCATGAAATACATCTTCAAAAAGTCCATTTTCAAGAGATTTTGAAGTAGAAAATTTGATCTCTTCAGGAGCATCAACTATGTTTGTGGCATGTGTTGTGGGTATGAGTTCTTCAGGAACACCAAATTCATTTTGTATCTTTCTCTTTTGGGGAATTTTATCTTTTGCACCAATAGGTCATCCACGGTTCAGACATATTTTAGACTCATCTATTACTATTTTAGCAATTTGTCCTTCAGAGACTGCAATTCTTGTTGGAGTATTAATAGTAGGAATATGTGATTTTGCCACACCTTTAGTGTCAATAAATATATCCGATAATTGATTTACAACATTTTACAAATGAATAATCTTCTAAACTTCTAGTTTACATTTATTTGTAGAAGAATCAAATTGAGACAGATCTTTATTTTTCCAAGTAATTTCTTGTTATGCTTCAGGCACCGACTTTTCGTTACCCAATGTGAAAAAATGGATTCGTCAAAATAACAATCCTCAAAATGTGTTTTAAACATGTTCCCTATAAAATGTTTAAGGTATCTAATAATAGATGAAAAATCAAAACCAATATTTATATATCTCAAGTCTACGTTGATGACTCATCTTTATACATTGTGAATGTATAATTACAACATACATAGTATATCCAAAAGTACGAAGATGAGAAATATTTTATTGTTGACCAAATGCAAGTTGTAAATGAGAATATTTGTGATATGCAGATGGTCTAACCCGAGTCAGTGATACTGCATGAAGTATAGCATGTACCCAGACAAAAATAGGTAGTTTGATTTTATAAATAAATGTCTAGCGATTAACTGAAATTTTTTTTATTAACGATTCGGCCAAACCAGTTTGACTGTGTGTATGGGCAATATGATGTTCAACATCCATTTCTATTGGCATGTAAAAGTTGTCAAAATAGCTTAAGATGAAATTTTACATGTATTATCCAATCAAATGGTTTTAATTGGATAGTCAGGGAATTGTGCTCGTAATTTAATTATTTGGGTAAGAAGTCTAGCAAATATAATATTTCTAGTGGAAAGTAGATAAACATGTGACCATCTACTAGATACATAAATTAAAACCATAAAATATTTAAATGGTCCACTTGATGGATGAATAGACCCACATATATCCCCGTGAATTCTTTATAAAAAAGATTGAGACTCAACAAAGACTTTTGAGAGAGATGGTTTGATAATCAGTTTATATTGAGAACAAACATAACACAACTATTCATTAGGTAAAATAATCTTTTGATTCTTTAAGGGATGTCCATACGAATTATCAATGATTCATCTCATCGTTATTGATCCCTTATATCCAAGATGATCATACAAAGTCATAAATACTTTGGTGTCAATGCACTTCTGGTGCATTATCACATATGATTCAATTATTTTTATTTATGTATAATACAATCCAAAAGAAAGAGTAGGCAACTTTTTTAATACGAGCTTCTGACCCAAAATCATTTTAGTAATGAGAAGATGCTATTTACTGTCTTCGTTGGTAGTTTTAATATGATAATCATTAAGACGTATATATTTAAAATTTAATAAATTTTTTCTAGATTGCGAAGAAAATAGAGTATTATTAATACAAAATATGGCGTTATTGGATAACCCAATATAAGATCTTCTAGAGCCCTCAATTAAATTTGATGAAACTGATATGGTATGGACATAAATTTTGAAAGTATTTTTTATCTTTAAAAATTGTGTGAATTGTAGCACTGTCAGCCAAACATATATATAACACCCTTGACTCCCACGTGTGAACAAGTAAAAATCGAGACACCCGGATGATGACCACACGGATCACACACCCCATCACTATGTGCAAGTGTGTGGAAATAAGCAACGTGTGCAGTACAAAAATATTGCAAAGGAAAATAAAAAGGCATATTGCACTGAGTACCAGAAAATTTAAAACCTTACAACCCAAAATAAAATACTCCAAGTAGGTTTATACAGTCATTTTTTGAAATACAACTAAAGGTAAACTAGAATCATAACTGAATACGGGAGGGGATCGATCTCCAACCAATCACTCCTCCAACGGAGCCAATCCCACTAGCTCAAACTCTACCTCTGTAACAAAACTATGGTTCCATGAAACAAAACCGCAAGTTTAAAGGAAATGCCATATGAGATTATGAAATCTTAGCAAGTAAGCAACCAAACAGAGTCAAGAGTTTAAAATACATTCATGCAACCAGCACATTTTGTCGACACTCCCGCTTACGCTTGGGATCGGACAAAAGCCGAGACGTCGGAGATAAACAACATAAAAAAGTTCACCCCTCGTTCTTACTTAAGTTCGAGCATGCATTTTAAAACTAAAAGCAATGCATAGAAAATCTTGTAGCGAAAAAAGGTCAAGCCATTCTAAATTTAGGCAAAGACTTAAAATTTTTACTTTACGTCACATGGTATAACAAATTTAAGATCCCAAAATAAATTTCATATTAATAGCATTGTCAATTGTCTCAACTTCCACAAAATAAGTATGTCCCAAAACATCGGGACCCATTCAAAATATAATAACGATATAAACATGCAACAAAACCCATGTGCTAACCCCCACAATAGTCCACTATCTCAGGGCTCATCCTTAACCTCTTTAACCTCGGGACCATGTAGGAATTGCCCCAAGCTCATCCGACCGCAACGCAGGAGACCTCTTCCTGCCTCTGAGGTATAAATGTGGTCCATAAATAGAGACCCGTCGGACCCCAAAGAGAGACAGTACCCAGTGCATTACCGTCCAGTAGCCTTGTAGAGAACCTTCGATCGTATGTCTTTTATAAACTGGTTGTACAAGATAGGGGTCACTACATCAAAAGGTGGAGAGATCACCAGCCCATTAGTGGGCTGGAAATCCTTCCCAGCATCAAGGTCGTCGTCGTTATCTCCTTCAATGACTTCAATCTCCCCAACATAGGATGATAGTGAAAACATAAAAGAATGAAATTTCGAGAAATTTTAGTAAGTACACAACTATCTCAACACTCCTGAATGAACAGAGAGTTTTACTGGGACACTACCTCATCCCAGCCTTTGAGATTCTTATAAAAATTTTAAATCTTTTTTTTTTCTTTGGAAACATGTTTGATTCAAAAACATGATTTTCATGCTTCATGCATGTGACATGCAACCTTAGTGCTTAACGTGTGAATCATGGGACTAGTTTCAAATGCACACTTTGACATGATTCCATCTCTACTTCATATAAAAGTACACAAATGGGCTTAGCACACGAATAGGGGCTCTCGGCTTCTACCACTAAGGTTGGGCCGAGACCCCTTCAAGGCCACTTCTTAAGATTTTCTTTCTCTGTCCTCTTCCATATACTTTCCAAGCCCTGATAAAATTAACTAAATATTTTTAACACCACTAAGAGGGGTTGATCGAATCCTATAGTCTTTAGGATTAATATTTTAATCACTTTTCTTTCCATCAAATTAACACACTTAATTCTATATATGGAAACCGAATTATCATGCTATGGAATCCTTCTAGTTTTCATGCTGCTAACTTTCCAAGTATTCAAGACTTAATCATCATCTAAAAGAATGGTTGATCATTTAAAAACTCACCCGTAAAAACCTTCAAATCCGCAACCTCTATATGCACCAATCTAATCTTTTTCAAACTCCAAACTTTATCTTAACATACATGCATATTATCACCATTCATTATATCAATCATTCTATATTCACCCTTTGCAACAAAGTAACTAAATCCACTAATGTATATAACATTTAACTTAGAATGATACATTAACCAAGCATGGATTTTTGTTACTAACTAAACAAAGTATTTCTTCAAATAATCTAACCTAGCATCATCCACATCTAACAAGCTTAATCTTAGTCATGCATGCATTTTATCACTATATACCATATCAATATGCTTCATTTTCTTTTGCATCAAATCTGCTAGATCCATCAACATAATATAAATTCAAGCCTAAAATAACATATGACTTAAGCATGGATTTATAACTAGATCAACAAAGCATCTCCTTTAAGAAAGCCTAGCATGGCATCATCATACAACAAACAATACAACCACATTCACTCAAATATATATACAAGAAATGGTAGAGTCAAGATAAGAATGCACTTACAAGACTACCAAGTAGAAAATATTAGCTCTGAAAATATATAAAAATAATCCATTAAAATAATTTATAAGCATATAGTTTAAAGAAAATTTCTTAGGGATATAAGAGCTTGGTGTGTGCATGTGACCTAACTTAGGTTTCTATTCTTGAAATTGCTTAGGACATTGCTTATCTCTTCAAATGTATTTCTCCTTAAGAAAACTTGCTTCAAGATCCACTAAACTTAGGATATTCTAGTGTTTAGAAGGTGAAAGAAAACAAGGCAAAGTGAGAGTAGAGAGGGAAGCTTGTTGCCGTGAGGTATGGAGTGAGAGTGTGTGTGTGTGCAAGTGAAGCAAACAATGTGAGAAAGACCAAGGCATAGGGCCATTCGGCCATGGGAATTTCTTAGGCTTCTAGGCACTTATTTTCCTAATTTTAGGATTGACCTTTGATGGATTGAAAGACCCATTTGATTGACTTTTATCAATAGAGTACAATCATGCATATTTCTAGCTTACACTTAGGTTGAGCTCTTCCTTCCCTTTTCATCTATGGTCGGCACCCCACATAGGCAAAACCCCTCAATTTCTTTCACATCACCATTCACACACTCATCCATCACCTCACAAGTCCCTCACCAAGATCTCAAGATCAAATTTTTGGGGAATAGAGCATGCAACCTTCGGTTGGGCCTTT
Organism: Platycarya longipes; assembly: GCA_036559045.1. Classification (NCBI taxonomy): domain Eukaryota; kingdom Viridiplantae; phylum Streptophyta; class Magnoliopsida; order Fagales; family Juglandaceae; genus Platycarya; species Platycarya longipes. The sequence goes on along the minus strand of CM071803.1, from coordinate 16,429,951 downwards.
TCCAAGCCCAACCGAAACTCATCTCTCTTCCTCCTTTGTTTTTCCTTCCTCTCATGTGTTCCATCAATCACCACTCAACCTTACATTCTTACACACATAAGTCTCATCATTCTTACAGAATCCAATTTGTCCATTTACCTATATTTAGCAAAAACCCTAGGAAGACTAAAAGAGTGCATTCGGCTACCCCAAGCCAAATATCACGCGAAACTTTCCTCTCTTCCTCATACCAATTCTTCTTTCCAATGATAATTTCTTTTGACTTAGCACTCACCACTTCAAAGTTACTTCATCTTACTAGATCTCTCAATTGTCACTCATCTAGATTTGAAAGAAATTGTATGAGAAAACCCAATGAGAGGTTCGGCTAAGGCTTCACCGAAAATCCCTTTGCTCTCATTTATATTTCCATCAAATCCCTCGTGTCATTCTTCTAGATTTGGTATGCTCCTAAGAAGACTAAATGGAAAGACTCCTCCTTGCCTTACACGCCTACCAAGTTATCCAATGATGAGAAAGTCTCATCTTGGATTTCACACTTCTTCCTTCAAGAAAGCCACTAGTCAACCTTCCAACCACTAGTATTTTCTTACACTCACCTAACAATCTTTAACGACTCATTAGAGTTTTTCTAAGTGTGACATGTGTCTTCTCACATGGGTTAGGTTGACTCATGAATCCACCCTATGGGCCTTTGGGCTTTGACACACTACTTTGAGCCAATACCCTAGTCCATACTTCCCAATGCTCAATTCTAAGCCCAAGTCTCCATCCTTCCCCACTAAAATACTAATATTATTATTATAATAAATAATTAAGTAAAATAATAAGAAATGAAAATTCTGGGTCATTACATATTCCACAATACACACAATAAAGATGCAATAACAAAGCTACTCCCTCTTCGCAAAAAGGGAACGTTTATTCACACATGCCAAAAACCTCATTTTGACCCATAACACAAACAAAATATAAGTGTATAACATGATCTTCTCTCGGGATCTTCCGTACATCCTGGCTCCCTTCGTCACACCACATGTGACGACCGTGCGTGCAACTTCATAACGAGCGAGACCCAGCTTTGGGCCCAATGCGTACCGTGATCAAGGATCTTCCGTACTTTTCATTAATAAAAGCTCATTATTTTGCTTAACTACTAGAAGACAAGATATAAGTTTACAGGTTTTTTTGAACTTTCGCTCTTGATACTATTATTGTAAGAGCACATTCGAGACATAAAAAATAGTATATGTCTTCTTTAACATATCATCATTAGTGATTTTCTTACCACATAATTTTAATACCGAGCTGATTTTAAAGAGTGCAGAGTTATATTCATTAACACTCACAAAATCTTGCAACCTCAGGTGCAAGTAGTCATAACGAGCTTTTTGGATGATTACAGTCTTTTGATCCTCCCTAAAATTTTTCTACAAAATAAGAGGATCTTTTACCCTTGTGATACTCAGTTTTTAATTTTTTTGTGAAAATATTGACGAAAGAAAAGCATTGCTTTATCACGGTCCTGTAGGGATGCATGATTTTCTTCTCTTATTATATTTTCCAGGTTCATCGAATCCAAATGGATGTCAGCATCAAGAATCTAAGATAAATAATATTTTCTAGAAATGTTAAAAGTAACGAATTCCAATTTTGTAAGATTTGACATTTTCTATATATATAAATAATGAAATAAATATGTATATCTAAAAAAAGTGTTTATAAAATTATAAGAATAAAAGCAGAGTTTTATCAAGTAATAATAAGCAATGTAATTTTTTATATTTATCTCGAGGACTGTAAATAATATAATGAAAAACTTATTTGAAGTAAAAGACCACTAGCCTCAAAATCGATAGAGTTTCGTACTGATAACGTGTTATAAAATTAAAATTAAAATTTGTAATAGAATATAAAACTAAAAAAAAATTACAAAAAAATATTTGAAACTCTTTTTAGTTTTCAGGCACTGAATTGTTATATCCTCCGTACAAATATTTCACTCTCATATAAATAAGAAATTCAAGTCGGTTTTGAACGCACGTTACAAGTACTTCAAGGCTAAGTTAACTTAAAAGGATGACGTGTGTAGACCAATCATGTTTCAAAGTTTGTATAGTCGTAAATTAAGAGGGGTGACATGTCTTGACCAAGTAAAGGCCATCCACATATATGTAACAATACACACTTATATATGTATCGAAGGTTCACTCTTCTTCACGCTTAAACACACTACTTACAACTTGGGCAGATTTGGATTTAAATGAGAGTTGATCTGGTGATCGCGTTCAAAAAATAATATAATTTTAATGTGTGCTTTATATCAATATTTTATTTCTCGCATATCGCGTACTGTATCTATATTATCTAGATACACACATATTATATATCTATACTAGTAATATGTTACGGGTCTAAGCTGGCTCGTATGCCCATGTCAAAGTAATATTATATTTTGCTAAAGTAAAATATAAAATATAAAATGTAAAATTATTAAACAAATAACAAATTAAATAAGACTCATATAATTTGGAAAATTAAATTAGGTGGGACTTCAGATCATCTTTATGCCTACCATGCATGTGTCGTTAGAAAACATTTTACTAGTCATTATATTATTATTTTATAGTCACTTATATTAATTATTTTACCGCACTCAATATTTATACTAAAATTTATGCATTCATTTATATAAAATTAAAGTTAAATTTTGTTTGAGATATATCAATGAGAATAAATGCTTTAACTAAAAGTATTTTATCAAATAAATTTATAAATTAAAGTGACTTATGTGGTATGTTAGATTGTTAAAGTTACTCTTATATATAATAACTTACTTATGATAAATAAATAAATAAAGAAAAGAAAAGAAAAACTTCTTTGTAAGATAATATATTTGAATTTCACTTAATTTTTTTAATGTAATGATTTTTTGTTTTATATAATAATAGACATTAAAAAAAATTACTACCTTTTCTATGATTCATTCAATTAATAATTAGCATTTTAACCAATTCTATAAATATTCTCTTTCAATAAGAACAATACAATAAAATTTTCATTATAAATAATAATAGCGCTACATCAATTTTTTGGGTGATATTATTGGCTTGCTATAGCTTATAATTGAATATTTTTCCAGTCAAAATAATGTAGATAATAAAAATAAGAACAACTAAAATAATTGGTGAAGGGTAATGCAAAAAAATATCACTCGAGCAAAAATTACGTCTAATAAATCATCACTATTAAAGCAAGTAATTAAAAGCATTTTTAGTAATCATAGTTCTCCTCTCATCAAAATGATTGACCTGTCTTGATATTTACTTCATCGTAATAAAATTTACACATGAAAAATAGCGAAAAATGCTGAGGCCAAATGTAAATTACATTACTTCATTTGTGAGATCTTCCAAAATTGGTAGCTCAAATTGCTTCGATTACATCACAAGTCTCGATATATAGGCCCCGCTTGGATTCGGAGATGAGATGAGTTGAGATGAGTTTGGTTTATTTTTTAATATTATTATTATTTTGGGATTTGAAAAAGGTGTGTTGGAATTTGAAAAAGGTGTATTGGGATTTGAAAAAGGTGTATAGGAATTTATGTTTTGTATAAAAAATTATAAAAATATAATGATGAAATGGAAGTGAGTTGAGATGAGCTCAACCCACTTTCGAATCCAAGCAGGGCCATAATCTCCAATTACTAGTCTAGTTTGCATCCATGGGAAATAGGTGTTTCTCAGTAGTGGCTTTGATCTAAAAAAGGAGTATATTTGATTGAGAAATGAAAAAAAGATTGAGAACAGATCTTTTCATAATATTAAAAATACAAATGCAATCTCATGTCAGATGATGTGACACACTGATCGAGTTGCTTTTATTGAGTTTGCTTTTTATTTGAATCAGTTGTCCTCGGCCTTCTAACCAACTTTACTTTTTATTTTATTTTACGTGCTTTCATGCTTTGGGTCTAGGTTGATTATACATGCCCAGATAGAAGTTATAATGACTCATCGCGGACGTGTATATTTTACCTATGAGAAATGTTAAGAGAGTATCATACTCCAAATATTCTCTCTCATATAAATGGTGCATGATATTATTCATATATATTGTTTACATGAGGGAGTCCTCTCCATCATTTTTTCATATTATGCAATGCTAGGGATCCCAGGAGATATACCACAACGGTCTTGTGAGTTGCCACGTCAGTCAGTTATATAAAAATAAAATAAAAATACAATTGAAAGGAGGAAAAATTGCCACGTCAACCAGTAATTGAGTTCATAGAATTGGGCTTTTTAGGCATTGTATTATTAGTACGTGCAAGTAATAAGTGGGGTACCTACAATAATACCAAAAACACAAAAATATGGGTTAAGTGTAATTACGCCGTTTTATTAATGTCGCAATTAACAAGTGAAAATGCCTCATATTATTTACTGGTCGAAAAATATTGCGCTAGAGATGAGGATTGCCAGCGAGATCATGCCGAAAAATGGAGTCGGAAAATGGACTTCACCGGCACATTTATCTGTCACCGATACACACATAAGAGGCATTACACAGTCACATTCGGAATTGTTACGGCGATAAATTAACTTGTAGTGACGAAACAAAAGGTAGGGTCAAACTTATTGCGGCAAGAATATGTAATGCCGCTACAAGTTTCAAGTATTATTGCGGCGGTTTCTTTACTTGTAACGGTAGACACTGCACGCCGCTGTACGTTTTTAGCTGCATTTTATGTACCGTAATTGGGTGGATATGCACGACGATTTATGACCATTTGCTGCGACACAAAGTTGAGGGAAATAATAAAACAACACACCGGCATATTGAACGAGATAGAAGAGTAGCGTGCATATTGTACCGGCGAATTTCTGGCGCTGCAATATTTGCCGAGGATGCCATATTCTGGTCTAAAATCATGCTTTTAGGGATTAACGTTGCCGCTAGGGATGTAACAGGCCCAATTCAGTCTAACTTTTGTTAAAATATAGAATTAAATCAGTATTATCAATTTTGCAAAATATAAAATCGTTTACGTTCCAATTATTTCTCAAAATCGGTAGTATTAGTTTTATTAGAAAGGTTCGGTTTTTCTAGTTTTAATAAATTGTAAATTTTCAAAAATAAATCTATTTTAAAAAAAAAAAAACTGATTTGAAAATATGTTTTGTTAAAAAATTATAGTTTATTATAAAAATATGTTAGATTAATAAAAAATTGTTATATAAATAAAATCTGTAATAAAAAAATCGTTATAAAATCAAAATTGTTATATAAAAAAAATGTTATATGATAAAATTGTTTTAATTTATGTTTATATTTAAATCTTTATTTTATAAATATTATAATATTATTTATATATGATTACAAATTATATTATTATGTATTATATATAAAATTATATATGATATAAAAATCTATTATATATATAATATTAACAAAATAATTTAAAATATATAATTAATAGGATTGTCCGATTTGGTCCAGTTCCAAAATGGCTGGAACCAGAATTGAACCTTATCTTACCGATTTTATATTTTTAAAAATTGATTGCAAATCGGATTTGTCTAAACCCGATCTAATCAATCCGATTTGGACTGATCTGGCCAGGTTTACTAGTTTTCAATTTTTTTTCACACCCCTAATTGCCACGGATAAAACCAATGATTCTTGTAATGCAGAGAACATAGACAAGTTAGGACGTACCGTATCATTCCCTAATATTTATGCAATTTTATGGCAAGCTTGGGCTACGATGATAATTTGCAAGTTGATATACCATAGAGTAGTGATAGGGGTATAATTCTTTTATTACTCATTTATAATTTTTAGTGTATTCAAATTTTTTATTTTTATTTTTCTATCTTTTTTTAATTATTTTTTTAACATTTTTAATCATTAAAAAAATAAAAAATAAAAAATAAAAAGATATAACTTTATTAATATTCACATTCTTAATTATTAAATAAAATTAAAAATTAAAAATTAAAAATTAAAAAAAATTTAAATATAAAATAATTATAAATCTATCATTTTTCTATACGATATATTAACGTTGGGGGAACTCATTCATTAAATAATAAATAAATAAAGAATTTAAAATAGATAGAAAAAAAGACAAATATTTAGGTGACTCGTCATAGAATCTTACATCTACAAATTCATTATGTTGGACTAGTAGCTCCTACTTGCTTTATATCGTTTTTATATTTTTGTAGGGAGATGCTGGGGATCGGTCTGGCTGTCTCCAGCGTTTAAAGCAGCCCAATGTTAGTTGGGCTGCTTGATGATGAAAAATATATGAAAATAAAATAAAAAATATGATTAAATAAAAAATTAAAAATTAAAAATATACTAAAAAAATAAAATGAACAAAACATAATAAAAAACATAATAAAAAACACAATAAAAAAATAAAAACATAATAAAAAACATAATAAAAAATAAAATGAATATGAATTTAAGAGGATTCGGCCATGAAGCGAACGGAGCCGCCGCCGGTGGCGGTGGGCGACACCGCCCACGGGTCCGAAACGGGTTTAAGGCTGCCGGGGGCACACCGGAGCTCGCCGTCGTAGGGGTGAGGTAGCCTGAGTCCGCCAGTCCCGATGGAGGGAGCGGTGTCGCCCACCGCCACCGAAGGCGGCGTCGCCCACCGCCACCAGAGACGACGAGATTACTTTTGTTAGGGGGCAGCCCGTCTGCCACCAGATTCCTCATTTTTGTATATCAGTCAATTTCTTTTGGCTTTATCTATTCTGACAACGGGTTTCTAATCAGCTGGACTCTAATTCATTTTATATTCAGGAGCTAATGCATAAAAAAACCCATTAATTGGCCATTATTGGATGGTTAAGCACCCCCATGTTCTATGGTTTTGTGTCACTTTCCTTCACCATACACCGATCTGCATTATCAATAATCACAACGACTGTTTCAGCACTACCATTCTTGTTCAAGAAAAACACTCATCTCTTTCTCTCTTTCTCTCTCTCTCGAAAATGAACTTGCTTCTTCTCTCAAAACCCATTAATTGGCCATTATTGGATGGTTAAGCACCCCCATGTTCTATGGTTTTGTGTCACTTTCCTTCACCATACACCGATCTGCATTATCAATAATCACAACGACTGTTTCAGCACTACCATTCTTGTTCAAGAAAAACACTCATCTCTTTCTCTCTTTCTCTCTCTCTCGAAAATGAACTTGCTTCTTCTCCTAATCACGATGACGATCTTCTTCTTCCTCTTGAAACTCCTGCACTCAGTTTTATGGTTGCCGTGGAGAATCCAAGACCATTTCCGCAGGCAAGGCATACGAGGCCCTCCCTACCGTCCTGTTGTCGGAAACATGCCGGAGATTCGCCGGATGTTTGCCAAAGCTCAGTCGAAGGCCATGTCTTGGGACGACCACGACACCCTTAACAGACTGGTTCCGTACTATTCCGAGTGGTCGGCTGCGTATGGGAAGACGTTTCTGTATTGGTTAGGGTCTAAGCCCAGGCTGGCTATCGCCGATCCTGACATGATCAAGGAGGTCCTCATCGACAGCAGTAGATCATTTGACAAGTCTGAGACGTTTAGCCCTCCGACGAAGATGTTCTTTGGACAAGGAATAATTGCATTGAAAGGTGAGAGATGGAGCCTTCACAGAAGAATCGCAAACCATGCTTTTAAGATGGAGAAAGTTAAGGTAATTTTTCAATATCAGTACTTCTCTTCGATCGTATTCGTTCGTTTATATGTTTTTTAGTCAAATAAAATTCATTTAATATTATAACATTCATTTAATGGCAGGCTTGGGTGCCAGAGATTGTGGCTAGTACTAGAGAGATGCTCCAAAAGTGGGAAGAAGAGAGAGAAGGAGACGAATTCGAGATGGAAGTGCACAAAGAACTTCATAACCTTTCAGCAGACATAATATCTAGAACTGCATTTGGAAGTAGCTTTGAGGAGGGGAAGAGGATCTTCATGTTACAAGAGCAGGAACTACAACTTGTCTCCCGAACGCATAGAAGCGTCTACCTTCCTGGTTTCAGGTGATTAAATACATAATATCAATGAATCTCATCATAGGCTTATTTTACTGTTCTTAATTACTTTCCAAGACAGTTAGGACAAGGATATCACTATTTAGAACCGGAGTACAGCTTGTACGCCAAGTCCTCTAGATTTCATTTGCTTTGCTATATATTATTTCCCATTCGATGAGTACTATATATATTCACGAAAGAGCAATTAGGCGTCTCTTTATCTTAGATTATGTTATCTACAATCGAGTAATGTTATATATAGTTGTTGACATCATAAATGATCTGCAATCATTTTAAAATAGAGTAAAATTTAATAAATTAATTTTTTTCTTCTAAATCTTTGATTTATTTACTTTTTGCAATATGATTATGTGACGCTTGTATACTCATGATTGCAATTATCACTTGTCATGATCTATATATCAGCTAGTATGACTAGGGATCGATGAAGGAAGTCACGAAGAAAAACATTAATACATGTGAATAAACAATATCATGTATAATGTACATATAGGTTTTTGCCCACTAAAAATAATAGAGAGAGGTGGAGGCTTGAGAAGGAATCACGAGAAGCCATTCAAATGCTGATAGAGAACAATCAAAGATCAAAAGGGAGAGAAAGTTCAGAAAATTTACTTGGTCTCTTGCTATCTTCTCACAAAAATCACGATGGTGAGGAAGAGAAATTGGAGGAGACGGAGATCATAGATGAATGTAAGAATTTCTACTTTGCTGGAAAGGAAACAAGTGCTAATCTTTTGACTTGGGCACTCATCCTTCTAGCATCACATCAAGAATGGCAAAGTGAGGCACGCAAAGAAGTTTTCAAGGTTTTTGGAGATAATCAACATCCCACAGCTGAGAATTTAAACGTTCTTAAGATGGTGAGTTCAAATATTCCTTACTTTCCTGCCCATTATTGTTGCATCAATTGATAAAACGATCTTAAGATGCAACAAGCTTTCATTTCATTGATAAAACCAGTACTCGTCACATGATATATTATTTGGATTCAAATTATAGGTTTCGTATATAGGTTTTGATAACCTATATGTTTGTCATTTTCAATTATATTTTGTTCATTATATATTATTATGTATAAAGATATATTATATTATATAAAAAACCTATTATTTGAATTAAAATTCAGCCGCCAGCAGATATATTCCAAGCTGATCCTGCATTGAATAGAACATAGTTATAATTGCTTACGACTAATTAAGTACAAGTAGAGACATTGTAATTCTAATAGAATTACAATTAAATATTATAATTGTATTGACCCTATATATATAATATTTAATATTGAATTCTAGACTTCCTTTGACAATAATATAACTCATTTGGAATTCACATACTAATTTACCATATATCGATCTGATCTGTGTTAATCAAAGAAAATGTTTGTCAGGATAATTTTAGAGAATCTTAATACACAATAAATTAACAATGACAGAAAAACTGGTACAGACATTGTGATATCTATATTATTCTCATGAGTTTAATCACTCAAATAGATATTTAGCATGAAATGGATGGCAAACTATGCTCAACCCATGACATAGTGTAAATTTCTTATTGATTCTTAGCAGGTGAGTATGATATTGAATGAAGCACTTCGCCTCTACCCTGTGACTCCAATATTACTGAGGCAAACAACCAAACGAGTAAAGCTAGGGAAACTTGACATTCCAACAGGAACACAGCTTGGTTTGCTCATGACTGCTGCCCATCATGATACTAAGATATGGGGAAAAGATTCACATAAGTTCAATCCATTAAATTTTTCTGACTCTCGAAAGTGTTTAACCTCATATTTTCCATTTGGGTTGGGACCCAGAATCTGTGTAGGTCAGAATCTAGCCCTAGTTGAGACAAAGGTGGCACTGGCTATGATTGTCCAACAATATTCTTTTACCATGTCACCAACTTATGTTCATGCGCCAATGATATTAATGAGCTTGGAACCTCGACATGGTGCACAACTCCTGTTTAGGAGGATTACTGCTTGAAGCTTGCAGCCTGATCAATTTGGAGTAGCACAACTCTCATTTTGGAGGATAATTGACTAAAGGTTGCAGCCTCTTGTGGTCATGCCGCAATAAATGGCCGTTATGGCTCAATTTGGAAATGTTTGTGTATTGTACGTGTTTGTTTTTTTATTTCCTCAAATATCTTTGATTTGCTTTGTGAGTTTGGATGTTATGTGTTTTAATAAATGGATATTTGTAACCATTTGTAAAGATCTTTTGAGATACTTTTTTTAAGTTCTATAAAAGTGGTAGGACTCATTTATGAATTTGTATGGAGGGTGTAAGAAATATTTTAGTTTAAAATAACCTAACAACCACTCTATGGTGGCTACCACCACGTACATTTTTAGCTTTGTTGACCAAACTAGATGATGCTATTGGCTTTGACAATCAAAAATGGACATAGTTCGCCAATTTTTTTTAGCATTCTTGTTAGATTGAGTAGAATGAAAACAGAGAAAACATAACAGATTTCGGAATTCTTCTCATTGTAATCCATATGTGGTGTTGTATTTATATATACACTGTGAAAAGAATAAAAAGGGAATACAAGTTGTTATGTGTAACTATAGACAATAACAAACTTATTACCACTACAAGATTTTCGGGTTTTTGCCACATATTCTTTGTCCACCATATACAATTGTGGCAAATAGTATGCTAATGACACGAAAAGTGTTCGTGGGAAAAGAAATAAGTTTTTTACCATGAGAGAATGCCGAAAAGTAAAATTTTGTAAGAAAAAATATTTTACAACGGCAAACAACAATTTTCGCTGCAAAATTATGTCATGGCAAAAAAAATGCAGTCATTGTTTATTTTAATTTTTGCTACGAGAAAAAAATTTTGTGGGAAAAAGGTGGGCCATAAAAACCTTTTTCCCACACTCCTTGTTGTGACTAATAAATTTATAGATGATATGATTTTTTTGAAAGATATTGGTTTTTGTAGCAAAGAAAAACTTGAAGGAAAAATCATTTTGCTACGAAATAAAATTTTTTGCAATGAGTTGTTGTCATCCCAAATAAATCTGAGTGAAAATATTTCCCATAAAGAAACGCCGTCGTTTTTTCAAAATTGTATAGTTTAAAAAAATTATGTTATTTAAATAATTTTTATTTAAATAATCTTTAATTCTTTAAAAAGATTATATAATATTCACAATTTAAATTAATGTTCATGATTCTATTTACATAGATAATTTTTATTTTTATAAAATTATTTTTGATAACTTAGTATTATTTTATTTTATAATGAAATAATATTATTTTTAGTATTTAAAGTTGATTTAAAATTAATCACATTATATTTACAATTTTAAGTATCTATTTTAACTTAATTTCTTTATAGATTTAATATCTACCATTAGATCAAAAACCTAGATCTAACGGTAGAATAAATATATAAAGGGATTCCCTTCATCTTCCAGAGGCCGACACTCACGTTCTCCCTCCCCTCCATGCCTCTCGAGTCTTGACTCCCTCAATTAGGCGAACCATCGTGCGCCACCGTCGTGACCACGAAGTCGCCGCTTCGGCTCTACCAGCGCCACCACATCTTCCTCCCCTAGCCTGACGCTGAACCCCAAGGTCTCTCCCTCCCGCAGCTCTCTTCCCCTCTCGGACCTCCCATGCACACCACCTAGCTCCACCTCAGCCCAACCTCGCGTTGCCACCCAAGAGCATGCCAGACCTCCTCCTCCGAACCTCCCCAGCTCCACCACGATCTTTCTCTCTCCTTCCCGAATCCTAGGTCTCTCCCTCACGGGTCTTGTGCCACTGGCGTGTTCTCTGCTGCTGTCCAAGACCTGCTGCCGTGAGCCACCATCGCCTCCTCTAGACATGTTGCCGCATCACCACGAGCAACTCAAAGACACAGCAGCACCTTCCGCACGCTCTCCTTCCCTATCGAACCCTTAAGCATAGTAAAACCCTACATTTATGTCTTAAGTGCTTTATTTTAGAGTTATAGAGTGGTGTTGATTGCTTAGACATATTTATATTCATGGATATGCAGTATTTTGACTGTGGGGAGAAATTTTAACTCCAAAGGCATGCACATATTTGGTCCCTGCAAAGATGAGGATTTGCATATCTTTCCAAATACTTATCTATGTAATCCACCAATTGATAGTTATTTTACTGATAGCATTTCTTTTCCACACAGTCTTTTCAATCTTCATGACATTAATCTAATATTGAATGTTTTTGTTCACTCCCATTTTAATATAGCATAAAGTCTTCCTAAATTAAATGCATATCAACTTAATGCTCATTTGCCAAATGTATAATTGTATAGTATGTATAGTTATAGCTAGGTCCAAGCGCGCTTATGAATATTTATGATTAAGTATATGCAAGGAAAAAATTAGTGTCGGAAAGAACAAAAAATTATGCAACCTGGCGGTAGGTTCATGTCCAGGTTGCGTGTAAGAAACTAATATTAATGCTTATCACTTGTAAGTACTAGGTGTCCCTTCCAATTAAACACAATAAATTGGGACTATTATGCACGTCTTTAATGTATTCATTAATGTTTATATTTGATATGAGTTATTAGTAATCAACTATAACTCATATCAAATATAGTAATCAACTATAACTCATATCAAATATAAACATTAATGAAACTTTTACTTATCAAAAACTTTTACTTATAAAAAACAAATGAGTTATAGTTGATTACTAGTCTCGGCTTTTCTCTATACCAATTAAATAAGACATGGAAATATGACCTTGGATGGTTGTGGTGTGTGCTACTTTTAACCTTTTGCAGCCTAAAAAGCCTCCATCAAGTTAGAAGCTGTTGGGTACATGTAGGTGCAAGATCAATCATGAACATCTCTCCATGACATATCCCATGGAGTCACAGGCAGTAATGAAATGCAAAATAGTTGCATGTTATAATAATATTCTATGGATGTAATAATTTAAGGAGGTAAATAAACAATCCTCCTACCCTGTTTCTGTCCTTGGTTGTGAACCTGTTTATGTCCTTGGTTGTGAACCTGTTTATGTCCTTGGTTGTGAACCTTTTGGTTACTTTATACCTAGCTATGGTTTTGTATCTATATTTGTGTCTGCAAGTGCTTTTTAGTTTTGCTTGTCAATTCTGTAGAAAATTCTGTAGGTTTTGTACGCAGATCATATGCTAAAGCCACCATCTTTGGGGAGAAGTAATATTCTCTGGTTGTAGGAGCTACTCTTGATCCTATTGCTGCATTGGGTAGCAGAGATGCATTAAATAATATAATTTGATTGGTAATATAATTTTCTTAATGTTAACTCTTCGTGCAATTGTTCACATTTATGCACGGTCCTTGCATTATATGATCTGATTATTAATAGGAATATATGACAATCACATGTCAGAAGGAGAAATAAGTTCATGTGTTTTAAGTCTTGTTTGCTTGGTTTTAGTATTTTTACTAAAAACCCTTTGTAGAGAGGCTGCATAGGCCTATTATTTGGAAAGCAATCTTACTTATTTTGGTTTCAATTTTTTTAGGTTTAGTTGGTATTGAAAAAAATGACGCCAGTTCAGAAAATTAAATTTATTTAATATGATTAAATTCTGCACAATTAAATTTAGTTAACACATCTATTTAACTCTCACCGGAGAAAAACATACGTATTTAGCTATGGAAGAAAATGATAGAGATTGAAAATATTTTTCACCCCTGCTGCCTGCACTACTTAACTTCTAATTATTGCCTCAAAAGATGTAATATGTTAAAAATGTTGTGAGGAATCATATTTAACATTCAGGTCTATTGTTGTTAGGAATCACAAATTCCCACTTGATGTGAGGTTGTAGCAAACAAGGTAAAAAGTATATACTGCTACACTAATGCTAAGCTCCATTTTTTTCACATATCCCCACTTGGCATAATTTTAGTTGTTCTGAAATTATTATTAACATCAATTTGAATATCCAAACTTTATATATAATTTTTTAGCTTATATTATGAAGTTATTTTATAATTTCTACATTTGTTTTTTCCTGAATTTTTTTAGTATTTGGCGTGAACAAAACTCTTGGCAAATACTTTTGCCCACAAAAGGCTATTTTTTACTATGAAATTTCCCCGTGGACATATAGAACTGCATACGATTAGACTTGGTGGTAAAAAAGCGTTTGTTGCAAGTTGATAAGAGATAGTCTGGTGCTAAAATTTTTTTTATCACGAACTATTTCATAGTGCAAACCTATTAGCCACGACAAAATTTTATAGCAAAAAAATAATAGTCACAAGGTTATAACATTTTTAAATTTTATTCCCACGAGCAAAATTGGCTATTACCACGGAAAATGTTGAGGGGAAAAATATTTATTTGCCACGAAATTATATGGCCCGTGGCAAATGCTCTCTTACCAGAAGTTATATGCCACGGACGTCCCACGAATCAAATTAGTGGGAAAAATATTTTATCCACTAAAATCCTATTTTTAGACACAAGTACCCTTCTTGGCAAAAACTCGAAAATCGTATAAGACCTCTCCTAGGGACCATCCGTACACTCTGGCTCTCTTTGCCACACTGTAGGTAACGACCACGTATGTAACCACACCGTAGGGAACAAGCGATGTCAAGCTAACCACATCCAGCACGTACCATGATTAGACATCCCCTAGCCCCCACCAGCAGAGGGGCTACGGAGTTGGCATAAAAGCGTTACCATCCCGTCCGATCCCGTTGTCGCCCAGTGACAACCCATGGGATATCACTCAGTATATTCTGCTCCCGAGTGACCAGAGGAGCTCCACCGGGATAATGCTCCATCCCGACTTGAGGTCATGATACACATGCACATGAAAACCATTAACACATGAAAATCCAGTTTTCATTCCCAACACATGAACATGCATGCAATTATACGAAAACTCAATTTTCCTTTACAAACATGAACATGCGTGCACAATGCAATGCATACAACAATACACAAAATATCCAACCACCACCCAATATACAATATTTGTTATTGCAAAATCTATTTAAATCTCAAAATTTATTTGGGAAAATACTTACAGCGCTAAAAACATAGGTTTTCGAACAAGCGTTGATACACAGTACTCATAGTGAGTCACTTCGTACGGTGGGTTAGAATACTCAGTTTGACACCAAAATCTAGAAGAATACTCATTGGAGGGTGGGGAATCTCATGAAGGTGGTGGTGAAGTGGTGCAACCACCAGAAGGTGGCAGATCAAGCTCAAAATTGGTGAAAACTCATTTTCAGGTTTATGCTCATACACGGAAGGTGGCGCCACGGATGGAAAAACTAAGCTAAAGGGGTGGTCGGCTGAGTAAGGGGAACCTTTTGGTGGTGGACAATGGCCAGACGGTGATGCAGCAAAGAGACACTCGTTTAAAGACCCATTTTGGGTAGAGGAGGAAATGACGGAATTGGGTGGTTTTGAGCGATAGGTTTTGCTCACCGGTGAAGGGGAATGGTGCTAGGAGGTGGCCAAAGCCATGGGTGGCCAGAGGCAGCGGTGGCGTGGCCTGAAAAGACAAGATACCCATTTCGGGTTAGGAGGCCGCATGAGGAGGTGAGGTCACCGTGAAGCACATCAACGGCAGGGGAGGCTTGCCGGCGTATGGAGGTGGGTTTGGGCTGGGTGGTGTCGCCGGATGGCAGCACACGGCGGGGTTGGGCTTTGGGCACACAGAAGGGAGGGTAAAAAGGGGAGGCTGAGCGAACGGGCTAGAGGGGGGGGGAATGCAGGGGAGAAAAGAAAAAGATAGAAAAAGGAAAGAAGAAAAAGAAAAGAAAAAGAGAAAGGGGAAAAAGAAATAAAATCTAACTAAGAAAAGAGAACAATAAATTAAATAAAAAGTCAAACGAAAACACTACAATTCAATATTAATAAAATAAAATATTTAAAACCCAACGATAAAAAAATTTAAATTAAAGAGCAATTTAAATACAATACATTAATTAATATAAAGAAATCACATTAATTTAAATTCTACAACTTAAAATAAAACACAAATAAAACAATGAAAAACACATTGAATTTAAAATAACAGAACCATTAATTATAATAATTTAAATAATCCATAAACACGTAAATACGGGATATCACACTCGTGCTAATAACGTATTGTAAAATTAAAGAAAAGTAGCGAGAGAATTGAAATACCACAATATCTAAAATTAATTCTTCAGAAACTAAGGTCAGGTTTGCTTTGGGAGACAAAACTAAAAATTTTAAATTCTTCTCAAATTCATCATTACATGTTTTTCAAATCTCCAAACAAAATATAATAAAAAATTCAACTTTTTTAATTTCCAAAACCACTTTTTCAAATCCCAAAACAAAACTAATATTAAAAATATATATTACAACAATATTTTATTATTTTTTTACTTTTATCTCATTTCATTTTATTTCATCTCATCTCTACGTATTATTTTCCTAAACTTTCTTCTTGTGTGTCTACTACAAATATTCTTCAAGACACTCTTTTTTAGGAATAGAATATACATTATATTAAATGAGTACATGAATGTCTTAGGAAATGCCAATACATGAATCAAAATGATACATCAACATGGAAAATAGGGATACATAAATATGGGAGAATTCTTATGGTTGTCCATCAAATACATTCTATGTATTTACAACATCAATAACCCTGGCCACCACTTTTATAGGAATTTTAAAACCTTATCTCCATTTATTTAACACAAATATTTAAAAATATCCATGTATTTTCAACAATACATAACATCCAAACTCATAAAGCAACAAACGGTATTTGAGGAAATAAAAAAAACAAACATGTACACACAAACATTTTCAAATTGAGCCCTAAACCTACGTTGTGGAATGCGCCCAAGTGCTGCAACCTTTAGGCAATTATCCTTCGAAACACTCCAAAACAGGAGGTGTGGTACTCCATGTTGAGTTGCAAGTTTCAGGCAATAATCCTCCTAATTAGGAGGTGTGCACCATGTTGAGGTTTCACAGTTATCATTATCATCGGTGCATGAACATAAGTTGGTGACATGGTAAAAGAATATTGGCGGATGATCATAGCCAGTGCCACCTTTGTCTCAACCAGGGCTAGATTTTGACCTGCACAAATTCTAGGTCCTAGCCCAAATGGAAAATACGGGGCTACATGTTTTCGAGACTCGAAAAAATTCAATGGATTGAATTTATGTGCATCTTCTCCCCATATCTCAGTATCATGATGGATAGCTGTCATTAGCAAACAGAGTTGTGTTCTTGTGGGGATGTCGAGTTTCCCTAGCTTAACTCGTTTGGTTGTTTGCCGTAACACCATTGCAGTTGCAGGGTAGAGGCGAAGTGCTTCATTCAGTATCATACTCACCTATTCAGAAAACAAGAACTTTATACTCCTTCCTGGTTGAGTAACATTTGACATTCATTTTGTGAAATTATCACTTGTCCTAAAAGCTTGAATTGATGGAAAGAAATAGATTTTATTATTTTATATTTTAACATTCTCCTTTGCTTATGGGTCAGACTTTCCTGTCCAAGAAGTGAAATATTTAATTAAATAAGGTAGGCATAGACTCAGGGTTCAAACTTAGAAGCTTTGCTTTGATATCATGTAAAATCACTACTTGTCTCATAAGTTTAAACCGATGGGAAGAGGTAGTTAGATTTTATTATATTTTATATCTTATCACATCTCATGCTAAATATCTATTCGACTGATTAAAATAAGCATAATCACGAAACAAGTTAGAATGATCATGGGTTAAATAATGCATAAACATGAATAAATAAGGAACTAGGAAAATTATCGTATGCTAAGATTATAATTTCTAATTATACATTCAAACATTTTATATCCTTTAAGCCTAAAATATAAAATGAATAAAGCCTAAATGAGCTTGACGATGCAAAAAAGCGTGTTATCATCTAATTTAAAATATTGCTTAACAATGAAATGAAAGTTTGTTGATGCTACAATAATGGGCAGGAAAGTGAGGAATATTTGAACTCACTATCTTAAGGTGGGTTAAATTCTCAGCTGTGGGATTTTCTTTATCTCCACAAATCTTGAAGACTTTCTTCCCGTGCCTTAATTTGCCATTCTTGATGTGATGCTAGAAGAACGAGTGCCCAAGTCAAAAGATTACCACTTGTTTCCTTTCCTGCAAAGTAGAAATTCTTACATTCATCTATCATTTCCGTCTCCTCCAACTTCTCATATTTACCATCATGATTCTTGTGAGAAGATTGCAAGAGACCAAGCAAATTTTCTGAACCTTCTGATCTCCCCTTTCTTTTATTGCTCTCTATCAACGTCTGAATGGCTTCTCGTGATTTCGCAAGCCTCGACCTCTCTATTATTCTTAGTAGGCAAAAACCTACAAATGATTGTACATATATATTATTTGATCATTCACATTGTGAATTCTGTCATCGATCCCTATTGTTATCAATTAGTGTCATTGGACATAACGTAATCCAGGAAAAAGAGCGGCCTTATTGTTCTCTGTTCATTCAAGGCAAATAGTCCATGATATACGGAACAAAACTTATTTGCCAAAATCACTAGACTTTCGCAAATATATATTATATAGTACTACTCATCGAATAGGAAATTAACCCACATGCCTCCTCTAGGATCTCGCTGGCTGCCATGAGTGGTTCTTCTAAGTCTTGGACTTCTTGTCCTCTTGGTTTCCACTGGCCGACACCTTCACTTGCCGCCACAGCCACTTTTTGGTGTACTTTTAGATTCTTCTAAAGTTGAAAATGCGGAACCATATCTGAGTACAGATATAATCTATTTTTTCCCTTATTTATTTTCCCTTTGCTGCTTGTTTTAATTTAATCAAAAGAAAACACAGTTAGTCACTAGGACTTTTAGTCCTTAAAATGTGTTCCCTAATCCATCTTAGAATGGATGTGAAGCTATTAGTTTGTTTTGTTGATTGTTACTCTGTCTTAGACAGAATTGGCTATCTCTCAGATGGTGATCTGGAGAGGTTTGCAATCCAGGCTAGACCATGTTAGTCATGTTTAGTGTACTGAAGAGCTACAGCTCGTCGTTAGTTGGCTCGTAATTTAAGTTTCAACTCAAATTGTAATAGTTGATATTAATAAATGCATATTGGTTTCCTTTTCAAAAAAAAAAAAGATGACTTCGGTACTAAATAATTGTATCCTTGTGTCAACGTTTTTGGAAAGTTAAGAATAGTAAGATAAGCGCATGATGAGATTCATAGATATTGTTTATTTAATGTTCACCTGAAACCAGGAAGGTAGACGCTTTTATGACTTCGGGAGACAAGGTGTAGCTGCTGCTCTTGTAACGTGAAGATCCTCTTCCCCTCCTCAAAGCTACTTCCAAATGCAGTTCTAGATATTATGTCTGCTGAAAGGTTTCGAAGTTCTTTGTGCACTTCCATCTCGAATTCCTCTCTTCCTCCTCTCTCTTCTTCCCACTTTTTGAGCATCTGTCTAGTACTAGCCACAATCTCTGGTCACCCTGCAATTAATTGATTATTAATTATAATATTTAATGAATTTTAGTTTGCTAAAAAAGATCAAAACGATGAATACAAATTAAGGCACTAGTATTGGTATTGAAAAATTACCATTACTTTCTCCATCTTAAAAGCTTGGTTTGCGATTCTTCTGTGAAATCTCCATCTCTCACCCTTCAATGCAAGTATTCCTTGTCCAAAGAACATCTTAACCGGAGGGGTAAACTCAATCATCCCAAACGATCTACTGGTGTTCATGAGGACCTCCTTTATCATGTCAGGATCAGCGATAGCCAGCCTGGGATTAGACCCGAACCAATACAGAAACGTCCTCCCATACACAGCCGACCACTCGGTATAGTACGGAGCCAGTCTGTGAAGAGTGTCGTGGTCGTCCCAAGACATGGCCTTCGACTGGGCTTCGGCAAACATCCGGCGAATCTCCGGCATGTTTCCGACGACAGGACGGTATGGAGGGCCTCGTAAGCCTTGCCTGCGGAAATGGCGTTGGATTCTCCACGGCAACCATAAAACCGAGTAAAGGAGTTTCAAGAGGAAGAAGAAGATAGTCATCGTGATCAGGAGCAGAAAGTGCCGAAACAGTTCGGTGATGCTAAGATTAAACAAAGCGCTGATCATGATTCGTAATGATCAATATTAATAGAGAAATACTAAACTCATAAAGGGCTATCAACTGGAGATAATGGATTTAGGGCCGGTTTGAATTAAATTTATCATTATAATTTTTTTAATTTTAATATAAAATATAATTTTTTAAATTTTAATACAAATTTTTAATTTTAATTTAACTTTTTAAAATTTTAAAATAATAATAATATTAAAAAATAAACTAAATTCATTTCAATTCATCTTATTTCTTAATTTAAACCAAATTCTAGTATTTGTTTAATATTTTTTTATTTAATGTTTAAAAATATATTTTTTTTAAATGTTGTATATTTTAATTTTTTAAATATTTAAATATATTAAAAAAATACATTAAAAAAATTTACACTGAATTCCAAACGAGATCTGGCTCTAGGACCACCCTGACTAATAATGCAGACCGGATTATGGGAAAGGAAATTCACGCAAGAGCCGAGGATTAAGACCATTGAATATTGCGCGCGTGACCCTCGTGGCCAATTAATGGGGCTTTTATGCATAAGGTGTGTCCCGTGGATATATATAAGGCAATGGCATATACCGTTTAAAAAATTAGATTTTTTTACGGTTCAAATAAAAATAAAATTAAAAAATCTAATTTAGAAGAATCAATTTATAAAATAAAATTTAGAAAGAGACAAATATTAATTTTTTATATAATTTATTTCATAAAAATATCTTTCAAAATTTGATTTTTATCAAGTTTTAAAAATTTTAGAAGGGTCAGAACCCCTCAAGCCAAAGGATAGTTCCGCCGTTGAGTCTAAGTAATAAATAAATAGAGAAATATCTATTTTAGAATAAGATTAATTAAAATAAATTTATTTACAAATAAAAAATTTTAAAAATCTGAAAAATTCATTTTATTTAGTCTTAAAATTGACGCATTTCTATGTAGACTGCAATACAGTCCATATTTGATGGACTGTAAAAAGAATTGTTCTATATATATAATATGAATTACGCTGTCTCAATGATTTAGCTATTGTTAAGTCTAAATTAAAATTAAAATTTATTCTTTTGACTATAATGCATATAATTTAGTTAAATGTATTATATTAGTTTAGTCATTTCAAAGTTCAAATAATAATATAATATTATATATTTTAATAAAAAAATAATTTTTTTTTAAATTTTGCAAAAAAATTTAGTAAACAATAAATTTTTATTTTTATTTTGCAAATACATTTAATATATTAAATATTAACAATAAATTATCTTTTCCATGTCCAAAATATATATGATTTAAAATAAAGGTTACAAACATTGTTTAAGCTCAAATACAGGAGCTGCAAAAATGCTACAAAAACTAATTCAAAGTCCCGAATGCTGCAAAAATCTTCACATAGAGTGCCTGCTTGGAGTCTTTGCCTACTAGACTAAACTTGTTTTAAAAAAAAAGATGGTAAACTCTCCTATGTGCCCTATTTGTTTTGTTGAGAAAGAGACTACAGAACATGCATCATGAAGCTGCACAGCTTCTATGGATGTTTGGAGCTAAGGACCTATAGTGATTCAAAAAAGTGCTATTAGAGCATAGAAATTCACAGATATTTTCGAGAGTCCAAACACAAAACTTGACACACACGCCATGAGCTCTTCATAATTACAGCAAGAAACATATGGCATAGAAGAAACAAGTTGATATTTTGAAGGTCAATTTCAGCATCCAAATCTGGTAGATAATAAGTCTAAACAATTTTTAGAAGACTTCAAGCTGCTTATGACAGATCAAACACATGTTGGGTGCTAGTTGTTTGTATAGCAAGTGAAAAACATGTTTATCTGATACAAGACCACATATTAACAAAACAAAAGCATAAACAAAGGCATATAACAGAGACATAAACAAGTTCAAATTACACCCTGCAGAACTGATTCATAGTGGCCAATCTTGCATAGAAAAAGGCATAAAGCTTGAAGTGCAAGGACGTCTGTTAAAAGAAAATACATAAACAGAGGCATATAACTCCATTGATTAGATAATTCCATTAATTCAAAGAAGAAGCGCTTGACTAGCAAACTCCATAGCAATTTAAAGAAGAAGTTGGGCAATAAACAAAAGTATAATTAAATATTCCAAAGCAGCATGCTGTCAAACATTTGCCAAACAAAAATCTGCATAAAAATACAGCAACCAGTCCATAAAATAACTCAGAATAATATCCAGTCCATAAAACCAACAGTCTTCAATTCATTTACACGTCCAATCCATAAAACAACATATCCAATCCATAAACTACCAATTAGTGATAATTTATATATAAGAGTACTGCTACATACAATCATTTTTGTGCATTCTTTGCGCACTATGCTTTTATGATTGACTTTTATATTTTAAAAAATTGATACAACCAATTCTATTGGTAGAGTGCACAAAGGAGTACACAAAAATGACTGCACATAAAAATTTTCTATATATAAAGAATGTGGCTAGGCAGCAATTTAGAAAGGAATCAATTAACAAAAACTATATTAATTCCAATTATGTTTTATAGGTTATAGCTAGATAGAATATTGGAAAATAAGATTATAAATTAATTAAGATTATACATACATAATATGAATGAATAGCTATATTATTGTTGAAGCAATACTTGAATACTAGAATGATTCTCAGCCATATAGTGCAGAGTTGTGAAATGAAATGAGGAAACACCATTCAAGAGAATACTCATCAAACAATAAATATATTTGAAAGGGTTCCAAGGCATGGAGAATATTGAACCAGTTTCACCAATTAAACAGATGGACAACATCTCTATAACACACAAAGCTAGATAAGAGCTCTCCAAGGAATCCTCAACATATCTTCATTTATCTCAAGTTCTCCGAAATCAACAATACATAAAAGGATTGCCCTTGTTCATAGACTTCTTATTTTCTCTCAAGATAAAAGCTCCACATCACCACTTTAATAATGCATCAAAATACCACAGAAATGGTCTTAAAACTCAAACTAAATAAAGTGAGTTTCCAATCAAATAAACCTCACATTTGCGTAAATATAAATGCTCACTCAGGCACCAAAACCCAAATGATATACTCAGTGGTATCTACATTCACTTTTTGGAAAATCACAAATGTTAAACAATCTGAAACCTAAATCTTGTTAAGGAAAGCGCGGATGAAGATTACACAATGATATGGAAAGGGCTTGAATGAAGCAAACTTGCTCAAAGCGTAACTCGCGAGCTGTTGGTCGGGTGGTCGGACAAAATTAGGAAACAGTGCACAAATTAGGGAACAGAAGAAACATGAATGGTAGGGTGGACCTCGCAATCTGCGGTTCAGCCTGATTCAGTGGGATAGAAAGAACTACAGAAATGGTGCCTGAGACTCAAAGAAAATTAGGGAATCCGTGACTTAAACTTCATATATCTTCTCATTTATGTCCTAAATTTCACTACATCTTAAAAATCTTGGGATTTGTTCTAGTGATTCGAAGAAGGAGAGAAAAGTGAGGAAAAGAGACTTACCCTTGGCCTGGGGACAACAGTGAAGAGACGACGGTGAAGAGAAGGGAATGTGGTGAGGAAGCTTGGGTAGAAATGTGAAAATGTCAAGGGAAACTAAAGACCCTTTCGCGCAGCTTGCAGGTTGAAACTAATCCCTGGGTGAAGATCAATGAACAAAGTGGAGGTTCCATTTGCGAGAAGCACGCGAGGAAAGGAAAATGGCAAGAAAATTTCGAGGGAACGATACATTCTTCTGCGTTTTGAGAGAGAACATAAAATATTATGATAACATAAAAGGTGAAACAATGCCTCGCCAAGTTTGGCGAGCAACACAAACTTATTGTAGCGGAAATCTAAAACGAAACTGGGATAGCGAGGCCAATGTAGATGGCATTTTAGGCTTTAAGTCCAAATTTTGGACTTGCAGTGGGCTATAGCGACCTACTGCTAATGCTCTTAGGCATGCAACAGGCGTGGCATGCAAAATAAATCAAGGTCTAATTCATTAGAAGCCTATTGCCAGGATTATAAGGAAGATATAAGACCATAAGAAATAGATAGAATTAAAAGAGAGTGACTAACATAAAAAAAGGTAAAAGTGATATGTAACGCCCAGTTCTTGGAGGTATGAAGACTTGGTATGAAGACTTAACTCCTACACTACTTAAAATCGTCTCCAAAAGTGCAACTATATATAATCTAAAAAATCTAAAAATATATTTTATGCTCCTCCACCTGGACATTAAAGAAATCTCAACAGAACAAACTAGCATCACCCATAAGTGGCGCTTCAGGCCAGATCAGATAGGTGCCAAAATTAGTTTCCCTCTGGCCAATAGAAAAACGACACGTAAGCGTTCCATGGACTTGTGTTTTGAACCCTACAGCATAGAATCATCCTGCTGAATGAGTACGGGTGCCCTTCTCTCTCCCTCTCCCTCTTCCTCTCTTAGTCTCTTTCCCCCCATCTCTATTCTTTTCGAGCTCCCATCTGCAAAACATTCCATAGCTAGAGCCCTCCACTTGCGCAATTTTTCATGCAAATTGTCAACCTAATCCTAACTTTCTAAAGCAAACTGTGCCCATTCCAAGGTGAGGAAAGAAATATAGACCCTTAGCAAAATTCTTCTTTAAAAGTCCTTTCAGCAATTAATACCTGTCTTTCTTAAATTCTAACCTTGTGCTATAGGACAATCTTGAACTAGGTTTAGTTCAGGCTAGATGGGCTTTTGTGAACAAGGATGAAACTTGTTGACTCGTCTCCAAAACATTAATCTGTGTTTCCACTTTGAGGTAGAACAGCAAGTTAATGGAGTGTTCATTAATTTCTACCGTTTCAATGTAACTACCAATGTTTGAAGAATTAAAGCTTTAGAGAAGTCTAGAGGCTGGCTTGAAAGGACAACTATAGAGGATATGAACATAGATGTTCAAGCCCATCTCAATGGTTGGAAATTCATCTTCCTTGATGATGTAAAGGTAATAGTACATGTCACATGATGATTTTAAATTTAACCGAAGAGGCACATGAGTTGGCACTCCCCTTTTTATCCTAATAATTGTCGAACCTTGTTTCAAGCTTTAGATGTATGTCACTTTTAGGTCCTTTATGAAGGGAAATTTGCGCAGATGGGGTTTCCATCGCATGGATGGGGACCTCGGGCTATGGAAAATTGTGCAGAAGGGAGCTCAAAAAGAAATAATCATGAGAGAGAGAGAGAGAGAGAGAGAGAGAGAGAGAGAGAAGGGTACCTGTGGTCCCGTCATTAGGCAGGATGATTCTTCTACTATAGGGTTCAAAACACAAACCTATAGAACGCCTTTATGTCAATTTTTTATTGGCTAGTGGGAAACCAATTTTGCCAACCATCTAGCCTGAAGCTTTTTCTCACCCATATCTCATAAAATGATGAAATTATTGGACAAAATCCTCTAACAACTACTTGTAACCATAGGCACTTATTTTTCTATGATCAACTAATCTTTCTTAATCTTTCTATTCTTGATTTTCAACTAGACAATGAAAGTCATTTGAAAAATGTTATGAATATAAAAGATGAGTTATCAATAACTCAAAAAGCAGAAAATATATACTAATTTATAAACTTGAGCATTTTCAGAATTCAGAATGAAAAATAAAGTATTTACTTCCAAAATACAAAATCAAAATATTTGCTTTCAAAATGCAGAAACAAAACTTGTTATAAAAACATCAGAGTGAAACTTCTAAAAAACATTCTTATTCAAAATTCTTTAGCATATCTAATCTGAAACATTATATTCATATCATTTCATAGTATCACATCAAAAGAAATATCATATTTAACCTCTGTGATAAGGTTATGCCACATTATATCCATGATGAGACCGTATGTCACTATTAACATCCGTGATTGAGCCGTATATATCCACTATTCTTACACATGGTTAACCAATCTACTATTCTTATACTATTATATTGGGCTGTATCCACTATTATTATCTATAGTTGGGCTATATCCGAAGGATTTTCAAACTTTATCTCTCAAGCCATTTAGCTTGATAATTATTTATAACTTGTGTTTTCTGGTTTAATGAAATTGTTGGTTATAAAAATAAATAATAAAAAAAGAGTATCTCAAAAAATCTCCACAACCATTTACAAATATCCATTTATGAAATCACAGAACATCCAAACTCAGACAAAGTAAATCAAATGATATTTGAGGAAATAAAAACAAACAAACAAACAAACAAACACGTACAATACACAAAACATTTCCGAATTGAGCCATTACCTTATGTTGTGGCATGAGCACAAGAGGCTGCAACCTTTTTGCAATTCTCCTCCAAAACGAGAGTTGTGCTACTCCAAATTGAACATGCTGCAACCTTCAAGCAGTAATCCTCCTAAACAGGAGTTGTGCACCATGTTGAGGTTCTAGGCTCATTAATAGTATTGGCGCATGAACGTAAGTTGGTGACATGGTAAGAGAATATTGTCGAACAATCATAGCCAATGCCACCTTTGTCTCAACTAGGGCTAGATTCTGACCTGCACACATTCTGGGTCCCGCCCCAAATGGAAAAAACGAGGCTAAACATTTTCGGTGGTCAGAAAAATTTAATGGATTGAACTTATGTGAATCTTTTCCCCATATCTTAGTATCATGATTGACAACCGTCATGAGCAAATAAAGTTGCGTTCCTATTGGAATGTCAAGTTTCCCTAGCTTAACTCGTTTGGTTGTTTGCCTCAGCATGATTGGAGCCACAGGGTAGAGGCGAAGTGCTTCATTTAGTATCATACTCACCTGTTAAAAAACAAGAAGAAATTTACACAATCACACAATTCATGGGTTTTGCATAGTTTGCCATCCATTTCATACTAAATATTTGTTCGGAATGATTAAGTTGCATTTGGGTGTGATATTGTAATCTCACATATACTGTGAATAGTAGTAAAAAAATAATGAAAATATAAAAATAAAATACTGAACACTAGTAATTAATGGTAAAGAATAATAATAAAAGATAATAATAAATAGTATATTAATTAGGTTCTTTATATTAATCCATCAAACATTTTCTTTCATTCACACAGAGATCAGTTATTAAGTTGTTCACGGAACTTAATATTAATAAATACCATATATAGGGTCAACCCAAATATTATGGTGGAGTCCTAATCGAATTACAATGTCTTTGTATATATAATAAATATTTATGCATCATAATATAAAATGAACAATATTAATTAATTGAAAATGAATGCAAAAAAAACTAGCTTTATCAAACGGGAGTATTATAATAAAATAACTGATTTTATGAATGAAATGAAAGCTTGTTGATGGAACAATAATATTGGGGGCAGGAAAGTGAGGGATATTTGAACTCACTATCTTAAGATCGTTTAAATTCTCAGCTGTGGGATATTGTTGATTATCTCCGAAAACCTTGAAAACTTCTTTGCGTGCCTTAATTTGCCATTCTTGATGTGATGCTAGAAGGACGAGTGCCCAACTCAAAAGATTAGCAACTGTTTCCTTTCCAGCAAAGTAGAAATTCTTACATTCATCTATGATTTCCGTCTCCTCCAATTTCTCTTCTTTACCATCATGATTCTTGTGAGAAGATAGCAATAGACCAAGTAAATTTCCTGAACTTTCTCTCCCATTTCTTTTATTGCTCTCTATCAGTGTCTGAATGGCATCTCGTGATTCTTTCTCAAGCCTCCACCTCTCTCTATTATTCTTAGTTGGCAAAAACCTACAAATGTATGTACATATATATTATTCATTCACAAGTAATGATGTTTTTCATTGTGGCTTCTGTCACCGATCTCTAGTCATACCAGATATAGTTGCAGTCGTGAGTATGCAAACATCACACATTAATCACTTTTAAAAAAGTGAAAAAACATGAGATCCACATAAAAATAAAAAATAAAAAAATTGTTTGTTTTGGGGGATGAGACCAAAAACACATCTCAAACTTATCATTACACTTTTTCAAATCTCCATACAAAATATAATAAAAAATTCAACTTTTTCAAATTTTCATATCACTTTTTCAAATCCCCATATAAAACTAACATTAAAAAAATATCTTACAACAATATTTTATTCTTTTTTTATTTTTATTACATCTCATCTCATCTCTAAAAACAAACAGGACCTTAATTTATTAATAGTAGATTTCAATATTTTTCAAAAGCAATTACACGGTGCTTGTCATGCAGTCCATAACTGCATGTAGCAATATTAGAGTATTCTCATTGGATTGTCTAAAATTATCTTTCAAAAAGTATAAATTTGCACATTTATCCAAAAATTTTAGTCATATTTGATCAAAAGTAGGGAGATAAAAGAGAAAAAAATGAAATAAAAATACTTTTTATGAATAATAAAACTAAAACTTTATCTACATTGGCCAAATTTGGTAAAATGTTTAGCTTACTATTCACTTTTGAATACAAAAAAGTACTTTTATTCTCTTTCTCTACAAACTTCTTAATTTTTATCAAATATGACCAATTTTTTTTTTTATATATGCGTAAAATTATACTTTTTAAAGTTTAGATTTGCACAATCCAATAAAAATGCTCTTTCTTCTTTGAATAATATATAGTACTACTCACTAGTGAGCGCATGATAGTACTAGTCATCAAATATGGGAAATTAATATTAGCAGAGCAAAGCAAATATAGAGGATTTGGGTACTAAATAATTATATCGTTGTGCCAACTCTTTTGGAAAGCTCAGAATACAAGTAAGATAAGACCATGATGAGATTCATAGATCATATTATTTATTTAATCACCTGAAACCAGGAAGGTAGACGCTTTTATGAGTTCGGGAGACAAGTTGTAGTTGCTGCTCTTGTAACATGAAGATCCTCTTCCCCTCCTCAAAGCTACTTCCAAATGCAGTTCTAGATATTATGTCCGCTGAAAGGTTATGAAGTTCTTTGTGCACTTCCATCTCGAATTCATCTCTTTCTCCTCTCTCTTCTTCCCACTTTTGGAGCATCTCTCTAGTACTAGCCACAATCTCTGGCACCCAAGCCTGCCATTAAATGATTATTATAATATGTAATGAATTTCAAAAGGATCGAATACAAATTGTACTAGTAGTACTGGTATTGGAAAACTACCTTAACTTTCTCCATCTTAAAAGCTTGGTTTGCGATTCTTCTGTGAAGGCTCCATCTCTCACCGTTCAATGCAAGTATTCCTTGTCCAAAGAACATCTTAGTCGGAGTGCTAAGCGTCTCAGTCTTGTCAAATGATCTACTGCTGTTGATGAGGACCTCCTTTATCATCTCAGGATCGGTGATAGCCAGCCTGGGCTTAGACCCTAACCAATACAGAAACGTCCTCCCATACACAGCCGACCACTTATGGTACGGAAACAGCCGGTGAAGGATGTCGTGGTCGTCCCAAGACATGGCCTTCGACTGAGCTTCGGCAAGCATCCGGTGAATCTCCGGGGTGTTTCCGACAACAGGACGGTAGGAAGGGCCCCGTATGCCTTGCCTGCAAAAATGGCGTTGGATTCTCCACGGCAACCATAAAACTGAGTACAGGAGTTTCAAGAGCAGGAAGAAGATCGTCATCACGATCAGGAGCAGAAGCAGGTTCATTTTTTTGGGATCTTGATTAGAGAGTGAGAGAGACGAGTGTTTTTCTTGATCAAGAGTGGTAGTGCTGAAACAGATCGGTGAAGATGATAAGTTAAACAAACAGCCGATCGTACTGATTATATATAATTAATAGAAAATTACTAAACCCACAAAATGGAATATTCCCACGGTGGGTTTAGTACTTTTTTTTATTTAGTATTTAAAAATGTGTTTTTAACACAAAAAGAATAAAAAAATTTACCCTTAACTGGATCTCGGACGAATCTCACTCTAGCACTACCCTTACTGATTTTTGATTAATATTGGGTGCATGACCATCGAAAGTACACCACCCTTATTGATTAAATATTGGGTGCAAGACCATCCAAAGGACCGATTAATGGGCTTTTTTATGCATTAGGCGTTGGATATATATATATATATATATATATATATATATATGTGTGTGTGTGTGTGTGTAAAGAATTAGGCTTTTTTAGGCATGCATTAGGAGTGTAACGTCAAACTGAATAGTGATTATTCTGCAGGCTAGTTTCAATAGATGATTTACAGGGAAGAACATAAGAAAATCGTCCAAAACACAGAGAATACGTCTCTAAGGGTTAACTGAATATTATAAAATCAAGTAATGTTAAAAATCAGTCCACAAGCCAGACTGTATAGCCAAAAATCGTATGTATCCAAATTTTACCAAAAATGAAAAAATCCCAAAAATCATGTCAAATTGAAATTTAAAATAAAATAAACAATCTGCGAAAAATTACTTCCTAACTTGGGTTTAAAATCACTTCCTAACTAACAAACGAAATATTACCAAAAATAGTAAAAAAATAACTAAAACTAATGATTTGGAAGGGAAAACAGTAGAATTTGAAGTCAAAAAAATGGGACATGGAGCCATGCTCGAAAAAAGCTTTTCGAATTGGGGTCTCATGTACGATTTTGACAACCGTAGCCAAAGTTATGGCCAAAAGACTGAAACGTACCTAAAACTGTCCCAATTAGAAAGATATCACAATCACTTCCTGTATTTGCACTGATCTCCCAACTCATGGTATTTCAACGCCATCAACATGCAATTGGACAGCTCAGCATCAGTGTGTGATATTTAAATCGGGCTCTAATTTATTAGAAGCCTATTGCCACGATTAGCAAGAAGATATAAGATCATAAGAAAGAGATAAAATTAAAAGAGATTGACTAACATACATGAGAAAGTAATATCTCTATTAATCTCTATATTTGTCTCCATAACTGAAAGAATGACCCACTCTTCTCAATTAATTCACAATCTCCATATTTCTACAACGATGACATCTTCTCCAGCTTTTATTTAACCCTCAATTCTATTTTTTAGATCATTATATCGAGAGATGTGCAAGGCCATGAGAAACTGTACAATAACCAAATATAGTCGATTGTGCCCTTACACCATCTGTAGATGTAAGTTTTATGCCGACTCATTTAATCTATGACTCTCTTTTATTTACATGTTACATGCTTCATTAATTATTTATATTATAGATGAATATTTGAACACTATCGATGCCCAAGCTATTATCACTACACCATATAGCATTGTTTTTTCCTGAAATTTCAATTTTGTACTCAATTAGGTAGAGTTGTGCTCCGACTCCGATGGAATCGGAGTTCGAAGTTTCCAACTCCAACTCTGACTCACGTCGGAGTCTAATTTTGGTTTCGACTCCGACTCTGACTCCGATCGAAATTCGGAGTTCCAATCAAAGGTCAGAATTCTTACGCTATCGCTAATGACAAGGTTTTCAAAATAGTAAGATGCCCAAAACAAAACTACTATAAAACACACTCACAAAAAAACCAACCAATTCAGTCACAAGTCATGAGTGATCTAAGGAAAGCATCCAAAAAAGGCAAACCCCATGAAAAGAAGGGAAGAATAACTTAGATTTTTACTTGTATGAACCTAGAAAGGAAAAAGTAGTCAAAAGGAAACTCTAGGGGATGGCTGCTATGTGAACCAAAACCCCACCTCTTCGGCTTGTCCATGAAAGTCGTGCCTCAAGGATGTTGATTTGTAGTGCACCATGCTGCCCATTAGGCCGTTGGCTAGACTCGCTGGAGTATGGGACCATGGTTGTATTGGGTGGAGGGCCGAAAGCGTTGGAGGAGAAAGAATTGTATCGAAAAGCGAAGAGAGAGAGAGGAATTGAGAAAATTGAAATGATGGACTTTAAAGTCTGTAGGGTTAGGATAAATTGTAAAATAGATGAATATATATTTATTAAAAATGGCATCGTTTAAGGGTTATTTTTTTATAAAAGAAAAAATTAAACGGCAAGTGGGAGAAGGGGGGGCATGGCCACTTGGTGATTCGAACGCATGACGTAAAGGAAACAAAACAACACGTAAACCAGTAGGCTACTTGTTCATCTAGTTTTCTTATTACAATATATAATATATAATCTATGGGCTCCGGTTCTGACTCCGACTCTGATCAAAGTCAAAATTGGAGCAAAAGTCAGACAGAGTCGGAGGTTTCAAAAATTGCGCAGCCCTAAAATTAGCTGATTTAGTCGATTTCTTAATGTCTACCACATGTGCGCCACTATATGTTATTTATTGTGGCGAACGTAATGTCGTTGTAATAATTGTTGATGCTAAAAGCATGTTGCAACCAAATCCATGTTTGTTGTAGGGACTTTAAATGGATGCAATAACTTCTGAAAAGTTAGGTTGCTGTAAAAGTTTTTCGCTGCAACAAACATATCATATATATATATAGCAAATCACTCTTTTTTAACCCTCAGCCCGATTTCATAACTCCCTTTCTCGTACCCTCACCACCTTGCTGCCGACCCTTCCCATTCACTACACTCACAGCCTCGTCATCTCGTCTTTGTCAGCAATAAATTGATCTCCCTCTCACTCTCTATCTGTCTCTCTCTAATGGTTTGACCCTAGTGTTTTTTGGTTCATCTCATAAACAAATCATACCAACTCTGTACTTCAACATTCAAGGACAAAAAAATCAATTGAAATTACTTTGGACTTCCATGCATAACTAAAGAATGTTTAGAAAAAAAGCATTAATAATTAATACTTTGTACACATCCCATCACTAATTAATGTAAAGCAGTGACGAGTATAATATTTAGAGCAGTACATCACCTCAATATTCAGGTCTTACGATGATTCAAAACCCAAAGAAATATTTAAAAGTTATTTGGAGACATCAAGGCCCTTTTTTGGATACATTAAAGAGTGGCATTTTTTTTAAAGGAAAATTTTCATTAATCGAATCTCAAGAAAAGCCAAGAATACAAGTAGGGACATGCCCCACATCAACAAAAGAAATGAAATGTAACAAAGCATCCTTAGCAAACTTGTGAGCAACTTTGTTGCCTTCTCTTCTAACATGTGTAACTAACCAATCTTCATAAACACTCAGCTAATTCTTCACATCTTCAATTATCATGTATGTTGCTAACTAGTTGTCCTTCCTGTTATTAATAGCTTAAACAACTTCCTTAGAATCCCCTTCAAGAATAATCCATTTTATCCCTAATTGCAGTCCAAAGCAAGTTGCTTCCATTACTCATATTGCCTTTGTCAGAAATGGATCAGGGAAAAAAGGTCTGTGTTTCCTAGTTGATGCCACAATCCTCCCATTCTAATCCCTTATAAGTAAGCCTGCTTGAGATGGAAACTGATGAATCTAGTTGTGCATGGGATCCCTTCCTACGTATAAAAGTGTGTGTTGATATCACAAAGCCTATGGTTCAAGGGAGGTTTTTGAAAATGGATGACATGCAATTCTAGTTGCCTATTAAGTATGAAAGGATTACATCTTCTTGTTTCCATTGTGGTGTCATCAAACACCAGCTTGGAGTCTACTCAAAGGCAACTAGAGTAGGCAGTGGAAAGATCAACAATAAGTATGGCCCTTGGCTCCATGCAAATCCTCCAAAGGCAAGCAGCACTACCACCAAGAGATATGAGACCCAGAGCCACCATATCAATAGCAAAACCAACTAGGTTTTTTTTTCCGCGGGGGGGGATTCTAGTAATGACAACATGTTTTCAAATTTTAAGGACTCTCCTATTATCAAGGCTCAATTCTCGATTTTCAAAGAGCAGGCTCTTTAGAAAAGGTAAGTGGACTTGCCTAAAAATGAATATCTCGAGAAAATGAAGATAGAGATGTCTTGTGGTACAAATGCTCAGATTGGTTCCTCAATTGGTTGGAAGATAAATGAGGGTAGGAGCTAGGGATCTAAGACAGAAGCCTGCTACAAAAGGGTAGTGAGCCCTTGAGTGGTCCTCGATAGCCTCTCAAGTTAAATCTCTAAACCAATTTATGTCCCATAAGATAAAACAATTGTCTTTGGTTAAAATGATTCCAAAATGGAAGAAAAGGGCAAGGGCTCAAAACTTGCAGTTAATTAACAATGATCTTGGTGAAATTGAAAAGGGTCAACTATTAACATCTCTGAAGAGGGAGAGTGCCTTTGTTCAAAAGGCTCATGACAAAACTAACCCTACTAAAAAGTAGAAACCTTACGTGCATCCCATGGGGGTGTCAAAATAGAACAATTGATGGTAGCTGCTAGGCAACACCTCCAACAACCATAAACGTTTTGAGCTAGAATTGCCGAGGGCTTAGGAACCCTTGGAAATTTTATGAACTTCACCTATTGGTAAAATATAAGCTCCCAAGTCTCATTTTTACTTGAGACTAATGTTCCAAACATAAGGTGGAGAAAGTGAAACAAAAGCTAGGCTTGCAACATTGCTTTGTGGTGGACAGCAAAGGGCTAGTGGTGGCTTGGCTGCTTTATGGACAGATGATATTAAGGTGGAGTTGGTCTCTTACTCAAATTTTCATATTTCACTTAAAGGGGGAAGCAAGGAAGAGTGGCACTTGACAGGATTCTATGGCCATCTAATGGCCTCACAAAGGAAAAACAGTTGGGCCTTATTACAATTAATTAAACCTGTTGACAACGTACTATGGCTTTATGTAGGGGATTACAATGAGTCTTACATAATGCAAAGAAGTATAGATAGGGGTCAAACCTTACTCTCAAATGGAGGCATTTAGACAAGCTTTAGTAAATTGTGGGTTGTGTGACTTGGGATACATAAGGGATAAGTACACATGGTGTAAAAGTGGCAATTTTAATTGGAAAGAGACTCCATTTATATATATATATATATATATATAATCAAAAGTTAGTAATTTCAAACTTATATGAAAAGCTACTAGTTTAATATATCCCAAAAGCAGAAAGTAATGGAAAAAAACACCTTTTGTTTTTAATGTTATTTCCAGAACCAAAATAATTAAAATGATTCCATTTGTTAATCTTACCCCCATTTACTTTTATTATGGGGTAGAAGTGCCAACGAGCAAAGTGACTTATATAGTTATATAATAGTATAAAGTGCCTCACAAACACTAAATTACTTTGATGCTACACGTGTGATAAAGGTACAAGTGCATTACTAATTATGCTAGCTAGCTTTTGCCACGCCAGAAAAAATAGTAATGTTAGTACATCTTTTAATTTATATGCCCTTGATAGTTTGGGAATATTGAGAAAACACGAAGTGATAGTTGCATTTAATTAGTCCTTAGACACGGTCACCAAATCACTCAAAAATACACATGATGCTCAATTAGTTTTGTCTCATCTTTCTGAGGTTTTCATGCGGTTACTCACCCTGATGAGTATCGAATTCACACGTGTTTGTGAAATATACATCAATCATCTATTAAAAATGTCCACATATTACATGTATTTATACATTTATGTGACTGACTTACTCAGGTAAGGTAAGCTAATCTGCCACCGACTTATAATGTAAGTGCATAATAAGACATAATGTAAAGTTACATAATAGGGCAATACAAACTTTAAAAATGAAAAATACATAAATTGTAATACTCCCTCTTAAGATAGAGAGTAAATAGAATAACCTCCAATCTTGGCTATCAAAGTAGAAAATTTTTGAAATCCCAATGGCCTAGTGAAGACATCAGCAAGTTGACATTGGGAAGCAACATGAAAAGTCTGAATTATTCCATCTTGAAGTTTGTTCCTTACAAAGTAGCAGTTAAGCTTAATATATTTTGTGCAAAAAAAGGATTTGCTGCAATATGAAGGGCAGTTGTATTATCATAAAACAAATTAGCACTATTAATATGAGGAACTCAAAATTTTGAAAATAAGGTGAGAAGCCAAACTATTTTACAAGTAGTTGTAGTCATAGATCGATATTCGACTTCTGCAGATGATCTAGATATTGTTTTTTGTTTCTTGGATTTCCACGAGACCAAAGAATCTCCTAGAAAAACACAATAGTCAGTAGTGGATTTTCGAGTATCTGGATAAGAACCCCAATCTGAATCTGTGAAAGCCTTGATGTGAAGAGAAGAATTGGCTGGAAAAAATAACCCATGGCCTGGACTAGATTTAGCATATTGCAATATACGATAAGCTGCTTGCAAATGAGACTCACGAGGCTTATCCACACATTAACTAAGTTGATGCACAGAGAAGGTTAAATTTGGCCATGTAATAGTTAAATACAATAATCTCTCAATCAATCTTCTAAATATAGTAGGATCTTTCAACAAATCACCAAAATCCCTACTAAGTTTTAAATTTTGCTCAAAAAAAATGAAGGCTTTACTCCAAGAAACCTAACATTTTATAAAATTTCCCAGGCATACTTTCTTTGGCACAAAGAAATGCCTTGTGAAGATCTTGCAACTTCCAAACCAAAAAAGTACTTCAATTGATCAAGATCTTTTAACTTGAATTTGCTATCCAATAATATTTTCAATTCATCAACAGCATGAAGATCATTACTAGCAATGAGAATGCCACAGACATATACAAGTAGTGCAATAAAAAACTTCCCTTTGGAAAGAGTAAGTAGAGAATAACCAGCCTTAGTTTGGGTAAAACCAAGTTCAATGAGGGTGTTAGAAAACTTGGAAAATTACTGACGAGAGGCTTGTTTCAAACCATAGAGGGACTTATTTAACTTGCACACTTTAGGCTTCCCCTTAGTGTGAAATCAAAGAGGAAGAGCCATATAAACTTCCTCAAGTAAATCTCGATGTAGAAAAGCGTTATTTACATCAAGTTAGACTAAGAACCATTTTTGAACAGATGCTATAGCAAGAAGGGTATGAACAGTAGCCATTTTTGCTAGACGAGAGAAAGTTTCATAATAGTGCAAACCCTCACATTGGGTGTAACCCTTAGCAACCAAACATGCTTTGTAATGCTCAATAGAACCATTAGCTTTGTACTTGATCATATAGACCCATTTGCATCAAATAGGTTTCTTTCCAGGGGTAAAGAAACACCAGTCCAAGTGTTATTATTTTCTAAGACTACAATCTTGACAGCTATAGCATCTTTCCAATGAGGATGCTTAATCGTCTGATGATAAATCTTAGGCTCTATATCAGCAGTAATGGCTAAGGCAAATGACTTGTGTTTAGAAGATAATCTCTGGTAAGAAAGGAAAGAATCAATATCATAAGAAATACCTACTGGTATAGGAGAAGAACCTGTGAAAGTTGATGTAGGATGAGTAGCAAAGGAGTTGCAATAGTAATTCTGCAAAAAACCAGGTGTTCCTAACGCTAAAGGACCTACGGACTGAAATAAGGGGTGTTTGGAAATCTGGAACTAAGTTTCCAAGAGTTGTACAAGATTGTGATGGTGGGGAAAGGACTATTCGTGGGGTATCTAAGGTGTTAACAGCTTCCCTAATGGTGTGGAAGCTGTATCTGAAAGTTATGCCTACTCAGGAACAGTTAAAGCCACATTAAATTGATCAAAAATTGATGTTGGACTTAAAATAGGTGATGGAATATCACTATTAAAATGCATTGTAGTGGAAGGATTGGAAGAAGTAAATGGTAATGGAAAGAAATATTTATAGGGAAAAATGTTCTCACGAAAAATTCCATTTTTTGAGACAAATGTAATGTTGGTATTAAGGTCTAATAATTTGTAACCCTTTATTCTAGAAGGATAGCTAAGAAAAATGCACCACCGTGCTTTAGGATCAAATTTAGAGCATGATCTTAGAAGAGAGGAAGCAAAAGAGAGACAACCAAATATTCTAAGATGCTCATAAATAGGAGGTGAATGAAAAAGCAACTGAAAATGTGATTTGTTGCCTAGGACAGGTGTAGATAGTCTACTTATTATATGTGTGGCTGTAAGAAGTGCATCTTTCCAAAAAATAAGTGGGAGACTAGATTGGAACATTAAGGCCTGAGACACATTTAAAAGATGTTGATGTTTACGCTCAATAACAGAATTCAGTTGAAGAGTCTCAACACAACTAAAATAGTGAATAACACCTTTAGCCTTAAGTAAAGAGGTTAAATAAAATTCAGTACCGTGATTAGTACGAATTTTCTTTATTTTTGTGCTATACTAAGTTTTGACAAGCTTGAAAATTTGAGGAATAAGGGAAGATACTTCAGATTTGCATTTTAAAAGATAAATCGATGTGGCTCGTGTACAATCATCAACAATTGTTAAAAAAAAATCTAGGACCTTCAACTGTAGAAGTAGAAAATAGATCCCACACATCACAATGAATCAAATCAAAAAGGAAATTCTGAAATATGAGAACTAGTAGGAAATGACAATTTTTTTTGTTTTGCTAAAGGGCATACAAGACAAAGAAATTCAAAATCTACAACATCAATGCATGAAACAGTATTATGCAACAATTTCATCCTTGAAACAAAATGATGACCTAATCTACAATGCCAAATATTAAACAAAGCAGCTTTTGATGTTTTGGAACAATTAAGTGATTGTTTAGCTAAGGGAAAATAGGGTATAGATCTAGAGTGATGTAATTCACTAATTGAAAAGCTTGATTTTTGCAGGAAATATAGGTATCCCTTGTGCCTACCCACTCCAATCAGCTTCCAATGATTCAAGTCTTCTATAAAGACATAGTCAGAAAAAAATAAACAAAAATAAAAACAAAAATAAAAACAAAAATAAAAAGACAAACAACAAGTTAGATTTGAAGTTAACTTGCTAACAAAAATTAATTTAAAAGAAAAAACAAGAATGCAAAGAACATCTATAAGAATTAAGTCTTTAGAGATGTAGACAATCCCAATATGTGTAACAGAGATTTTGACCATTCGGAAGCTTAACTGAAGTATTAAGAACAAGAATATAAGTGGAAAAAAATGTGCTGGATGGAACCATATGATCTATGGCTTCGAAATCAAGAATCCAAACAAAGGAATCAATATTAGTAGGTACACAACAAGTAGTGAAAAAAACAAAAGGAAAATGAGAACTAAAACAATTTATACCAGCATGTGATGTAGATGAAACAACATTAACAGTATGCTATGGTGGAACAGAATCAGTTGAGGGAAGCATAGCCAAAAATTGTTGATATTGAGACTCAGTTAAAGAGAATGGAGATGCAACCGAAGAAGTGTTGTCAGAGACAACTTGATTAGCCATGAACTGTTGTCTCGTCTTGAACTTGTATCTAGGAGGATATTTATGCAGCTTGAAACACTTCTCAATCACGTGTCCTACACCACCACAATGCTTGCATACAGGACGTTCCTTATTAAACACAGGCTTCACATATCAACAAGCATCAACAATAAAAGCATGATTTTCAATTGGTGCAATAGGGAAACTAATATCTCATGTTGTTGTTCCTCTTGGAAAACAAGGCTAAACACCTTGTTAAGAGGAGGTAGAGGCTCCATCAAAAGTATCTGAGCCCTAACTGGTGCATATGATTCATTCAATCCAACAAGGAAATGAAGAATATGTTCTTCTTGAACATATGAACTAAGAGTTCTAATAGTTCTAAAGGTACAAACCAGAATAGGTTTGTACTAAATCAACTCATCCTAAAGACCTTTCAATTTAATGAAATTTGCACTAATAGACATTTGACCTTGAGATCAGGTCAAAATTGGCTTCTGTAATTGAAAAATGCGTGGTCCATTTTTTTGAGAAAAACGCTCCTTAAATCATTCCAGATCTCATGTGCAGTATTGTTGTACAAAATACTTGCAAAAATATCAAAAGAAACAGAGCTAAGGATCATGATATTGCCATATTATTGCATTGATTCCAAGCTACAAGGAGTGAATCTAACGAATCTGACAGTTTGAGGATGGAAGCGTCCACAAACCCTAGCTTGTTCTTCGCAGACAATGCCATATGCATAGATCAAGACCACAAATGATAGTTCTCACCATTGAGAACTTGTGTGATGAGATTTACTCTTGGATTATCACTTGAATGAAAAGAATAAGGACTTGAGGCTCCAGCCATAGAATTTGAGGAAGTTTAGGATCTCAATGCCGAAACTGATACCATATCAGATTCACACGTGTTTGTAAAATATACATCAATTGTCTTATTAAAAATTTTCACATATTACATGTATTTATATATTTATGTAACCGAATTACTCAGGTAAGCTAAGCTAATCTGCCACCGACTTATAATGTAAAATTACTTAATAGGACATAATATAAAGTTACATAATAGGACAATACAGACTTTAAAAATGAAAAATACATAAATTGTAATAATGAGTGGCTTGAAAGAAATGAATAGAAATTAATAAAAAAAAAACAAAAAGATAAGGTTTTTAGGTCTCTCTATTCTTCTCTGCAAAATATTTAGTAAGAAATACTAGCAAAGTAGCAGCAAAAGAAGAAGAAGAAAGATGGATTATAGTGTTGGCCTATATTTACCATCTCTGGTTAGATTAGATGTGCATATATATTTTTATGGTTTCTTTCCCCTTTTTTTTGAAAGGAAACATCAAACTTTATTAATCTCATAACAAAGAGGAAACTTGAGTACAATCTGGTCTAGAAACCAAGACAATAGATCCCTCAACTAGCTCTAAGGATTTACCTTTTTCAATTAGATTAGATGTGCATATATATTTTTGTATTTCTTTCTCTTTTTTTCTTTTTTTTGAAAGGAAACGTCAAACTTTATTAATCTCATAACAAAGAGGAAACTTGAGTAGAATCTGGTCTAGAAACCAAGATAACAGATCCCTCAACTAGCTCTAAGGATTCCTTATGAGCTAGACAATGAGCAAGTTCATTGAACTCCTCCTTACATGTACCACTTGCCATTGAGACAGTTTTGAGAGCCACACCTGTCAACACCATACCTACCCTATCTCCTCTCTCATTGTCCTAAGTGGTACTCTTAACAACCTGAATTGAGTCCCCTTCCAGGATAACAACATTCAAACCCAACTAAGTAGCAAACCTAGTATCATGATAACCCCCTAATGCCTCTAATAAAATGGAATCCATGAAACCCAGTATGGTTAGCTTATTTGTTGCCAATATAGTCCCCTTATGATTTCTTGCCACCAGACCTATTCTAATTTAATCATTGACAGCACTAAGAGCAGCACCCCAATTGATCTTGATGAAGCCAGCAGGTGGTGGTGCCCATGGAGCAAACTTGTCTTTATGTATTTAAGTGTAAGACTTCACTCTACCTTGAGCAGTAACAAAATCTTCTTAAGACTAAATCGATTACTTAGCCAATTGTGTTGGATGTAGAAAGGAGCCCTCAAATATCCATTTGTCTCTTCTGCACCAGATACTCCTTGCTCTTACAACAAACAAGTCCATGACTTTTTGTTCACACAGGTCACTTAGTCTCTCAAATATTTTCTTAAAACTTTCAGCTCTTAGGGAATTTTTTTGAAGAGACAATAGGTCTTTAAGACCATACATCCATCGCTGAACCACAACTCCAAAGGGCATGAGCCACTATTTCCTCTTCCCTGCAACAAATAAGACACATAGAAGATTCAACAATCTTTTTTTAAAACAGATTTAGCTTATAGGTAGTGCTTCAATGCATACTCTCCACAAAAAAACTTTTGTAGCATTTGGAATCTTTGGGTTCTAGCAGTCAATCCTCTTATCTTATTGTTTAACACCTCTTGAAGACTGGCCTTTTGACACTTGAAGCAGCTCTTTCTGTAGATGATGTGAGTTGTTTACTGAAAATTTTCCATCTTTGCTCCCAAGCCAAATGAGCTTGTCCCTCAATTCAGTTGAGTTGATAGGTATTTTCTAAATTACAACAGCAATCTTAGGCCCAAAAACCTCAACAATCAGTTGCCTATCCCACTGATTTGTCTCACTGTTAATCAGAGTTGCCACTTTTGCCTCTTCCTACAATAAATGAACAGATGACTGAATCATAAAACTAGATGGTTGAGGGATCCATCTACGTTTCCAGATTTTAATGTCCTAGCTATCACCCGCTTTCCAAAATGAACTTTTTTCTAGTAGGCCTCTTCTATAGCACACAAGCATCTCCAACTAAAGGAGGGTCTCGACCCCACTTTTGCCATCATGAATTGAGTAGTAGGGAAATACTTTCCTTTAAGGACCTATGCAGTGATAGAATCAAGGAACTCCATAATTCTCCATCGTTGTTTTGCCAACAAGGCCAAGTTAAAGCTTTCAAGATCTCGAAATCCCAAACCACTTGCCTTTTTTGCTTTTCCCATTGTCTCCAAGAAACCCACTGGACCTTTCTCATTATGTTGTTGTCCCTACCAAAAGTGATGCATAGCTTTGTTAATCTCCTTCAACAATGACTTAGGCAATTGAAAAGCCCACATGCAATAGGTAGGGAGGGCCTGCACTACTACTATTAATAGTATTTCTTTACCAACCTGAGAAAGCATTTTTATCTTCCAGTTGCTAACTTTATTCCTGATTCTGTCCAAAATTTATTTAAAAGTTTCATACCTTGACCTACCAATAAGGTGGAAGTCCAAGGTACTTCTCATAACAAGGAGTAGCTCTGGTCCCAACAAGGTTAAAGATGTATTCTCCGATCTCTTTTCTAGTATTGGCACTAAAATAAATGGAAGTTTTGACCATGTTGAGCTTTTGACCCAAGGCTGCTCATAGGATGCAAGTAGGTTATGAATCTTAAACCATTCCATAGCATTAGCCCTACAAAAAGGTAGGTCATCGTCTGCAAAAAAACAAGTAATTAATGCTCATTTTACCCCTGCAAATAGGATAACCATGGATATCTTTTACTGCCTCTGCATGGTTCAGCATATTACTTAGCACCTACCAAAATAAATAGATAGGGGAAAAGGGATCCCCCTATCTAAGTCCTCTCAAAGGTACAAATTTGGTTTGAGGTGTCCCATTGATAAAAATGGAATATGAGATAGAAGAAACACAATCCATGACCAGCTTGATCCTTTTGTCATTAAAATCCATTCTCTCCATTGTCTTCCTCAAAAACACACACTCCACCTTGTCATAGGCCTTGCTCATATCCAACTTTATTTATATGAAACATTGTTTACTTTTACCTTTTTTTTATATGGAGTGCATGGCCTGGAAAGCAACTATCACATTGTCAAGAATCATCCTCCCAAGAAAAAAAAAAAAGCACTCTGTGCTATAAAGATGATCTTAGGCAGTATTCTCTTCAACCTATTTTGAAGAACTTTGGAGATCACTTTGTAAAGTACATTGCATAACAAGATAGGCTTAAAATGTTGCACTAATTGGGGGTTTTTTAATCTTGGGAATTAAGACAATAAAAGTATCATTAATATATCTAATGTCCCCACCTAAATTTAAGACTTCAAGGACAACCTTAGTTATATCTTCATCCACAATTTCCCAATGATATTGATAGAAAATTGCAGAGAAACTATCTGGGCCAATAGAACCCAATGGATTTATTTGATACAAGGCCTCTTTTACCTCTTCTGTTATAAGTTGTTTGGATAAGGAATCATTCATCTCCATATCAACCTTTAGGTGCCACATGCCTCAAGCAATCATCTAACTTGTGGGGTTCAAAGAAGTAAGCAATTCTTAATAAAACTAACATAAAGTTTTAGAGATTTCACTCAGGACAATGACAACACTACCATCTTCCCTCACCCCCTTTTTAATCTCATTGGTTTTCCTTCTTTGATTAGCACATCTATGAAAATACTTTGAGTTTTTGTCCCCATATTTTAGCCAAGCATATTTTGTTCTCTATTTCTTTAAATTAATTATCTTCTTCAAGCATCATGTCAATGTGGTGTTGTAGAGCCTTTATTGCCACATTCTCGGTGCCTTTGTTTAAGTCTTGCAGCTTTGACGATAGGTGTTTCTTGGGTTTCTTTTTTTTGGACAATAGGCAATGAACAACAAGTCCAAATCTTATGAGTTGGGGAATATTATCTAAGCAAGGTCCCCACAAGAGTAATATTCTCTTAAACAATATTATCATGCCTTTTGTCCAATTTTTGTATCTTCCTTTCTACAAGACGAGGAAATGTATGATTTAACAAGAAGAAATTTTGAAGGTCAGATTTTTGCATTTCACCAAAATCATCTTTACTATCAATGTCATAGATTTATTTTTCTTGTTTCAATATTGTAGTTTTATCAAAATTTAAAACAATATATATAAACTATACAAATGCCACATAAAAGAAAAGAAACACAAGAAAAAAATACATTGTAAACTGATAGCTAGGTTCAAATTAGGCAAGAAAGTACAATTTTTGAGTCGATTACGACATCACAGTATAGCACAAACATACTTCGCATGATCTAATGCCACCAAATCGTAGTCTCAGATCTACTATCACTATGCGATGTAGAGAGAGGGAGTCATGACTGAGCGATAGTTACAGAGAGATAGAGACATGGATGGAGTCTACAATACAAAAACATAAACTCACTAGCTC
This sequence comes from Platycarya longipes, assembly GCA_036559045.1. Taxonomy (NCBI): domain Eukaryota; kingdom Viridiplantae; phylum Streptophyta; class Magnoliopsida; order Fagales; family Juglandaceae; genus Platycarya; species Platycarya longipes. Next base: position 16,385,353 of record CM071803.1, on the reverse strand, counting down.
AGTGAGGCAGCGAGAAACTCACCAGCATTGCAAACCCCCATGGAGAGAGAGAGAGAGAGAGAGAGAGTAGCATGGAATGGTGCGAAAATTAAGGCGTGGGAGGGGGAAATTAAGGGTAGCAACTTTTACCGGCGACTTAAATCTCACCGTAAAAACAAAACCAACAAAAGAAAAACTAGTCTTTTGCGGCGAACTTAATTGCAACAATAACTTTTTGACACAAAAAATAGTTGTAATGGTGACTAGTTTGTAAAGACGAAGTCAAAATGACAACGTCAGTCGTACTTGTGACAATTCTATTTTTGGTGAATATAAATAGCCAGAAATAGTCAATTCTTTTGGCTATTATTCTAATCGTGGCTATTATTCTTTTAGCTTTGGCAGATATATTTACGTTGTCGAAAATAAAAATAGTTGCAAAAGTTACTTTTTCTTGTAGTGATAGTAGTGAAGACCCAAACAAAGCCTAACTCATCTTTCTCAAGCGTCATACCAAGGTCTACATCAAAGACTATGGCCCCAAAAATGAAACCATAGGTAGGTTAGACAGCTATGACAAGATCATTGGAAGACAATGCCATCCGAGATGCCATGAAAGCATTTTATGTAAATACTGGAAGAATATGTAGGTGCATGTGAGGTATCACCCTCTCTCCTTGCAAATGCAGCTCAATGTCTCTTGTTGCTAGTTCTTAAGACCATTGGAGTGCTCCTTGACTTTGCTTTTCCTTCAAATCAATAAAAGGTTTGTCCCCTTTTGTGTTAGGTTGGACCCTCACACTTATTTTGTTATTAAATCTTTCATTTTTATTAGTTAGATTTTCATCTTTTATACATGACTGTTAGAAAATGATATTTGCTATATTTTATTGAAAGGTACACACTCTGTAACCAAGACTCTTTTCGGGTATCAAAAATCAATAGAAAATATTCCTTCTTCTTTTCCTTTCTACTCTTCTAGAGGTGCTCATTCTATGACTCTGGTTTTATTTATTCTACACATATTTTATTTCACACTACAAGGATGTAACAAAGTGATATCCAAAGCCAATGTTCTAATGGTGGAAGGTATGCGTATGACACACCTTTAGGATGGTGTGAGTGCATTGAAGCAATCTATTGATTCCTACTTGAGGAATTTAGAGTTTTTGTACTGGTTAAGATGAAGTCTAAGGTTGACAATATTTGAACTGGACATAATCAAGGAAGTCCTTATAAACATGGTAAAGGCCTTTGAAAGAGAAGTGTTAGGTCTACACACAAATCTTATAAAAAAAGTTTACACGTTGACATAGCTTAATGTAATATGTTAGATCTACTTTAAATAAAATAATTCTTATAATCTAATAGATCACATTAAATCATATCAGTGTGTAAACTTCCTTATGAAGGATTTGCATGTATACTAAACATTTCTCTCTTTGAAAAGATAGATCTAGTGGAAACCATTGGCTAATCTTCTCTTTGGTTAGGGGCTTGTTAGGCTTTCTGGCGAGAAATGGGCATCCATAGACGGATCACAAACTTTTTTTTTCAATATGGAGTGGGCACTTTTCCCTCTTTTTAAGACAATGTATGGGCACGTTGATTATACTTTCTCCTAAGGATAACTATATGCATTTTGTACGGCATCACTTAAACATGTTGGAGGATTCGAGCATAATGTAAATTCCTTTACGCTTTTCCTTAATTAATATATAAGTAATAATATACCTACAACTCAGTTTACTACTAATCAATATAATTGTGTCACTTCATTAAAGATAATTTTTATGTTACCTAACTACTATTCATTTTGAATAGAGTTGTAAATTTATCATGTTGCGTAACATATTTGATAGTGTTTGATACCAGAAATCATGGTTAGCACTGCAAAGATGACCGATAAATGAGAGAAAATAGAGGGGGAGAGATGAGCTTGAATGTATGATCACATAGACCTTCATAAACTCGCAATGGAAAAAATATCAAAAGCACCTTTAGGAAGCAATTTTGAAGGCAAAATTATTCGATACTCTTAGAATATGAATGACGTGGTACTTTCATCCTAACAGAACATATTGTGTAATGAAAATTGCTTATGTATATAAGTATTTATTTTAATTGACATGGCATCTTATGATAAGATGAGAGTACCACATATATCTACCCTGAGAGTACTTAATAATTACTCGTTTCCACCTTGCAGGAAAAGATGCAACTACCAATTTTCTAACATGGGCACTTCTTCTTTTAGCCTTGCATCAGGATTTGCAAACAAGGGCACGAGAGAAAATGGATCGCATCAAATGTCAGTGTTAATGTCATTTTCCGCAGCCTAGTCTACTTGGCAATGATCCAAATAATCCGAACCTGTACAAGAGTTGAAAAAGGTGGGGGTCGAGGTAGGTTTGGGAGATGCGAGCTTTATTTAAGGGGGTAGGTTCGGGGTACGTTCCTACCCGACTCAGAATGCCTAGCATTTAATGTGGTGAGGGACTCGGTACGTTCCTGCCCGACTCGGCATGTTCCCGCAGTATCCTGTTAGGTGCTGCTTCATGCTTCCTCTCTTCTGGGTCGCTCCCTTACTATGGACGCCTGGACCAGGTATTCGTTACCTAGTTGGTTTGGCTCACATGAGTGAAGCCCAGGCAGGCCCCTACTATCGGTTTGGGCCCTATTTGTCCGGGTGGGCTTCCCCTTACAATACCCTGCAAATTTTTAGCAAAGGGACTTCAATGGGAATTTTGCATTCCAGGTTCCTATCTAGCCAACTTTTATCCCAGACAAGTCTGCCAAGTCAACCTGTTCATCTTTCGAGCTCTAGCAATTAATGGCATGGCAATTAACAACTTTGTCTCCACACCTTTGCCATTTTTGGTTTCCATAACAGATGGCTTGACAGGACAGCTGCACGTCCCACTTTTCAGGGCCCTGATTGGTCTGTGCCTCCGATATTTTTGCCATAATTGACTTGCTCGAAGTTCCCGCCCATATTCAGTGAACCTTATTGGGTCATGCAGATCACGAGCCCGGCAACAAGTTTTCCCACTCTTATCGGTTGAATCATACGCTATCACGTTGTTTCATTTCCCACATGCATTTACTTCCCCCTCAGCTATAAAAGGCTCATTCTCCCTTCGTTCCCCCCTCCATTTCTTCACTTGCCCTTTCTACTTCTTCTTCTTCGTTCTTCCTCTAATTTTGTCCTTCTTCAGCATCCATGGCTACCGAAATTTCTACTTCATCCACCTAGGTTCCAACCACCATGTCAGCTGCCTTCGTCGGGCATGGTTGGACGACGAACTTCGCTCCTTTTGAGATTGAAGTATTTTGGGCCCGTTATAAAATCTCCCACCAAATCAAGCTGGATCTTTCTAGGAGGTAGAGCACGCCTACGATTTTCTGGGAAAGTCACAGAGAGTAGTGCACTTTCTTATGTATTCGCCTGCAGTTTAAAGCTCCATTTCATTCACCCGATTTGTGATGTCTTTCACTACCTTGGCTTGGCTCCGGCACAAATACTTTCAAACAGCTAGCGTCTACTACTGGCTAGTTATGTCATTTTCCAAATGGCTCTTTTGGTTTGGAATGACGTTTATCCCGACTTGACTGCCCGAGAGTTTCTATCGTTGTATCGCCTGACTCGTCGCCTTGGAAATATAGTCGGCTTCCAAGTCAAGAATGGAAAACAAAAGCTGGCCCGGATCGAAGAAAGGTATTCCCAAGATTACTAATGGAAGTTCTTCTTCGTCTCAGGAATGGCTGGTAGTTCCCCAAGAGTTAAATCAGATGAGAGTTTCCAATCCAGTCAGATTGGGGTCTTTTTCCTTCTGCGGAGAGCCTTGAGGTCGTGCTGACTTTCGAGAAGACGGTCCGAGTTGACATCGTGTTGGCCTAGGCTAGTGGGCACCATGGATGTTGCTCTGTGCCGATTTTCATGATTATCTCATTTAATTACTAAGAGGCCTACTAGTTTATTAGTCGTTGCAATCTACGGCTAGGTTAAATATCAAATTCGTAATTTTTTGATTCCTAATCGATGAACCAATTAAGATTTAATGATTTGTTGTGTCAAAAATTATTAGATCTTAAGAAGAACGCTCGACTAAATTAAATATGACCGCTCGTACTTGTATTATTTAATTTCATCAATCCCTCTAATTCTTAAAGCTGCTACTAGATTAAATCCTTAGCGCTTATCTTGGATGTTTGGTAGTTAGGGTTAATTAGATCGCTTGTTTTCTAATTAACTACAAACTAAGAATAAATAGGAAAATAGTTCCAACAGTGAATATTCAAAATATTAATTAATATATACTTGCATCGATGATCAATTGTAAAATTTCGATGGTGGATGTTGACTTAGACCAAGGTTTGTTCTTTTGATCGATTTTGGTACTTTAATTCAAATTAATTTTTTTTCTTTTAGTTGTGCTTTTTGAAATTATTTTTGTTACGCTAAAATAAACCCCTCATCCTTGTTCACTTAGCATAAAATTAGGTTAGATATTCTCTGTGGAAACAATCCTTATTCACACTACTATATGTAATTTTTTTAAGAGTATCGGTTTTATTTTTAGTTGCCTACGACAGCACACCAAATTTTGTCATCATTGTCAGGAAGTGATTCTAGTTGATTTTTGTACTTCTTTTGATCTTTATTTCATTTTTGAAAATAAAATAATAAAATAATAAAAAAACAATGGAAAAAAAAATCATGTTAGTTTTCGATAGTTATTTTTATTTATTTTCATTACTCTAAATTTTTCCTGATTTCTTATATTTTTTTCATGGTTTATTAGAGTTTCCTTGATTGTTTATGACTGTAACTCGATCTTCTAATCAAGGGGAATTTTAGTGTGATTCAGAATTAAAGAAAACTTTGCGTAGGTTAAAAAGGGAAGCTCAGATAAATTTTGAAAAGAACGATCTGCCTCTTGATTTCCTAGTTGCTAGCAATTCTGATTTAGAAGAGGAAGAAGTCATGGCTGGAAATCAAACTTTGAAAGAGCTTGCCACTCCTGATCTGAATCAACAACTTTTATGCATAATGTTTCCTACTTTAGATACTACTACTACTTTTGAATTAAAATTTGGACTAATACATCTCTTGCCCACTTTTCATGGCCTTGCAGGTGAAGATCCTCGCAAGTATTTAAATGAGCTTCATGTAGTATGCACGAGTATGAAACCCATGGGGTGACTGAAGATCAAACTAAATTAAGAGTCTTTTTGTTTTTTTTTTAAGGATCCGGGTACGGATTGGCTTTATTATCTACCCTCCGGGAGTATTACCTCATGGAGCAAGATGAAGAGGTTGTTTTTAGAGAAATATTTCCCAGCTTTAAAGGCAGCCAACATTCAAAAAGAAATTTGTGATGTAAAGCAGCACAACGGAGAGTCCGTACATGAATACTGGGAACAATTTAAGAAATTATGTGCAAGCTGCACCTATCATCAAATTAGTGAGCAGGTACTTATCCAATATTTTTATGAGGGCCTTCTACCTACTGATAGGAGCATGATTGATGCTACTAGTGGAGGAGCTCTGGTGGATAAAACTCACAAAGCTGCGAGAAACTTGATTGCAAATATGGCCGTCAATTCTCAACAATTTGGCACTAGACTTGACCTTCTATCTAAGCATGTTAATGAGGTAAATATTGCCTCCCTTGAACAACAAATTACGAGTCTAACTTCTCTTGCTTGTCAAATGGCTGTAGATAATATGCAAATGGCGAAAGCTTGTGGGATTTGTTCGGTAGTAGGGCATCCAACCAATATGTGCCCAACTCTTTAAGAGGAACCCATTGAGCAAGTAAATGCGGTGAGTGTTTTTCCTAGACAACCACAAATGAATTATGATCCTTATTCGGATACATATAACTCAGGATGGAGAGGTCACCACAATCGTAGCTATGGAAATCCACAAGTAAATCAGTCCGCGACTCAAAATCGTTCAAATTTTTAGCAATATAAGTAGCCATACCCCCTAGACAACAACAGGGCCAAACTTCTAATTCTGGTATGTCTTTAGAAGATATTGTTAAGTCTCTTACCACTAACACTTTGCAATTTCAACAGGAGATGAAACAATTTCAGCAAGAGGCGAGGGTCAGTTTTTAAAGTTTGGACAATCAGATGGGCTAGATGGCAATCGCAATTAGCGTAAGTTTTTGCCTCTTTCTGATTATAAACCAATACCTCATTTTCCTCAGACTTTAGCAAAATTTATAAAACATGAGCAAAATAAAGATTTATAAGAGACTTCTCATAGATGCGAGGTAAATATTCCATTTTTAGATGCTATTAAACAAATACCTCGTTATGCTAAATTTTTGAAAGAACTATGTATAATTAAGAGGAAATAGAAACTTAAATTTGTCTTATAGTCTCTCTATTTTTATGATTTTCTTCTTCTTTTTTCTTGTCAGTTATGTCATTGTTTAATTGCTTTGTTTTGGAAGAAATGTAACTGGGTTTGGTATAACTTAATTCTTCTTTTGTATTGTGGGGGTTTTTTGTGATGGGATTTCTAGAATCTCACATATTCTTTATTTTTTCTTTCAAGCCTACAAAAGTCCAACAAAAAACCCAATTTCGACTCCGCGTCGTCGGAGTCGGAGCAGAGTCTATAGAGGTTGGAGTCGGAGGTCGGATTCTACCTCTAACAAAGTTGAAGTCAGAGGCGAAGGACACCAATTCCGACTCCAACTAAGTTAGTGCTCATCCTTACCTCCCGGGCATATTCTTTTCGAGACAAAGAGGTGACCTCACCCTTTGGGACTCTCCCAGTTATCGTTCAGATTTTGACGAGTGGTCTTCCCCCTTTGGGCGGGCTTCTGTGCTCTTCACACCTCAGTTCGTGCCTTCACGGGCTTGTGCTACGCCGTGGGTCGGATCGTCCTCTCTCTCGCCGGGTGTCCCGTTCTTCCTCCTCTCTTTTCCTTTTGAGGGCATAGCAGTTCTTGGTGTTGTATCGACTGGTCTGGTGGTACTCGCAAAACTAGCTTTTATTGCCCTCCCGAGCTTTCTCTTTCCTTGGGCTAGGTTCCCGATAGCCTTCTACCACCAGGCTGGCATGTAGGTCTAGTTGGGCTCATGAATTGGGGAGGTCTCATCTTTTCTTCGTATTAGGGCCACTTCTTTTCTGACTATCCCAGCAAGTGACCTCATGTTGGCATGCCGCCTTTCTAGCTGTCCGCTCCATTTCTTCTCTACGTGGGGTCATTAAGGTTTTGAGGGTATCTTCGGCATTGATGTACCTATATGCCCGGTCCATAAACTCTGCCAACGTGTTCGGGGTTTTTCGGGAGATTTCATCCATGAAAGGGCTTTTGGGTCATTTCCTGCCGAGTGTCACCAAGGTGATCTTCTCGTCCTAATCGCCAGTGGTCATGCACTTCTGGTTGAACCGAGCAAGATAGTTTTTCAAACTCTTTCGATCTGGTTGCTTAATAGTGAGCAAGTAAGTGGCTAGGCGTCTCCTCTTACGGCTAGTCATGAACTGCATTATAAAGAGGCCAACCAGCCCGTCGAAACTGTTGATGGTTCCTGGGTGATTCCAAACCAAGCTCGTGCCACCCCTTTTAGAGCGAGCGGGAAGGCCCTACATGCGAACTCACTTGGAAAATCGTGGAGGCTCATGTGGATTCTGAATGTCTCCAGGTGTTCAAACAGGTCTTTGGACCCATTGTAGAGCTCTACTTGAGGCACTTTAAATTTGGGTGGGAGTTGGATGGCCATGACATTGGCGATGTAGGGCGTGCCGAGCTATTGCGTAGTTGGCCGATTATGGAGGGCGTCTCGCTTAACTTAGTCATTTTTGCATATCTATCGTTGAGCTCTTTGAGCTCAAGGTGCAGCTTGCATCGTTCTTCCTCGGACGAGTTGGGCTCTTATACCCTCCAAGAGCCAGTGTTCTCACTAGCGCTGAGTTCATTGTTGACGGCGTGCTCCTCGTTCTGCCGCAGGGTTTCATTCTCTTCCATTGCTACCAGGCTTGCTTCCATTGTGTTGCTCATGTGTTCTTCTCTACGGATTGTTTGGGATCGTGTCGTGGCCGGCATACGAAGTACACGTTAGGATTCCATAAACGACACAATTGTTAATGTCGTGTTCCGTGGTCTAGGCTACTCGACGATGATCCAAACAATTCGAACCTACATAAAAGTTGAAGAAGGTGGGGGCAAAGTAGGCGACCACTTTGATGATAAGGTCAGACGAGTTAGAGGAGTAAGAGTATTTGATAGTTTGAGATATGAGAGCTTAACCTTGATTCTAAAGGTCGTCACTCTATTTATAAGCTCGAGCATGTGTCCGGCTTGTCACTAGAGAATGGAGAGAATGCCCTACCTGTCCACTAGATCATTATTCATCCGTTCGTGTCAGGGCAAGCAACCCTGCCTCGGGCAAACTTAGAGAGAAAGTTGTCCACTCCAAGTCATGTCAGCTTTTGCTTTCTGTAGTCGCGTGCCCGGAGTTCCTAGCCCACATTTAATGCGACATGGTGTCCGTATGCTCCGCATTTAATGCGGTGAGGGATGTGGCGTGTTTCTGCCCTGCCCGCATTTAATGCGGCGTGGCTCTGACATGCTTAGCATTTAATATGTTAGAGACTTGGTACGTTCATGCCCAACTCAGCATGCCTAACATTTAATACGGTGAGGGACTCGATACGTTCCTGCCCGACTTGGCATGTTCCCGCAGTATCGTGTCAGGTGCCACTTCATGCTTCCTCTCTTCTGGATCGCTCCCATACCGTGGACACCTGGACCAGGTATCTGTTACCTGGTTGGTTCGGCTCATGTGAGTGAAGCCTGAGCAGGCCCCTACTATGGGTTTGGGCCCTATTTGTCCTAGTGGGCTTCCCTTTATAGTCAGGAAGATTCTGAACAAAGTGGAATCAAATTGTCATTTTCCTTTCTGTTTAGCCTTTACACAATGATTCTGGACTTCGTTATCCTGAAAATTTCAGCCTTAAATAAGATAAACAAATAATTGGGAGACATAAAATCATAGTTTTAAATTTCGTATCGTACCAGCCGGTAGAAATATGCCGTACCTACCAGTTTTCTAATACAGAATACATAGCTGTTTTGTACCGGTCGATATTTCAGTTGTACCGGCCAATGTTTCGGCTTGTGTTTCAACTGTACCGGATTTCAAGCTCTCACCTTTTTTCCATTTTTTACTATTTTTTATCTCAATTCAAACTAGACTAATTATATATATATATATAATTTATTCATATATTGACTATTATTTTGAAATATAATTTATATATGTATTTATATATATAATTTATTTATGTATAGATTATTTTGAAACGCTATATGAAATAATACCGATATCGAAATATTTTATTCTAGTGCCTTGACTGGTACGCCTATCAGGACAATATTCAAAATTACATAAAATAGCTAATATCAATAATAGCATGCATGAATAGTAAGTGTTCATGGCCCAATTTAATTTGTAAGTGTGCATGGTAGGTACTCCAACGTTTGTAAGTGGAAACCTTCGACATAGACTCAAAACTTCAATCTAAGAAAATCTTTTATCTTTTTTAAATTTTCTATATACTAAAAAGAAACTTTTTTAGCTTGGATAAAACAAGGGAGTACATGGATTAAGGAGAGGTTAATCAATCAAACTGAAAAAAAAAAATGCAAAGTTTTATAACGCAATAATACCAATATGAAATATCATTTTGGCTCTAGATCAAATTTCTTTTTTTTTTCTAAATTCTTTATTTTTTTCTAAATTAGCTCCCTCAGAAACAAGGACAGTCCTCATTCAGAAATGTTCAACTGCAACATGCCACAGGCAAGAAATATGCATGCAAGGTCGATAACTTTTGTTATGGATGTTATAAACAAACCAATCATCAAACCAAAGATTGCGCCGTGGTCATTCGAGCAATGCTACTCTTCTTTAAATGAATGCTCACTTCAAATATATTACATTAGCAAGTGTGGTAGGGTAAAAACAAAATCAACATGATGAAGTACAACAACTCTCTGAGCTCTTCTATTAAGAGGCTTTATACCGCACACTTACAACCTGTTATTTTTTTATGAAAATTGCATCAAATGGGTGTTTTTTTATCTTTCACCAAATGTTTGGTGAATGGATATTTTTTTTTTTTTTTTTGATAAGTAAGAAAGTTAATTTTTATTGATGTGAATGCAATAGGCATAGTCCATGTAGACAAAAAGTATACAAAAGAACACCTATGTACATTCCAAGCTCGGAAAATTAAAGACAAAAAAATTATGGACATTGTCCCCATTTAATATAATAGCTAAAAACCAAAGCAATAATGTGTGGAGAAAAAAAGTTATTTAGCTTCGCTACTGTGCGTTCTTTATCTTCAAAGCATCGATAATTCTTTTTGACCAAATGCACCACATGAGACACAACAAGATCATCTTCTACACTACTGCCACTTGTAGATAGCCTTGCATCTTCCTCCAACAACCCAGCAAATCCACCACCCTCAAAGGCATGACCCAAGCAATGTCAACCCTTTGCAATATCTCACCCCACAACACCCTTGTAACCTCGCAATATAGTAAAATATGATCCATGAATTCTCCATCTTTTTTACACAAGTAGCACCAATCCGTCACTACACAACCCATCTTCAAGTTGTCCGTAATCAAAACCTTTCCAATGATGGTGTTCCATACAAAGAATGATACTTTAGAAGGCACCGAAGACTTTCAAATGCGCTTCCAAGGGAATAGAGTATGATCTTATGTTGATAAATTTCATAATACGCTTTAACTATAAATTTCTTGTGGTTGTTGGACATCCACTTCAACCTGTCATGTTGTGCCAGGTGGTCCTCATGGAATATAATATACTAAAAAAATCGGCTACAGTAGGATGCTCCCAATCGTGAAAATTCCTAATGAAGAGAATATTCCACTGATGAGTACTATGAGAAAGAAGTCGCAAATCTGCCACTAAAGCCTCTCTGTTGACAGCAATACAATAGAGAACCGGAAAAGCTCTCTCCACTAAATAATCTCCACATCACACATCTCATCAAAAGCTTATTCGATTACCCTCACCGATCACAAAACGAATATATTTTTCGAAGCATAATCACCCCCTCCTGATAAACTTCCATAAACCCACTCCATAACAACCCTCTCCCCGCCCCCTGCCCCCCCCCCCCCCCCTCTTTTAAGTAATAGGGGTGGGCAGCGGGTACCCGCACCCGGTATCCCGCCCGCATTCTGTCCCGTACCGCCGTACAGGGACGGAGTCACTCGCCTGGCAGGCGGGGGGGCTTTCTACACTTAAGGCGGGGGCGGGGGCGGTATAGGGGTCCCTCCGCCCAGCTTTTATCCCACCCCCGCCCCCACCTTTCCTTATATATAAATATAAATATTTATATATATATATAAATATAAATATATAATTATATATATTAATAAATCACCAATGTTATGTAAAATGATTTTGTTAGTTTAGAATTTAGATTCTTAGAAAGTTAGAAGTAGTATTTGTAAATTGTAATGTTAATAGTTAATAGCACAATTTATAATTTTGTAGGATTAATTTGTATTATTGTAAATTTGTAATAACTTAGTCTTTATTTTAAATTTTATTATTTTAATGATTTTTTTAAGTGACTTTAGACTTTAGTAATGGAATACCGAATATTTTTTAATATATAATTGTGTGTTTAAATCAGGTTTGATAGTGTTTTGGACTAAAAATGGCTTGGAAACTTGATCTGGACTGAAAATACCCAAAATTGCAAAATGGGTCAAGGTCCTATAGGGGCGGGGGCGGGGGGCGAGCGGATGGGCTCCCACCCCGCTGCCCCGCTGTGGGACGAGGTACCCAGCCCCCGTGTAGGCAGGGGCGGGGTGCGGAATTGAATTCCGCCAGAAGTAAGGGTGCCCCGCCCCCGCCTGGGCAAGTATCACCCCTACCTAGTGATATTTCTAGTCATTTTCGCAAAAAAAAATTTATTAAAGGTTCTCAAGTTACAAACTCTCAAGCCCCATACGTAACTAGGCGCAGACTACCTTCCATCTAACCAGATTGAATTTCTTCTCAATCCTCATTGTCATCCCTACAAGCATAGGAAACAAAGATATATTAAAAAAAAAAAAAAAAAAAACAACCAACAACAACAAGAAGTTGGTGAGTTAGTAAGGATGCTCTTGATAAGAATGAGACAACCCCCATTTGAGAGGTATACCCGTTTCCAACCTGCCAACATTTTCTCTATCTTCTCCACCACCCCATCCCATATGATTCTAGCTTTAAAGGTTTGCTCCCAATGGAAAGCCCAAATATCACATATGAATAATTAGTAGAATAATTTAATTAGCTTAAGAAGAAAAAAACCAAAAAAATTAAAAATTAAAAGTAAAGTTTGTAGTGTGTAGGAATGATGAGTAACAAATCTCTTCTATTTATAGTAGTTCCCCTCCATTTCTTTTTTTCTGTTTTAGCTACGGCCTTCAGGTAGATAAGGCAACAATTACCAACAACCGATCAAACGCCATCTCTATTAATTAATTAATCCCCACATATAATCCCCAATAACCAGTTAATAGAATTCCATCTCTTTTAATTAATTAATCCCCATAGATAATCCCCGTAAGATCACATCTTCATGATGGTTTTTGCCAATGATGGCCAATTTGTATAACAAATTCTAACTACGGACAAGCATTTCTTTGCCAATGAAGTCTTAATTACAGAATTGATTTCCAGTTTATCAATATTCATCTTTCTATTTGTTAATCCTCGTGGGGTCTTAACAAACTGGCATCTTAGAGCCAGCAGTCCTCATGGCAGATTGGTTTATCATTTTCCGAATCCTCAGAATCACCATTTTCTGCAAACCATTTATTTTCCTCCTTAACAGGTGCTGGTGTCGTGTTCGGCTGAATGCTTTGCGCTACCATCCAACATATTCAACGTCTTCGAATAAGCTGAGGGGGAAGAGGGGGGATGATGTTCTGAAAATTAGAGAGAAGAGGCAAGAAAGAAAAGAGAAGCAATGAGGGGAGGGGGCACCGAACCATGACATGGCTCCCAGACCGGGTTTGCCACGTTCGGGTGTGCAGCGTGCTATGGGGAACCCTACAAGTAGAATTTTTTTTTCTCTTTACGTAAATCAAGCAGGCATTGGCCAAAGCATAAGTAGGGACGACGTGATCGCAAGAGTATGTAGTTCCATTTGTTTTCACATTAATGGTGAGGGCATAACACCTGTATAACCGCAATAGAGTTTGATTCTACAAAAACCCTGACGAAGAACAATTAAAATGAAATTGGGTATATACAAGAGAGAGAGAGAGAGAGAGAGAGAGAGAATCTCATACATTGCTAGAACTCGTGATATACGAAACAATAACAGTGATATCATCAAGCTTGCCACCATAATAGCGAAATCCAGCATCCTGAGCAGCAGTGGAAAAAGGGGTCTGCCGGTTTTTATCCTGTGCTCGTTGACGTGCCAATGCCGCTATCTTCTGAGCTGTCACCTGAGGCCCAAAGCCAGCTCTCACGGCATGAACCACCACTGCAGTGATCTCATTGTTGTACAAGTTATCAAAAAGTCCATCTGTGCCTGCAACTATAGCATCCCCCGGAGCAACTGGAAATGTAAAAACCTGAATCACATAGGCCACTTATCTCATTAACATATTTCATAACCGCATTACTATAATTACAAATTGATTATTCATTTTTATGGACTGGAGTTTCACCTTTTGTCATTTCACCTTTTGCCTCTTTTCTTTTTCTTTTTCTTTTTGTAATAGAGCTCTAGAACCAAGTCTAATAATTGAACATAGTTTATATATGATAATATCAGTGAATAGATGGTATCTTAAATGCCTACAAACGTGAGTTACTTCTGCAACTCATTAATAAAATAATTCCGAGATAATTAGATGGGGGATTAAAAAGGAGAAGATAAACAAATTAAAAGTAATGAAGTGCATCCGCCAGGATCATATCTAAACAATAGTAACAAAGATATTCAACTTATTCAGGAATATCGAAATAATAATATAAAGTAAGATATGAATTCCAAGCAATAACACACCACTTAAGTGATAACGAGACAAATTCTCAAGGGAAAGGTTTAGCCCTCCCAGAATATATGTTGGACATCCATTCCTAGAAAATAGATCATGGGAACAGTATGTTCAGTTTCAGAAATCAACTAGGTCTCACCACAAAAGGAATTTAGAAAAAGAGAAGAATTGAGTGAGAGAGGCACGAACCTGACCAGAGCTAGGTAAATCACCATTAATCCCACTTTCCAGTTGATAGGTGAAATTAAAATCATGTTGCTGCACAGGAGATCGAAAGAGAGTAGACCCATCTCGGATCACCATGAAGCCACTGTCCCCTAAATTAATTGCATGAATGCCCTGGAATGACACACCAAGCAATTAATTTATATTGCCTGCCAGTCGTGAAAACAGAATACTACAGAAATCTTGTTACAAAGACGTAAGAGAACAGAGATTACAACATACAGAGCCAAGTAAAAAGCCTTGACAGAACTAGATAATTCATTCGTGTTCCCAAGTACCTAGAGATAAGACCAGTTCCTCTTAACAAAGGGAGATTATGTAATTACGAAAACCTTTTTCAGTTTAAACTAAACAAGGATTAGAAGTAACTTTTCTTAAGGCTGTAAGTTGAAAGGTTTGGGCCATTTTACAACCGATGCTGCTGGATGTAGTTAGCCACCATAGTTAAAAAATAAATTATTTCACGAGTCAAGTTCAGTCTAGGGGCATGTTGTTTTGACCTTTAACATAATTTGTTAGTAGAAATTCCATTGAAACAAGGATGAGTCTAGAGTCCACAAATATCCATGTACAGAAATCATAATTTAGCTTCAGTCTAGTGCAGCGTACAAGAAATAGCATGCAGGTTAGTAAATTTATCTCACTTTCAGAGTGAAGCTGGCTCTCCAAAGATATCAAAATACAGAAACTTGAACCAATTCCACTGAGCCACCTTAAGTCAATTCTACCACTACCAGTGCCAGTACTCAAGAGTGCACACGTTATGAAGTAAAATCTATGGTTACACCGTCTTTCTTTTTTGGCTATTTAGAAACAACAATCAGAACAAACCTCGCAATTTTTTCTTGAACTAAGATGATCTTGAAAAAGTCTTGTACTTATTTCGTGAATTATGATAATCATGGTCATGCATTGAGAAATGAATCGGCCACAAAATTCATAAGGGATAAAGGACACTTCATCCAAGGGAGTATTAACAGATCTGCAGACTAAAGAATGGCACTTCCAATATCTGTAACAAGCAACCCACCCTACAATTGCAAAATTTCTTAAAATAATGGAGTCAATATTATTTTTTTTAAGGTAAATGGCCTGAAACTAGAGGCGGGCATAAAGGTATTTCCAAAATGGAAGAAACATACCGCTTCTGTGAGTGCTATGATGCACGCTGTTGAGGAACCTTTGGCTTTTGTACTTGAGTGAGCTTTTTCCAAGACCCTAGCAGGATCAATTGAACCCTTGGGCTCCTCTTTAATAGCAGATACTGAATTAGACATGAGCTCCCGCGAATATACTCCAGCATCAACACCGAGATCTGCCCAGCCACCAACACCATCTGCCACTCCTATGGCTTGTACATCAAAAATAAAGTGTGCATCCTCCCCACCAGTTTCTTCTTTATCAGGGTGAGGAAGACAGCATGATCCTGAAAGTAGTTTCAGTGCTTTACTTGCCGAGTTTTTCCTGCAGTCAAAGGCAAGCAACATACAAGAATGTAAATTCTAATACTTCATTTCATTGCCTAGCCATGTCATATTAATAACATCATGATATGATATTTTCACCACAAGCTTGCACATGTTTTTCATGCTCTGGATTCAGGAATATTCAAAATGCTCTAGCATTATAGCAGCAAAATATACCACAACAGCATTACACTATTTCTGTGTCAGTTAATCGTAATTACAGAAATACTAAAATAAAATTAAAAAAAAAAATTAATTACAGAAGGTTCAAATAAAAATCTTTTAAATGGGGAAAAGGATAATGATACCCTTACGATTTTATACTACCTGTTTACTACCAAGTGTATTTTTTAAATTTATTTCCTCAACTCTGCACGCTCGAAGCCCATTCTGCTCTCTAATCACGTCTTGTCAGATTTGACAGAGCTTCAAAACTCTAAGAACAAACCTTTCCTCCTCGCAAGATTTGGTCCTCCCAAGTTCACACTCTTAGATCTGGGCTCTCTTCTCTCAAGAGCAAACACTAACATTTTCGGCAATCCCGACGACTTCTCAAGATCAAACCTTTCCTACTCTCAAGGTCTGGGCTCTCTCCTCTCAAGGGTTATCGTTATCTTTGTGCAAAAGAAAAGGGTCTGGGGATTGAAAAACTTTCAAATTCTTCAACTACCTTACCAGGGAACTACTTGTGGTGTGGGACTCGGGTGTTTTTCCACTGTAAATTCTCGGGGACAGAACTTGAAAATAGGGATCTGTTTCTGACAATCTCTCTATGTTTGTTCACAAGAAGGAAAAATGAAAATGGTGGGCAAAGTTGTACCAATTTTTGGTGAGTAAAAATAATAATATATAAATTGTAAGAGTGGATTGTGAAGAGAAACCAAAGCTCTTGAGACTGTTTCAATTTTATGTGTTCACAACCTCTCTTTGCGAAAAGCAACATCAGCATAATGGATCTTCACCAAAATTTGACTGAAACTGATCAACATTGTCTCTTTATCCTGTAACGATCCGGGAAAAAAAAAAAAAAAAGAGGAAAAGTTTCTTGCGTGAAGAGGTGAAAAAGAGAGGCTTATATCCACGTCAAATATTTTATATATTTTAATATTATTTTTATTTTATTCTATTTTTATTAAATTAATTAAATTATTTGATAAATAAAATAAATATAACGTGTGATAATAAATAAAATTATTTGATAAAAGACGTCATAATCGACTACATTGACAACCTCTTAAGTTCTGAAGCTCAGTCAAATCTTGCAAAAAGTAATTATGGGCATATGCGTGTAAAACTAAAGAAAAAAATTCTAAAATAAGCTCGGCAGTAGACAGGTAGTGGGAAGTCGTAAGGGTATCATTACCCATGGGGAAAAAGCATAAGCTTACCAGTTTTTATATGAGTAACAAAGCATCAGTGGGGCACCCTTTAATAAATTTCAGTATCAAAAATAAAACTAATAAAAAGTAGTAGCAAAACCAGCAGTACTATGTGAAATAATAAAAGTCATTCTGTTAAAGCATTCGAAAGTAGCTTGTGAACAGGGCCTTCACACAAAAGGTAGTGACTTTTGGACAACATTAAAAACTACCGTTTTGGGTGCAGATGGAGGGGAAAGAATGAAATGGACCCTTTGAGTTATACCTGAAACAGCAACCGTAATTTGTCACTGAAACAGTAATTTGTACATCAACAGTACAGGGAATCTAGGGCTTGCATCCGAGCAATCAAAATGGTGAAACTAATAGTAATGTGATGATCTGTAATATAAGGGAAAAACCTAGCCTCCACAATAACTTCATTCCAAACTAGCACTAAACAAAATACAGTCCAGCAGTGAGAAGAAAACAACTGAGAGGGTAATATTGTGACCACAATGTATGCAGGCAACATTAGGTTCAGTCTCTAAATGTCTGTACATTCATTTCAGATGACAAATACTTCAAACGTCCAGAAAATAATTTCATCAATAAAGTATAGAGTTAAGGTCTTGCACATAACTAAATAAGAGAATAGCTGAAACGGTGTCAGACAACATACTGTTCAGATGAGTCTGTAGAATTTCCAAGCTGCTCCTCACGAGCAGAATTATCAAAGGATACATCAGGGGCAGTCCCGGCAGAGAAACATGTGGTTGATGTGCTATGAAAGTCTCTTGGTCCTGATTCGATGTGCGGTTGAATATTGCACAACCTCTTTGCGACGTTATAAATGAAATATCCATAAATTGCATTACTGTTGGGTTTGTCATAATTTTTTAAACTCATGCTAGCTTTGCTGCAACTCTCAAAACTTCGGTTGCTATAAAAGATACTGGTGCTATTTGTTGATAAGGAAAGATGCTTGTGCCTTGAAGTTAAATTATCCAAGGAATAATCACTAAATACAGCTCTGGAACCACATGCAGCCATGGTTTTGTTCGGCAATCTGCTACTGATTGTAGGTTCACTAAGCACGCAATCAATATGATAGGCACAGATCTGAAAGGAAGGCCCAGAAACTGATGGAATAGAAAGCGCACGCGAAAGTGCTCCAACAACAGAGATATTACTTTTTTGGCTAACTAACTCCGGTCTTGCAGCAAACACAGTTCCAGGTCTTAACAACACGTGTAGATCTGGCGTTGATGATGATAAAGAATGAAACAAGCCAGAACTGCCAAACAAGGACTTCCCTTGCCCAATTATCCCATCAACCGCATCTGGGAGACCAGTTTCTTGCCCTACAATTGACCTCCCGATTGCAGCTCTCAGTCTTGAGAAATGAGCAGATGGCATTTTACCCTCTTAAACAAAAGACTTGCACTTTAATTCGTCTATTGCAGAGAGCACTATTTGGACCTCTATATACAAGAGAAAATCTCATAACTCCCAATACATCTACGTTTATAAAGTACTTGATATAATAATATACCTCCTTTCCTCAATAAGTCACAGTGATTCAGAAACCTGGAAGAGGAAACCACCCTGGTTAAGGAAACGAAACTAAATACGCACTGATATTACAATAATTTAATAGTTACAGTTAGGATAGATAATCATTCCTTATACGTATATAAACCTCGGGTGAAATAAAATGTTCCTATTTCATATTCAAGTAATTTATCTGCATGAAATATGATCGTATCTCAGAAATCCGACATAGAATAGTTGAAATCCAGCGCACACGTCCCACGAAAACAAATTAAAAACGACGCTAACAAGAACAAAATATAGGAAACGCGATAAATTAATAGGTAACGAGATCTCACCGTTCCTGAACAATCGGGGCAATATTCAACTCCGAACCCTAAACCCCCGTACCTCGAACGCAGAGCTGAAATGGTGTTAACCTCAGAATTCAACCTCTTGTATCATATGAATTCCAAGAAGGGCTCAAAAGGGAGGTGAGGAAAACAATATATTACTTGAAAACTTCCCTCCCTCTCTCTCCCCCTCTCCGACTTCGCGATCGCTTAAAAGGTCAGAGAAGACAGAATCCAGAGGTTTCTGTGGCGGCTAACTCATATGCAAATGAAACCCTACAAAAAAATGCCCCAGGAGGAAAGGAAAGTGACATCCGACTGTAATGCGTTTTGACTATTCTGGACACTGAATGGAGTTTGAACATAAGGTTATCTTGCCCGTTGGTAAGGGTAGTTTGGTCACTATGACTCCAGGTTGGAATGCACACGTGCTTTCACTTTCTCATCCAACTTCGTCGGAGTACCAGAAAATGGTACAACTGTGCTCCTAGTGGCGAATATTCTTTTTACCTTCTTTTAAATTTTAAATAGAGAAATCATACAATTATTATTATTTTATAATTTTTTTAATATTTAATTTTTTTTAATATTTAATTTTACTTAGTAATTAAGAATATGAATATTAATAAAATTATATTTTTATTTATTTTTTTTAATAATTAAGAATGTTAAAAATTACTTAAAATAAAATTATTTGATATAAAATAAAAAACTTCAAATACAGTAATGAGTTATATAATTACTGATGGTATGTGTATCACTATTCTTTTAAATATAGGTCCCTGGCCTAACTTTTTATTTCAAACATAACCTCTGAATTCTACTAATTTTGAAGTTGGAAATTTTTAAGAACAGTTGTTTTTATCTTGTACAAAAATTGTTAGTAATTTAATATGGGCGATAAATATGACAATTTCGAGTGAGTTTAGGTTATTTAGACTCGACAAAACAACGCGCATGTTATTTGAATTTAGGTTCAGACTAGATTTTTAATATCAGTTAGTTAATAAGAAGTGTTGAGAAAAATTGTAAATAGTAGGAAAATAATAATAAAAGGTATTCTAAAAATAAATGAAAATAATAATAAAGAAAGGAATAATAATAAAATATTCTAAAAATATCTCAAAATATTTTACTTGCCACCCAACCTTAATCGTTGAGCTAAATACTACGTACTCCAGCATTAGATTTAATATAAGAAAACATTAATGATTGAAAAGTATTAATTTTACTTAAAAAATTATAAAATATTTATTTTTCTATATGATAATTATTTATATTAAAATTTATAAATTTAAAATTTAAAAAAATAATAATAAAATAAATTTAATACGTAAAATTATCAATACATATAACACTATTCTTGATCATTTTTCAAACCCTAAAACCACATAAAAACTCAAAGGATGTGAAGCATATAATTTGAAGTAATTGTCTATTTGTTGGCATGTGTGATATGCCGACCTAGATAGAAGGTAACAAATAAACACGTTTTATACATGTCTAATATGGAGTCTTTTGCGCTCTTTTATGTGGGACACGCCAATTTCCATTTATTAAATAAAGTCCAGTGCGGCCTTATGGCTCATTACTTGTTTTTATCTACACCTATCCCACATATTGCATATCATAAATGCAAAATTTAGGTATCTCTAATGTTGTGTTTGGTTCAAGAAATCTAACACTTATTTTGAAATTCATAATTTTATGAATGTATCAGCTAGATGAAAACGAGATAAGAATGCTTGAAGAATGAGATGTGCTAGAATTTAAAATTTTTCCTCGTATATTGATTTCATCAAGCTATTTAATGAGCCAGAGCCTCTGCTTTTATACATGAAAGAGGAAGGTATAACAAATGGGAATTTTTTTACAGATGGATATACAATTAAAAAGGCAAATGTCGTTGCTAGGATGAATGATTCAAGAGGGTTGGTTGCTGATGTGTATTTTGGACAGATGTTACACTACGTACTTTTTGTTGGTATTGCCATGCATGCATACGAGCCATGTAACCTACATGGATTGCAGGTTTTGTTTGAGCATGAATTCCATTTGCTGCTAAGTGGGTGTCATGGATAGATGGTTGTATATTGTGATCCTACGTGTCATGGACAGATGGTTGTTTATCATGAACTAAACAATTTGCTTCAACAGACCCCCTCAAGTCAAGCATCAAAGGAGATCAACACAAACTTGCACAAAGTTGCTAAAACCTCGCAAATGACAAAGGTTTTGTTAGAGCATCCGTGACTTGGTCTTTCCTAGATATGAAGGCAACTTTTAAGGACTTGTTTAGTACTTTATCCCTCACAAAATGGAAGTCTATTTCAACATACTTAATTCTAACATGAAAGATGGGTTTGGAGGATAGATATGTAGCCCCCAAATTGTCACAATATAACATAGGGGAAATGTTCAAATTGAGACCCAGATCACGGCACAAGTTTTGAATCCAGATTATTTCAACAATTGCGTTGGCTACAGATTTGAACTCGGCTTCGGTTAAGGACCTGGCAATTGTTTGCTGTTTTCTGGAAGACCATGAATGAGGTTACACTCGGAGAAAACACAATATGCACTAGTTGAATGCTTGTCATCTAGGCACCCATCCCAGTCTAAATTCAAAAAAGTTGTGAGGTCCATTGAAGGTGATTTTGAGAAGCATAGACCAAGCTCAGAAGTATGCCAAAGATACCTTACGATTCTTTTTACCGATTTCCAATGAGGGACCTTTGGAGAGTGCATAAATTGGTAGACTTTGCTTACGACAAAGGCGAAGTCTAGCCATGTGAAAGATAGATATTGAAGGGAACGTACTATGCTGCAATAGAGTGAGGGATCTTCAAATAAGTTGCCTTCATGCATGCTGAGCTTCTCTGAAATTGACATAGGTGTTTTGCCAGGTTTTTCCAGAACCATGTCGGTTTTCTCTAGTAAATCTACAACATATTTCTTCTGTGTAAGCATAAGAGAGCCATTTGGTTTGTAATTTGCTTCGACGCCTAAGAAGAAGTAGAGCTTGCCTAGGTCTATAATTGGGAATTCAACCCGAAGTGCATGAAGTAAATCATTGATGAGCTGCATACTTGATCCTGTAACAAGTCATCTACATACACCAATACATATAGGCAAGCAATGGAGTGAGTTTGAACAAAGAGGGAACAGTCAATAGAGGAAATTGTAGATCCAATATCAATAAGCTTTTGACTTAATCTAAAGTACCAGACTCTGGGTGATTGCTTCAGGCCATAAATGGCTTTTCTGAATTTGCACATGTGACTGGGAAATTTTGGGTGTGCAAAGCATGTTGGTTGAGTCATATAAACAGTTTCAAACAAAGGTCCATGAAGGAAAGCGTTTTGAACGTCATATTATTGCACAGACCACCCATTTGTCACTGTAAGAGTCATGACTAGTTGAATTGTAGTAGATTTAACTACAAGGCTAAAAGTTTGATCATAATCATGCCACTTTGTTGAAGAAAATCCTTTGCCACAAAATGGGCTTTTCTTCTCTCAACGGTTCCATCCACTCGTTGCTTTGTCCTAAAAATCCATTTGCAAGATACCAGGTTTTTGGCTTCAGAACCTGGTACAAGAGACCAAGTGTGGTTGGCTAGGAGAGCATTGAACTTGTTGGACATGGCATCTCTCAATTTTTTGTATTTCTATACAGGCGAACAGCATGTGGGTGTGTCTGGGATAGTGGAGCTGGTGGTCAAATGAGCTTGGTGTTGTGGTGGCCAACAAATGGTTCAGTTAGTGAACTTATGTGGGCGAGATGAATTAGCGTGTGAGCAAGTTGCCATGGAGGGAAGATACTAGGTAAGAGGTGCTTCAGGTGTTTGAGATTGTGTCTGTGAGAGAGAAGACAAGGAAGTGAGGACAGGGTTACCTTAAGATGTTTGTAATTGAGGCTGTGAGGTCGATGAAGTGGGAATTGGGCCCAGAATCGATTGAGCCTATTAAGTGGAATAAAAGAATGGAAGCAATGCAGTGTTGGGCTCAAAAGGTGTTGGGAGGATGGGCTTTGACAGCTCACGAAATGGGAACTTGTCTTCATTAAATTTTATGTCTTTTGAGATGTATATCTTTTTTTAAGGATATGGTAACAAATAGACCCACAGTGAGCTGGGCAAAGGCCCAGATATACACACTGCACAATCCTGTAATCAAACTTGTGTTTGTTATAGGGCCTTGTCAAAGGTCAGCAGGCCGAACCAAAAACAAAAAGAGAGTTGTGATCTGGTTCTTTGTTTTGAATGAGTAAGTAAGGTGAAGCGTTATTCAATGAAGGAGAGAGCAACATATTAATCAATTTTACTGCATGTTGAAAGGCATAAGGCCATATGATTAAAGGAGCCATTAAAGCAAGACCTTAATTAACAATATGCATGTGTTTTATTTCAATAATTCCATTTTGAGTATAAGCATGGGGACAAGTGATTCTATGAATGATGCCATTGTTGGAAAGAAAATCTGTCAAGGGTCTAAACTCACCACTCCAATCCATTTGGAGTTATTTTATTTTAGTATTAAATTGAAGCTCAATATAAGCTTTAAACTTAATGAAAATACATAGAGCTTGAGATTTGGTTTGAAGAGGAAATAACCAAGTAAATTAAGAGTGATCATCCACAAATTATATATAATATTTAAAACCATCGAGATAGAAGTGAGGTGAAAGACCCCATAAGTCATTGAATACTAAATCAAAAGAACAAATACACTTTGTATTTCTAGTAAGTGCCAGTACACAGCGGTACTTGGTCATGGACAGGCCTTACGGAAATACATAGATGATGTTTTGTTAAAAAGAAGATCATGCTTAAGAAAAACAGCTCAAATAACTTTAAAAAATGGATGAACAAGCTTTGAATGCCACAAGGAGACAGAGGAGAGTGAGCTTGAATGAGCTTGAGGAGACTGTGGTGTAAGGGTATACAATCCATTACTTGTTGTCCCTTGAAGCAATGTTGTCCTCTTGATACAATCATTCACATAAAAATGATCCACAAAAAATTGGAAATAAACATTATTATCAAAGCAGAATTGTTTAACAGAGATGAAATTTTTTGTGAATGAAGGAACACAAAGGAGTTTTGTTAAAAGAAAACGTGAGGAATCATGAGAGAAAAGAGCGGAACCAATATGAGATATTGCAATTGACAAACCATCACCGACTCTTAGTTAGTCAGCACCATTGTACTCAACAGATTGAAGATTGAGATTGGCAAGCTCACTTGGTATCTTGATACGGTGCCTCAGCACCATTATATTCGACAGATTGGAAATTGAGATTGACAAGCTCACTTGGTATTCTGATACGGCGATGCCGTATCAGGATACCAAGTATAGTCATTCTAATAGTTTGAGGAGTGTAATGTGCAAAAGTTGGGGCGACTGAAGTGTAGGCTTGGTTAAGTCGATATATGCAAGTAAGGGCTATGTGACCAACCATGTTGCAAACTTGGCAAATAAGTCTAGAATCAGTTGAGGAGGAAAATTGTTGTTTAGAGGATTACCTGAGTAACCATTGGAAGCTGGAGGGACTCTGCCACGGCTGTTGTGACCACGACCATAGTTGTTGCGACCACGAGATCCTCAACCACGACCCTTTGGTGAGGAGCTATGAGCGGTAAAGTTGGTGGAGGCCTCAGGTGAGAAGAGCAAACCATTAAAAGAATGGTGTTGGAGGCGAGCTTCATGTGCAGGCAAGTCTCGAAGTAGTGTGTTGGTGGAAATAAGACCCAACCGTGTAGTCATAGAGGAGACAAGTGGATCGTAGTCAGGTCCAAGACCAACAAGAAGGTATGGAACAAACTCTAAAGATGATAGAGGACGCCCAGCAGTAGACATTACAGCGGCCAAGAGTTTGGCACGTTGATAATATGCAAAAATGGTGCATGTTCCTTTCTTCAAGGAAGTTAGCTGCAGTTGTGTTTCTTTGACTTTCTTCAAGGAAAGTCAAAATGGAGTTGGATAAGGAAGAAATGAGTATAGACATCACAAGTTGATCTTGTTGAACCCACATGTCATGTTTTGGGTTGGGAGTTTGATCTAGTTATAGAGGAAGGGGAGAAAGGCAAGACCCATTAACGTATTTGTAAAGACGTTGGCCTTTCAACTAGGGTACTAGTTGGAATTTCTAGAATAAATAGTTATGGAGTATTAGTTTCATGGAGATGATATGGGAGAGATTGGGGGGAGGGAGGGAAGGGGAAGAGGTGCGAGTAGAGGAAGACATGGAGGTCAAGAATGGATGATAGTCGTGATGGTTGTGTATCATGAACTACACAATTTGCTTCATTAAGATAAGTAAAAAATTTTGGGAATAATAATAAGATAGTTGGTAAAGAGTAATCAAATAGCTTCATTTAAATATTTATTAGGTTTAAAAAAAGAAAAAAATTAAATCAAAATATTATAAATCAAAACAATATTGTAATATAATTTTTGTTATAGAATTTAAAGAAGTTGCATTGTTTTTTGTTTAGAAGTTTGGAAAATGATAATGATTAGCTTGGAAGTTTGGAAGTAAGATAGTTGGAAAGTATTTGTATTTGAATGATGTTTGAAACATAAGTGAGATGAGATAAAATTTGTTTCCAAACTTTTCTTAAATTTACGTCTTAAAATGCATTAGAATTCCATATGATCATTTGACTTATTTCTTAGTATCCTATCATAGTTATTTATCTTTTCCAAAATATTCTTTATGTTCTCCCGACAAGGTAATCTTTTAAGATTTTCAAAAATTCTAAAAATTACTACCATCTAGGTTTTAATTCAGATTTTAGGGTCTAAAATACATAAAGTGAGTCTCATAATATTTTTTAAAGAAAAACATTATAGAGACAAATGGATCCTATAAAAAGATCTCACACACTGATGTGGCATACTATTAGTATAGCATGTGTGCTCCCTATTTTTTCCACATATTCCTTTCTCTCCCTCCCTTTCTTTTTGTCTCCTGCCCTCTCCCTATGCTCTTTACCCTCATGACGGCCAAACATGGTCGAGGACCGCCGCCCGTGGCTAGGGTGGTCGAAAACCATTTTTAGGAGAGACAGACAACTCCAACGAGCCACTAGGTGGCCGTCGGAGTCCCGATTTCATGGCCGAAGGTACCCTGCCTCGGAGACTACCGTTCGTGGCTACAGTGGTCTGAAAACACCGTTAGGAGGGATGAACAATTTTGGCAAACCACTGGGTGGCCACCAAAGTCCCAATTTCTTGGCTGAAGGCCATATACATTCCCGATTTTGGGTTAAGGTCGCGTGGGAGAAATGGAGTTGCCGTGAGAGATTGTCGATGGTGGGGAAGTACTCGCCAACATGAGGAAAATTTGATGAGATGGTCGGTGGTGCTACAGGTGGCCGAGTGTGGTAGGTTGCTATTCGTCGATTTCGCAAGTGCATAAATCGTAACAGGTAATAAATTGAATGAATAAGAGTATCTTCTCATGAAGATTGAAAAATTACTAATAAGTACCAAAATGTATTCAATTAAGATCTATTTGATAACTCGAATAAAAAGAATTAATTACTATACTGGAAGAGAAAACCAATTAGATAAGCAAGTTTTTATCAAAAAAGCAAAAATCTAGGGTTTTCGATTTACCATAACTAATCTTAAGCAATTTTCCTAATTAAATTAAAAAATATCTGTTCCTATTATGGATAATCAGGTTTCTCTAATTTATTCATTAATCTTTCTAAAGCATTAACAAAATATCTCAACAGGCAAATTCTCTATATCTTCATAATAATTGTGAATCTATCAAAATTCATTAAGAACAAATAAATCCTATAAAAATTACATAGGCCTATATATATATATATATATATATATATATATATATATATATCGTAGGGAATCCTATGATATTTCAAACATAGGCTGAAACAGTTATCACTTCTCAGTCTCAAACTGAATCCCAAATCATGAAAATCATGATCAAACATTTACAAGCATTAAGTCTAGAATGAAATACTCAACAATACAAAACAAATATTAAATTAATCTAATTATGAAAAATTCATATAATCAAAGTTAAATTAGTTCATGAGGAAACTAAATAAAAATTTAATGAAAAATTCTAACATTAAGACACTTAAGAAAAATTAATTAAAAGAACCGAAAAAAAAAATTGAAAAAATTCACAACGTTGCATGGTTTGTTTTCAAAATTAGGTTTTACTATTCACAACTCATTTCGTACTTTCAACTTATTCCAACTACTCATTTTAAATTTTAACTCATCTCAACTATTCATTTTATTACTATTAATAACTCATCTCATCTTATTTCATCTCATCTCAAAATTCAAACGAGCTAATTTCAAACCATGCGGCTCTATATATGTGAATTAAATCTCAATACGTGCAGCTATTAAGTGGGTTGAAAGCCCAAGAGATGGAGAGACCAAGTGATTTAAAAAAAAAATCTGACTTGCGAATTGTGAAGCGATGAAAGCCCGAATGAATTGCATGATGGCAGCCCAAAGTCAAGTTGCTGCCAGCTCTTGAATAAACACCAACCATTCTTGGGCATGCGTGTGGCAAATTAAAGAAGGTAGGTGAGTCGTCTTGGTCCTTTTGTATATTGCGGCTCTTTTGAAAAAGTGAAACTCTAAAATTGAGTTAGGCCTCTCTTTTCTGTTGTGTAAAAGTATGGTGCAGTCCAAGTGACTTCAATTGGGCCTGTTGCAATTTTTCCCAATACAAATTCTTTCGCCTCTTACATATTCCTTTATGTTATGAAACTTAAAGAAAGGAACTACTATTGTAAAAGAAAAATAAGAAACTCTCTCTGAAACTCTTAAGAACTGAAACTTTCTTTCTCTCTATATTTTCTTATGAATTTCATTACAACTGGAGCCCCTATTTATAGGCTTTGAAATTACTATGCAAGTTACTATGCAAGTCACTATGCAAGTTACTATGCAAATTTAATATAATAGTGGTGGGGTCATTCACATTATTTAGTGGTGGGACAGGGGGCGGCTGCCGTCCCTCCACTAAATTCATTACACTCCCCCTTGAATGACCACTCATAAGGAATCTGCCTCGTTAAAACCTTGCCAAGTAAAAACCCAGTGGGAAGAAAAACCAATGGCGAAGGAAAAAGAGTACAGTCTTCTTATGTATCCACAAGTGCTTTAAGATTGCCTCATTAAAACATTGCAGAGGAAAACCCAGTGGGACAAAACCTCAGCGAAGGAAAAAGAGTACAATCAGCATATTTACTCCCCTGAAAAGTGCATGACAAAAGATCTCTGAATCTTCGCATTCCAATGTTATGCACAATCTTCTTGAATGTGGAAGTTGGTAACGCTTTTGTGAATAAATCTGCCAGATTATCACTAGATCGTATCTGCTTGACATCAATTTCACTTTTCTTTTGAAGTTCATGAGTATAAAAGAATTTAGGTGAAATATGTTTGGTTCTGTCACCTTTGATATATCCTCCTCTGATTTGAGTGATACAAGCAGTATTATCTTCATATAAGATTGTTGGGCTATTATTGATCATGGGAAGTCCACACTTTTCCTGGATATGTTGAATAACTGACCTCAACCAAATACACTCTCGACTTGCTTCATGAATAGCAATGATCTCTGAGTGATTTGAAGAAGTAGCAGATAGTGTCTGCTTAACAGATCTCCATGATATGGCAGTATCTCCATAAGTAAATAAATATCCAGTTTGAGATCTACCTCTGTGTGGATCTGAAAGATAACCTGCATCTGCATACCCAATCAATTCTGGACTTGAACCACGTTGATAAAATAATCCCATATCAACCGTACCATGAAGGTAACGAAGGACATGTTTAATGCCATTCCAATGCCTTCGAGTTGGTGCAGAACTATATCTTGCAAGCAGATTAACTGAGAATGTAATATCTGGTCGAGTGCAATTTGCAAGATACATCAAAGCTCCAATTGCACTGAGATATGGTACTTCAGGACCAAGAATTTCTTCATCGTCATCACAAGGACGGAATGGATCTTTCTTCACATCAAGTGTTCGAACAATCATTGGAGTACTCAGAGGATGAGATTTGTCCATATAAAAATGCTTTAGGACTTTCTCAGTATACATGGACTGATGAATAAAAATTCCATTTGGCAAGTGCTCAAGCTGCAGGCCGAGACAAAGTTTTGTTTTGCCAAGATCTTTCATTTCAAATTCATTCTTTAAATATATAGTGGTTTTTGAGATCTCTTCAGGAGTTCCCACAATATTTAAATCATCAACATAAACCGCAATAATAACAAATCCGGATTCTGATTTCTTAATAAAAACACATGGGCATATAAGATTATTCTCAAATCCTTCTTTCAATAGATATTCGCTTAAGCGATTATACCACATGCGCCCGGATTGCTTCAACCCATATAAAGATCTTTGTAGTCTGATTGAGTACATATTTCTAGATGTACTTGTAGATGCTTCAGGCATCTTATATCCTTCAGGGATTTTCATATATATATCATGGTCTAAGGATCCATATAAATATGCAGTGACCACATCCATCAACCGCATTTCTAATCTTTTTGTAACAACCAGACTAATCAAAAATCTAAATGTGATTGCATCCATAACGGGAGAGTATGTTTCTTCATAATCAATCCCGGGTTTCTGCAGGAAACCTTGTGCGACAAGCCGTGCTTTGTACCGCACAATTTCATTTTTCTCATTACGTTTTCGTACAAATACCCACTTATATCCAACAGGCATTACACCCTTCGGTGTTTGGACAACAGGTCCAAATACTTCTCGCTTTGCTAGCGAATTTAGTTCAGCTTCAATAGCTGTTTTCCATTTTGGCCAATCATTTCTACGTCGACATTCTTCGACGCTTTTTGGCTCACTTTCTTCATTACTTCTGGTAATGTCAAGGGCCATTTTATATGAAAATATGTTGTCGACAACAGTTTTATTTCTATCCAGAATTTCTCCAGTTTTCATGAAATGTATTGAGATCTCATTATTTTCAGGTACCTGTTCCTCTTCAGGAGAAAACATTTCATGACACACCTCTTCAGGAGGTCCCTTTTTAGGAGATTTATACTCTTCAGGAGTTTCCTCTTCAGGAGGTTCTGGAATAGAAGATTTGAACTCTTTAAGAGCACCAATTATATTTGTAGCCTGTATTATGGGTACGTGTTCTTCAGGAACACCAAATTCATTTTGTATTCTTTTTCTTCTGGGAATTTTGTCTTTTGCCCCAATAGGTCTTCCACGCTTCAGGCGTATTTTAGATTCACCTATTGCTGTTTTGACAATTTGTCCTTCAGGGACTTCAATCCTTGCTGGAGCATTAA
This sequence comes from Platycarya longipes, assembly GCA_036559045.1. Classification (NCBI taxonomy): domain Eukaryota; kingdom Viridiplantae; phylum Streptophyta; class Magnoliopsida; order Fagales; family Juglandaceae; genus Platycarya; species Platycarya longipes. The sequence continues at coordinate 16,355,018 of CM071803.1, read as the reverse complement.
CAGCAGGAATATAAGATTTTACTACACCTTTAGTGTCAGTAAATACATCCGGTAATTGATTTGCAACATTTTGCAAATGAATAATCCTCTGAACTTCCCTTTTACATTCATTTGTAGGAGGATCAAAATGAGACAGGGTCTTATTATCCCAAGTAATATCTTGTCGTGCTTCAGGCACCGATTTTTCTTTACCCATTAACGGAAAATTTGATTCGTCAAAATGACAATCTTCAAAACGTGCTTTAAACATATCCCCTGTAAGGGGTTCAAGGTATCTAATAATGGATGGAGAATCAAAACCAACATATATCCCAAGTCTACGTTGAGGACCCATTTTTGTACGTTGCGGAGGTGCAATTGGAACATATACAGCACATCCAAAAGTACGAAGATGAGAAATATTTGGTTGTTGACCAAATGCAAGCTGTAATGGAGAATATTTATGATATGCAGATGGTCTAATGCGAATTAGAGATGCTGCATGAAGTATAGCATGTCCCCAAACAGAAATAGGTAGTCTTGATTTCATAAGTAAAGGTCTAGCGATTAATTGAAGCCTTTTGATCAGAGATTCAGCTAAACCGTTTTGTGTGTGTGTATGGGCAACAGGATGTTCAACATCTATTCCTATTGACATGCAATAATCATCAAAAACTTGAAATGAAAATTCACCTGCATTATCCAATCGAATGGTCTTAATTGGATGCTCAGGAAATTGTGCTCGTAGTTTAATTATCTGAGCAATAAGTCTAGCAAATGCAACATTTCTAGTGGAAAGAAGACAAACATGTGACCATCGACTAGATGCATCAATTAGAACCATAAAATATCTAAATGGTCCACTTGATGGATGAATAGGCCCACATATATCTCCGTGAATCCTTTGTAAAAAGGATGGAGATTCAACAATGACTTTTGAGGGAGATGGTCTGATAATCAACTTACCTTGTGAACATGCAGAGCACGGAGATTCATTGGGTAGAAATATCTTTTGATTCTTTAAGGGATGCCCATGTGAATTTTCAATAATTCGTCTCATCATTATAGAACCCGGATGTCCAAGGCGATCATGCCAATTCATAAATACTTTAGGGTCAATGCACTTCTGGTGCATTACCACATATGATTCAATTGTTCTCATTTTTGTATAATACAATCCAGAACATAGAGCAGGCAGTTTTTCTAAAACGAGCTTCTGGCCCGATATTGTTTTAGTAATAAGAAGATGCTCTTTACTGCCTTCATTGGTCGTTTCAATATGGTAATCATTACGACGTATATCTTTGAAACTTAATAAATTTCTTCTGGATTGTGAAGAGAATAGAGCATCATCAATACAAAATTTGGTGCCATTAGGCAACACAATATAAGCTCTTCCGGAGCCCTCAATTAAATCCGATGAACCTGATATGGTATGGACATAGGCTTTACTCAGTGTTAGATTTTGAAAATATTTCTTTTCTTTGAGAATTGTGTGAGTTGTAGCACTATCAGCCAGACATATATCTTTATCATTCAACTCAGAGATAAAATGCTCATCAATGTGATCCATGGTTCTACAAAATATATAAAAACTTTTATTACAGATAGAAAGAAAATACATTAATTGAGTGGAACACTTCCATCTCCAATTAAGTGTTCAATACTACCATCAGGATGATTAAAGAAATCAGATACATCAAGATGAGTAACGTCTACATTTACTGAATCTAATAAATCATCTGATGGTTCTACTAAATTTGTTTCATGCACTTTATTCTTTCCTTTAATAGAAGCTTGATATAAATCAGCTAAGTGCCTGGCCGTACGACAGGTACGTGACCAATGTCCAATCATTCCACATCTATGGCACACCTCTTCACTTTTCTTTGAAGAATTATTCTGGGGATTTTTACCCCTTTCTGAATTGTACCACTTCTGGTGATATGGTATATCCCTTTTAATGTTGTCATTTCTATGACCAACATTTCTATAATTTCTTCTACCACGTCCACGTCCACGCCCCCGATTTCTTCTAAAGGATGCACCATTCACTTCTGGGAATGATGCAAACCTATTACCATTCACTTCAGGGAATGATATTGAGCCAGTAGGGCGTGACTGGTGGCTTTCTAATAAGAGCTCATTATTTTGCTCAGCTACTAGAAGACATGATATAAGTTCAGAATATTTCTTGAACTTTCTCTCTCGATACTGCTGCTGCAGGAGCACATTCGAGGCATGAAATGTAGTAAAAGTCTTCTCTAGCATATCTTCATCGGTGATTTTCTCACCGCATAATTTTAATACTGAGCTTATTTTAAAAAGTGCGGAATTATACTCACTAACACTTTTATAATCTTGCAACCTCAGGTGCATCCATTCAGAGCGAGCTCTTGGGAGGATAACAGTCTTCTGGTGTTCATACCTCTCCCTTAAACTGTTCCACAAAATATAGGGATCTTTTACCGTGAGATATTCAGTTTTCAATTCTTCATGAAGATGGTGGCGAAGGAAAATCATTGCTTTAGCACGTTCCTGCAGGGATGCTTGATTTCCTTCTTTAATAGTTTCTCCCAGGTTCATTGCATCAAGATGTATTTCAGCATCAAGTATCCAGGATAAATAATTTTTCCCAGATATATCAAGAGCAACAAATTCCAATTTTGTAAGATTTGCCATTTTCTACATATATAAATAATGAAATAAATATGTGTATCTCAAAAAATATATTTATAAATTCACACAGATAATTATCAATAAAATATATTAAAGACTTCAAATAATATATTGAAAAACTTACAGAGGAATAAGGCCACTAGCTTCAGAATTGGTAGAACTTTCGTGCTGATACGTGTTATGAAACTTAAAGAAAGGAACTACTATTGTAAAAGAGAAATAAGAAACTCTCTCTGAAACTCTTAAGAACTGAAACTTTCTTTCTCTCTATATTTTCTTATGAATTTCATTACAACTGGAGCCCCTATTTATAGGCTTTGAAATTACTATGCAAGTTACTATGCAAGTCACTATGCAAGTTACTATGCAAATTTAATATAATAGTGGTGGGGTCATTCACATTATTTAGTGGTGGGACAGGAGGCGGCTGCCGTCCCTCCACTAAATTCATTACACTTTATTGTTTTTATTTTTTTTTTTTCTTTCTTTTTCCTTTGTGGTTTTGTTAGAGCAAATTACACCACTTTAAACAAAGCAGGGGAACAGAATTGTAATCAAGCATTGACCCTGCACTGAGGAAATTTGATACTCAAGAAGCCATCAAGACATCACTTAGAAAGAAAAAATATAAACTATTAAGAAACTCAATCATTACAAAGTACTCACTACACTCTAAGCGTCCACTCACTTTTCCAAACAAATTAATTCCTAAAAAACTGAATGTAAGAATGAATATCATCCCATAATTTGTAAACATTCAGGCCAAAACCAAGACTAATGAAAAACTACAGAAATTTTATAATGCTGTGACAGGAAAAAAAAGCACTAAATCAAAATGTTTCATAATGCACGTTTATACAATAAAGTGTAAAGTTTCTCTTTTTCTTTTTGTACCTTTTTCGTTCCTATTATATCCTTTGCAAATAACCTCACATTCAACTTGACCTCAACATAGACTTTATCATCTATTTTATCATTTACAAGAGCAAGTAGCTCGATCCGATTTTGTCGAGTCTAGGATATTTGTGGGGTACCCAATGGTTGTTGTGAGAGCATGTGTCACACGTATCCGGAGAATGTACATCAACTGGTGTTATAGCATATCCAACAATATTCATACTTGAAATCGGGTTTTAGGAGACAAGAGGTGGGCGAGGGTCTGAGATTAACTGAGGGGTTACAGGGGGACGAAGAGATCTGAGGGTTAAAGGGGAAGAAGAGATCAGGATTTGTTGTAGTGCGACTCTATTGTAGTTTAGATGGAATATTTATGTGGCATCAATTTATTGGGAGCTACTATTTGATAGAAATCAGTCGGACTAATTATAAGATTAACTCTATAACCATTCATATTTTGCCAAATTTTCCTTATAGTATAACTATTGGTTTCAGAGTCATTAACTAAGATCTTCACAAAATCTTTTCACGAGGACCAATTTTACTTGAAAATTAAAATGTTGGACCAATCACTTTCCTCTAGTTGCTTCAAGGTTGATCCATATCTAAAAAAAGACTCCAAGCTGCGGCACCTCAAATTCTTAATCAAAGACTTCCATGTTTTGTTTTTTCTAAAATCTAAGTTGATTGAGATACAATTAGATTTATAAGAGGAAAGATATGACACCTAAAACAATAGCCCCATTATAATGGCTGCAATTGTTTGAAAGAAAATTAGAGATAAGGAAAGGGAGAGAATTAATCAAAAGCCCAAGCCTATTTTTGTCAAAGCCAAGGGAATTATTGAAAGAAAAAATTTGTTACAGTACATCAAGTGGACTGAAAGGGTATAATTGAAGTCCCCTAGGGTTAGCCTCCCCAGAAGAAGATACAAAAGAAAATTTTTGCATTCATTTGATAATAATTTCCTGAAGGGGTCTCGATCCATATAGGTTCAAAATTCTAACAAATTGGTAACAAACCAGACAAATTCCTAGAAGGCTCTGTCCGGTGCACTACTAACAAAAACAGTAAAAGAAATACATAATAGGAGAACGTTCCAATTAATTTTTCTAAACGGACAGCCCCAGGCCCATTTATTTAAACTATTTTCTAGTAATTGGTTCTTAGCCCAAGTCGTTTTTAGATCCAGCCGTGATATTTTGGAGGATCATGTAATTTATAAATGGCAGGGCAATAGATTGAAACATTTGCGTCCTAGAGGAGAGAGAAAACAAATTGAAAAACTATTAAGCTTATTAACAAGGGGATTGGGTAAGAGTGTTGATATTGAATTGGCTATTTTTATCTTTAAAATTTGAAGAATATACAATTTTTCATTTTTTAGTTAATCACTCAAAGCATGAAGTCTACATTGGATTAGTTATCACATTCTTTATAATAATAAAATATTAATATTTTTTCTTATTTATTTTTATTTAATTTTTTATTTAATCTTTTTTTCATATTCCTCAATAACCTTCAATAATAACATATTCATTATTCATAAATAATATAACTTCATATAATATATTAAATATAAAATTATTCTTAATGTAATTATTTTTTTAATTTTTTTCATAGTCCTCAATATAAATAATTCTTAATGTAATTAAGTATGCTATCACTGTATGAATCGCTTTCAAAGGGCATAATCACAAGCCATGACTGTGTGGATATCAATGACTGCAAAAACACTTAGCTTTTGTTGGGAGAAGAATAAATAATAAAATAAACGTTGAAGAAGTGAACAGTTATTTTCAAATATGAAAAGAAATATGAAGATACCGTAACCTTTTCAAATTATGAAAAGCAAATAGCTAATTTGATGTGGAGAGTTTTTAAACATTTTTCTCAAATTTTAAAGGGTATTGACATTTGGTTAATCCAATGTCAGTGCTCTAATGATGGGGGATAGAGAGAAAGTGAGGGACTTCGATATTAGAGTAGAATTATTTTTAAGAAATACACAATAAAAATTAAAAAAAATTACAATAAAATAAAAATTTAAATAAAACCACATTGGATTGAGGTACGAAAATCTCTCTCTTTACGGAGATTCAAATTTTTACAATATATAAAGTTTTAAAATGAACTGTTTTAATAAGTTTCATTTTGACTTGTTGTCTCTATAACAGTCCAATTGATCATCGTATAACTCAAACTAATTCTGCATAAATGACTAAATCTAAAACTCTTTTAAAAATAATACAATTGATCTTTTGTCTGGAAAATTCTCAATAATCTCTTAACACTATCTTATTTGTTTTTCTATGAAAAGCTTCTCACGATACGTACAACCATGAACAAAAAAAGATAGCTCCAATTTTTTCTATCTTTCGTACACGTCAATTTTCTAGTTTTTTTGTTTTCTCGACAAGTTTAGAGATAATATTATAAAGCAACCGAATATAAAGTTTAGAGGATTTTGTGTGTGAGAATGACGAGAACATGTTTTAAAGAGAAAATGAAGCTTTTCAAACACAACAAATTGTTAGCCGCCAACGAAGTATATATAAATATGTACATAAAACTCATCAACAGAATTATTAATATTGTCGTCGTGAAGGGACTTTTCTTGAGTGAACAGACTTCTCACACATAGAAGCAAAGTTTTAACTATCGTTTTAATTAAGGTATTAGAATAAAATATTTTGATACTAATATCATTTTGAGTATCGTCTCAAAATAATTTATACATAAATAAATAAATTATATATATAATAATATTTCAAAATAACATCAATGCAAGTTTAAAATATATATTTATAAAACTCAATAATAATTATAAATTTCCAATCCAACTATAAAAAAAGATAATTGGTCATTCTTCATCCCGAAAAGGGGAATAAAGTTGCCAAGAAAATGGAATTAACAAAATGTTACAATTTATCTACTGAATTGACCACCAAATCATATGTAAATCTCGCTTGCTATATGGCTTCTTCTGCTGATAGGGTGGTAGAATAAAACATTTCTACAAGCTTGTTCAAAAAACTCTAGAGACAGATTTAAAATTAAAAAAAAAAAAAAAAAATTACAACTTACAAATGCTCAAGTAGAAAGCCTCCTAAACCTTATTTGCGCACCATATTGAGGCTGCAAGCTTATAAACAACATTGGGGCATGAACATAGGTTGGAGATATCACAAAGGAGAAATGTCGAATGATCATGGCTAGGACGGTTTTCACCTCAACTATGGCTAAGTTTTGACCAACGCAGATTCTGGGACCCAACCCAAACGGGACGAAACAAGCTAAATGCTTTCGAGGCTCCAAAAATCTGTATAGGTTGAACTTATTAGCATCTTCACCCCAGATGTCCTTGTCATGATGGACAGCAGTCAAGGCACAATAGAGCTGTGTGTCAGCAGGAATGTCGATGTCCCCGAGCTTAACCTTCTTACTGGCCTGTCTCATCAACATCACAGCCGGAGGGTAGAGTCGAAATGTTTCATTGATTATCATGCTTATCTGTTAGGAAAATGGCAAGCAGTGATATGTACATGAATGGTAAGATATACTTCATGAAATTATATCTGAAATTAGATTGTCAATTTTGTTTTAAAAAAAATACTCAATTATTATATTGGGTAACTAGTCATGCATGCTATTAACATTACTTACTTTTTCTGTACTCCCCTTTCTTTATCTATCCTATTTGAGGCTGAAATTCTGTGTAAACCAGAACCAATGTGCAAGGCTCAACTGGGAGAAAAATGGCACTTTGATTACATTTGTTATTAATAATTCACACATCATTTCACTTCAAATACTTTCTAAAAAGAAAAAAAATCACTATCCCCTTTGATCTTCCCCGACCTTTGATTTTCCTTGATTCTGACACAAAACTAATTGAATTCCATAAAAAGATAGCAAGTCTTCCGAAAAATGTTCCAAAATTTGACTGGTTATGAAGAATGTGAACTTACAATCTTGAGGTCGTTTAATTTTTTTGCAACTAGAGGCTGGTTTTCATGGAAGATGCGATTCACTTCTTCCCGTGCCCTGGCTTGCCAATCCTGATGCAGGGCTAAAAGAAGAAGTGCCCAAGTTAGAAGGTTAGCAGTTGTTTCCTTTCCTGCAAAGTAGAAGGTCTTGCATTCATCTATGATCTCCTCCACTCCCAGTATTTCCTCTTCGCCATCCTGATTCTTATAAGGAGACTTTAATAGACCAAGAAGATTTCTTGAATCTTCCCTTGCTTTCCCGTTGGTCTCAATCAGCATCCTTATAGAGTCTCGAGTTTCTTTCTCTAGTCTCCACCTTTCTTTGTTCATCTTAGTAGGCAACCACCTAGGCGTTGCATTTACAAGAAGCCAAATAATCATTGAAACTCATTAATGAATCTGTATAAAGAAGACTAAAGCCTCTATGAAAACTCATTTGCTTAACTCTTTTTCAGATCAATGAAAAAGTGGTTCACAGGAGTAACCCAATTAATGCTACTATGAAATGTTGAAATTCCCTTTATATTGTTCTTACCACAATGACATGACCAATGAATGAATCAATGAAACTGACAAATAGACAGTCACTAGAAAGATATCAATTATTGACAGCAAGCAAAACTAAGCATCTTTGATCATGGGATTCATAGTCTCATATAAGCTTTTCATATTTCTTCTCAAGTCTCAGGATTCTCTCTTGTATCTATTTAAGTGGGCAACTTATGCATTTAGAGTCCAAGACAATCTAAATACAGCAAAGGTATAAATTTGGAGTTGAATTGAACTTTAGAATTTGGAACATAGAGGTCACCTGAATCCGGGAATATATACACTTCTGACAGCCTTGGAGAAAAGATGCATTTGCTGCTCTTGTAAATTGAAAATGCGCCTCCCTTCTTCAAAACTGCTTCCAAAAGCTGTTCTTGATATTATCTCTGCTGAGAGTTCATGAAGCTCTTTATGAACATCCATTTCAAACTCGTCTCTCATTCGTCTATTTTCTTCCCACTTATCGATCATCTTTATAGTACTAGCCACAATTTCTGGTACCCAAAACTGCAAAATTCATTTCAGAAAGGTGTAAAACTGTAAATGTTAAGACTTTCCCACTTTAAACCACAATAATATGTCCAGATATTACCCAAAAGCTCTCACCCGAGGAAAGTTTGGTAAAATGTCCAAGCGACATGCGTTATAAAACAGTTGGATAACAATATAATTAGCAGTTCTTTTACAATTCACATGAACATGCCTTATAAAACAGTTGATAACAATATACTTAGCAGTTCTTTTACAACTGCCATGACTGCTTTTTTTTATTTATACAAGGGGGTGGGGGTTTCTAACCCAGAATTTTCAATTAGACCATCAGACTCTTAGCATAACTGACATGATTTGGTTTGAAACATTTCTTATAAAAATAAACTTACAAATTGACAGAATTTAATTTGATATTTCGGATTTACTTTGTAGGCCTTAAAAAGGCTTATTTGTTTTCAGAAATAAGACAAGATAAAAATAAATAAATAAATAAAATATTGTTGTAAGATATTTTTTTTAATATTAATTTTGTACGAGAATTTAAAAATGTGGTATGAAAATTTGAAAAAGTTAAATTTTTTATTATATTTTGTATGAAATTTTTAAAAAGTATAATGATGAGTTTGAAATATGTTTTAAATTTTTAATCACATCCTCAAAACAAACAAGATGTTAGTTACACTAGTTTGTGAATTTAATTTTACGGTATCTTTTATGGATTAAACATGTCTTTTCTACAAACTACTCTAGACTTGTAAATTAATTATACAGGAATGGTAAATTAATTGTTTTCTAAAAGTAAAAATGACATGCCGTAAACAAATGTCTTAAAGAGAGAGAACGTGGGTCACCTTAACTCGTTCCACATTGAAGGCTTGGTTTGTGATCCGTCTATGGATGGCCCATTTCTCGCCGGAAAGCCCAACGAGTCCCTGACCGAAGAGAACATTGGCCAAGGGATTGTGCCGAATCTTTCCGAATGACCCGGTCGTGTTCATAAGGACTTCTTTGATCATTTCTGGGTCGGATATTGCCAGCCTCGGATTCGACCCAAACCAGTACACGAAAGTCTTCCCATACATCCCCGACCACCTGTAGTAGAAAGGAGCAGCGCGGTGGAGGATGTCGTGGTTGAAGTTGATCATTGACTTCGATTGAGCATCAGCGTAGATTCGCCGGATCTCGGCTGAGTTGCCGGTTATCAAACGGTAGCCGGGACCCTGAACTCCTTGCTTTCGGAAGTGGTTCTCGATTCTCCGTGGGACCCATACGAACGAGTACACAAACTTCAAAATTAAGAGCAGGAAAATCACCGCAAGAAAGGGAACAATATTCATGGTTGAACTGTGAGAGAGAGAGGAACTTCAGAGGGCGTTGAACAATATATATACTGTATAATATGTTTATTATTATTTTTTTCCAAAGCCAATGACGTCGTTTGCATATTATGATATACTGCCATGATTGGAGTTATCAATATTTTATAGCTAGAGTTTTCAAGATTTCCTATAAGGCAAATCCTGGGGGCAGACGGGCTGCCCCCTCCACTGAAGCAGTCCCCGTTGCCTCCGGTGGCCGTGGGCGATACCGCCCATGCCATCGGGATCGTACGGGTCCGAAACAGGTTGAAGGCTGCCAGGGGCACGCTGGAGCTCGTCGGAGCTCGCCGTCGTAGGGGTGATGTCGCCTGAGTCCGCCGGTCCCGATGGCGTGGGCGGTGTCGCCCACCGCCACCGGCGGCGACTCCGTTTTCTCCATGGCCGAATTTCCTAAAATTTATTTTTATTTTATTTTTTTATTGTGTTTTTTATTATGTTTTTATGTTTTTATTGTGTTTTTTATTATGTTTTGTTCATTTTATTTTTTTATTATATTTTTAATCTTCATTTTTTTATTTAATCATATTTTTTATTTTATTTTAATGTGTTTTTCATCATAAAGCAGCCCAACTAACGTTGGGCTGCTTTAGACGCTGGGGACAGCCGGACCAGTCCCCAGCGTCTCCCTATAAGGCAAATCCTGGGGGGCAGACGGGCTGCCCCCCTCCACTAAAGCAGCCCCCACCGCCGCCGGTGGCGGTGGGCGACACCGCCCACACCATCGGGACCGGCGGACTCAGGCGACCTCACCCCTACGACGGCGAGCTCCGGCGAGCTCCGGTGTGCTCCCGGCAGCCTCCGGGTCCAAAACGGGTTGAAGGCTGCCGGGGGCACACCGGAGCTCGTCGGAGCTCGCCGTCGTAGAGGTGAGGTCGCCTAAATCCGCCGTCCCGATGGTGTGGGCGGTGTCGCCCACCGCCACCGGTGGCGGCTCCGTTTTCTCCATGACCGAATTTCCTAAAATTTATTTTCATTTTATTTTTGTATTGTGTTTTTTGTTTTGTTTTTATGTTTTTATTGTGTTTTTTATTATGTTTTGTTTATTTTATTTTTTTATTATATTTTTAATCTTTATTTTTTTATTTAATCATATTTTTTATTTTATTTTAATGTGTTTTTTATCATAAAGCAGCCCAACTAACATTGGGCTGCTTTAGATGCTGGAGACAGCCGGATCGATCCCCAGCATCTCCCTTCCTATAAATGCAAAGCAAATTGATTCAGTTGCAAAGACAAGGAGGTAAGTATACTGTATATGCCGTCTCAGGATTGAAATTTCGGTTTTTTTTTTTTTGAAAGGAACTGAAATTTCGAATTTTGATAGAGTTATTTTATAGCCCAAGAGCGCTTCCACACAATAAGCTTTTAAGACTTCACCGCACAGAAACGCCACCCACACAGCTTTCTAAAAAAAAAAAAAAAAGCACCCACAGAATCGATTTTCAGCTCTGTTCTCCACTATTTCTCTTCTCGGAATTCTCTCTCCCGTCTCTTTGCACCGCAGCCCAAGACCAAACTCAGTTCCACCACCACCATCTCAGTCCGACGCCGACCATCCGTTGCCTAGCTTGGTTTTTCAGACCACCTGACCCACACGGATTGAGCACTATCTCACCCACGCGTATTTCGCACCACCGTCGGCCACACGGATTCCGGACCGCCGTCGTACCACCCCAGTCGGCAACTAACGGTTTTTCATGGCTGACATTGGTGACCTTGGTGTTGCTCAGGTAATTTTTACCGTTCCCAGTTCTCAATCGGCATTCTAATATATTACCCTATATGTGTTTGATTAAATGTCGATGAGACGATGAAACTCGGAAATAGAAGATGAAATATAAAAAGTTTCCAATATATGTATGCAGTATGTAGATTTAAGTACTAGTCTCATTTTAATTAATTCTCTTAGTTTGGACGGTTTTAGCTAGCCAGGTTTCATCTGAATCTTTTCCTTTCCTTTAGGCTATGACCACTGAACTGAACTATCCATCTTTGTCGGGATGAATAGGTAATAGGTTTTGATTTTTATGCTTTATAGAATCACATTAAGTACTACTGCACGGACTGTTTCTAATTACAAAATGAGAAACCCCGAGGACATTGATTCCAATGGTACAGAGAATGTTTGATAGGAATATGAAATAGACTTGAACCTTTTGACTTGCTGTCTGTCGTTGATAGATTACATTTGATCATCTTTGGAGTTGAAGAGATAAGCTTCATAAAAATAAATAAACAAGAATGCAACAAATCACATAGGATCCAACTGACACAAGCGAATCACAGCATGATACAGGTCCACAAAGCCCACAACAAATCACAGCAAGGATTATCTATGTTTCACCAATTCATTCCAGAGGATCCAACTGACAAGCCAATCTTAATCACTATCGTATTCAGCAGGGGTTTCATAACTTTTCTAGACCTGTATCATGTTCCTGTATGAACTTAATAGAGCACTAATCATATGAATTCAAAATCCATTCAACAACAAAAAGTTCCAGAATTCATGTTGATAATGACTCCACAAAATACAGGGGAACAAGGATTAATATCTTTTAAACTCTTGAAACAGTCAATGTGAATTTCTGTTGATGAGTTTAAATGAAGATCCACAATGTAAGTAGAACTATCACAAAGACTGAAGCCAGAAGAAAAAAAGATTCTGGACCAAGTTTGGAGCAAGTCCCAGAAGTTGATTATGGGCCCTTGATATCCAACAGTTTTTTTTTTTTTTTTTTTTAAATCTTCTCTTGATCTTTCTATTGGTTTTTCTCTTTTCTTGGTAATGCCAACAACTACTGAATTTATAATTTAGATATGCTCACACAGTTGCATGTTAGATGGATTTATAATTTCAATGTTTAATGTGGTTGCAAAATATAATTTAGATATGCTCACACAGTTGCATGTTAGATAGATTTAGAATTTCAATGTTAAATATGGGTGTTTTGAATAACTACTGAATTTATACTTTGGTGGTTTTGTATGGAAGGAAAAAATTTCTTGGGTTGATAGCGATGAACTTGAGACTGAAAGTGTAGACATTCAATCTGATGTGAATGTCGAATCTAATGCGAATGTCGAAGATGGGATGAATGTCGAAGATGGAGTGAATGTCGAAGATGGAAGAGTCTCTTCAAGTAGTGGTCCTTTGGAGCCATTCATTGGTATGGTATTTGAGGATGTGGAAGACGCCCAAGCATTTTACAAGGCATATGCAAGACGAAAAGGTTTTGCAATCCGAACGAATCATACTCGGTTGTCGAAAGAAGATAAATCACTTTGTGCAGTAGATTATGTTTGCACAAGGGAAGGATTTCCGAGGGTAAATCGGAAAGAAAAATATCAAACAGTCCCTGAACTTGTTGAGACAAAGATTGGGTGTAAAGCAATAATGGGAATAAAAAAAGATGGTGAAAAGTGGATAGTCAACAAGTTTATGGCTGGACATAACCATATTCTACTTTCACCGAGAAGTACTAGTTTGCTTCGTGGACATAAGGGAGTTACTAAAGTCCAAAAAAAACTTATTATGACTTTGAATGAGTCTGGTGTACCGACAAGGAAGATTATGTCGGCGTTGAGTAAAAAATCAAGTGATGACTTTAATGTTGATTGTATTGGCAAGGATGTTCAATATTACTTGGGAAACAAAAGGAGAAAAGTATTTGAAGAGGGGGATGCACAAAGGTTATGTTCTTACTTTTTTGATCGACAACTCAAAGAACCTGGATTTGTGTATTCCATGCAAGTTGATAAAGATGGGTGTATGGGAAATTGTTTTTGGGCTGATGCTCAATCAAGAGCTGCATACCAGTATTTTGGGGATGTTATTACATTTGATGCCACGTACTTGAGTAATATTTATAAGATGCCATTTGTGTCATTTTCTGGAGTTAACAATCATCATCAGACCATAATGTTTGGTTGTGCTTTGTTAATTAATGAAACAATTGAATCATATACATGGTTATTGAGAACATGGCAAAAGGCAATGCTTGGGCGTATCCCTTCAACTATAATTACCAATGATGACAAGGCAATAGCGAAGGCCATTGTAGAAGTACTCCCAAATACAACTCATAGGTTGTGCTTGTGGCACATTTTACAACAGTTTCCTGAACACTTGTCTTATGTTAATAACAAATTTCCAGACTTTGAAAATGATTTTCGTCACTGCATCGATGAGACAGTTACAACTGATGAGTTCGAGCAAGAATGGGCAATTATATTAGTCAAGTATGAGCTAGGAGATAATACTTGGTTGCAAAATCTGTACACTCGACGGGATAAATGGGTTCCGGCTTACTTGCGTTCAACATTCTGTGCTGGTATGTCAACAACTCTAATGAATGAAAGTATGAACAATTTTTTCAAAGGTTATGTTCATTCAAGCACCATGGTTAGTGATTTTGTGTATCAGTATGAAAAAGCTATAGATGCATGTTATTTTAAAGAGAAAGAGAATGATATGTGGACAAAATTAACGCGGCCAATATTGAAAACACCTCTTAAAATTGAAGAGGAGGCGATGATGGTTTATACAAGAAAGTCTTTCATGATCTTTCAAGATGAGCTATTCAATAGTCTACGGTACAAAGCAACAAAATTGTCCAAAGAGAGTGAAAGCAAAACATATAGAGTGGTACCTTATGGTAAAGAAACATCTCTTTACCATGTGATATTGGAGAGTGGTGACGAAAACGCAACATGTACATGCCATATGTGGCAATTTATGGGGATTCTTTGTAGGCATATCTTGTGTGTTTTTGGCAAGAAAGCGAAGTTAGATAGATTGCCACAGCATTATGTTCTAGAAAGATGGACTATTAATGCTAAAAGTCGACCCATTCCTGACATACCATGTTCTGAAGGACAAGTTCGGCAAGGACAAGATGAGCCAACGATGAGAAAAAGTAAGTCGATGATACAACTTTATGACATTGTCGAACTTGGATCGCAATCAACAAAAAAACACAATCACCTCACACATGCATTGGAAAAGGTTCACAAAGAGTTACTTGCAATGGAAGATCATGTAGAATGTTTACAAAGAGGGGAGTCAACCAATGATGATCAAATGTTAAGAAGTCAAGTTGTATCGCACAGGTAATTTAATCGTCTTTATTTTAATGTGACAAGGAGTAATGTCGAAGATTATGAGGAATGAAAAGTGGATTGAAGCTTTAGCTACTTTTATGTCGTAGTCTTGCTTTTTTTTTTTTGAGTGGGAATGTAACTCATGCCAACGAACCATGTAACTCCAGCAAATTTTTGTAATAACTTGTTCCGATAGTTCTAAACTAGTGCTTTGTAGCCCTTATCATCACTTTTGTTTAGTGTTATGACACATTTTATTGGATTACGTTTAGAGCTTGAGATTTGAGGTTCGAAATCATGTTCTTTGAAATCTAAAAAGTTTTGTGATAATTTTGGTGCTATTTTTTTAAATGAATGAGCAAGTTCATATTGTGTAGCTCTTAAATATATACTGTGAAGATGTGTGAAACTATTACGTTCTTGATTTATGCTATTCTGCTCAGATCTCTCTTTTTTTTTTTTTTTTGAAAATGGTACTGAAGTGGTTAGGACTTGGTTAAATTGGTGCTTGCTAATGTATGGCAGTTTGTTCTAATGGAGCTACAGCTTACCACACTTTCATCAAGTCTAAATTTTTGAGGGGGGCTTTTTATTTATTTATTTATTTGTGCTGAGTATCAGATATAAACACAGGTTTGGTCGAGTAATGTAGAGGTTGCCTTTTTTTGTAGAGAGAGAGAAAAGATTACCTTGTTTTATAAACACAAAAAAGGGCACACTTTAAAGGATGCCAAAGTTCTCATTACATTAACCACATATTCGATACATTCGACTGAAAAAGTGTTAAAAAGAGTACAATGGGTGCATGAGTCATGGCCAACATACATTATAATTTTTTGGAAATATAAAAAATACAACACAAGTTGTCATAAAAAAGTAACCACGACAATGTTAATACTTTCAAGATTTTCTTGTACTTCTTATCCATTACTTTAAATATGGATTGTTCAATGCCTAGATGCTCTCGTTCCTCCGTTTAGCTAACTTCAACGTCATCTTACAGAAGTTGTTTTTGTCACTTTGAAGATTAATCCACTCAAAAAATCCACATTGTTTATTCATTTTATAGTTTAAATAATTGTAAAATCTCTACCAAAACTATTAGCTTTAATAATCCGTAGCCTTGCTTGGCAACCACAATAGCAAAGTGGTCTCTTCAAACTAGCTTTGTCTTCCTCTCTTGCAGTCCAAGATCTTGAACCGAAATGAGAATGCGAACTTCTCATTTACTGTAATAAAGCAGTAACTGAATTAGTTAAATAATATCTTGACTTTGAAATATAAGTATGAAAACTGTGAGCAATGCTAGAGTGAAGCCATACCCATTGCACTCACACACACATGAGCAGTAACACGTTACTGTTCATGGTGTGTGAGTGTAATGAGTGTAGCTTCTCCCAATATTTTCTCATTTAGGTATTGATAAATGTGGTTGGCATACCCCTTTGTAGTTCAGAGTCTTGATCCTGATATATTTAGGAAAAAACAGGGGATGAATGATGTTGCTGATATATTTAGGTATTGATAAATGTGGTTGGCATACCCTTTGTAGTTCAAAGTCTTGGTCCTCATATATTCAGGAAAACAGAAGAGATAAATGTGGTTGCTGATACCCCTTTGTAGTTCAAAGTACAAATATCTCTTAGTAATTGATATTGCTTCTTGGTTTCAATTAAACTTAATCATTATCCTTAATCTTCTTCATAATGGGGTATTATTCTTCAAATAGAATGCAACTGCATTTGGCACGTGTATGTGATTCACACATCAAAAATTTAACTTGAAGTATGAAAGAAACTGTTTATGTTTGGATATTTTATATATTATTTCTGGAAAGCTCAAACAGAATAATGGTTTTAAAGCATATTTGTGTAAAGAAGGAAATGCTTTAGCTTATCCTCATGTAACATAATAAAGTCATTTATAAGTGGGTCTCATTTTACCATTTGGTCGAAATGACTGGTAGTTGTTTGTTTATTCACTGAGGCCTGCCTTCTACACATCTATTATTTCATAATGTTCTAGGAAGATTTGTGAAAGCAGGTGAGGCATATGATTATGGCCCTCTTGTTATGAGGAGCTTCTGAGCCAAATCATCTAATCTCTATTCCTTGTCTGGCAATACAATGCCTGCTTGGAGTGAGATAGTCTTGATGGCAAATTATTTAGTTCCATCTCTGAGTATGATATGTAGGCACTTTTATCTATTTAAGAGATGCTTTATCCCATGATGATAATAGGTGCTCAACTTAATACCGTACCTATAAAGAAAAATCTGTCTTTTGAATTTAGAAAGAGGATAAACCTTACAGTTTTTTACTCTTATGTAATACATATATATCATATCTTCACTAATTTTTTATTATTCAAATTAGTCTCATAAAATTCATGTTCTGTTTGCTCCAACATGTGATATGCTACAATGTTGTTCTTTCTAATTATCCTTTAGACTTTGTTTCTTTTCCTTATATCTTCTGGCCTGTTTGTTCTTTCTTGGTTTTAGAGCAGGATAGTCCATGCTCGACTGAACCTTCATCTTCTTACAGGTCATTTACCCACCTCTCTCTGCAAATCCTATGTTGAATCTAATACTTAGTCTTCCTTTATGTGAAATCGCCTATTAAAATTAAAAACAAATAAATATTAGAATACACCCTTTTTTAGCATTATCTTCAACTTTCTCCTTTCATGGCCAGATTTCATGTGA
The DNA here is from genome assembly GCA_036559045.1 of Platycarya longipes. Taxonomy (NCBI): domain Eukaryota; kingdom Viridiplantae; phylum Streptophyta; class Magnoliopsida; order Fagales; family Juglandaceae; genus Platycarya; species Platycarya longipes. The sequence continues at coordinate 16,337,244 of CM071803.1, read as the reverse complement.
ACGAGGACAGCATTGGTTGATCTTTAGAATAAATTTGAAAAGTACAGCCCCATATACCACCATTGATGACAGCCTGACAAAAAAAAAGATGGTTTTAAGGTTTTCTATTTATATGGTGAAGCTATACCAAAGAGAGAGTTCAAGGGTTAAATTTGTTCAGTGGTGGCTGCGTCTTCTTCGACGGTGGCCAGTACTAGTCCTTCATCCTTGAGAGCCTCTGTGTCACAAGAGGAGATGAAGCCGTGCGAGGGGGGGGGGTGCCGTGGGGGGTGCGAGCTCCACCCATGCAAAGGGGTAGAGAGTGGTTGCGAGCAGAGGGGGGTGTGAAGGGTCCAAGAGCCTCTATGCCGAGGGCTTACTTGTTTATGAAATACACAATAATTAGATGTAGTGCAACCATAGGATAGCTGTGGTGGAAAACCAAAGTGTCAGTTATTTAGTGGTGGGCTGCTCTCGGGCTATTAGAAGCCCGACTGTTTCTTAGATTTTCTCTCATTGCAATTGGGTTACAGTGTTCTTCTCAGGGGTGTTGATATAGTATTAGTTGCATAACCCTTTTTTATCATACTAGGGAATTCAGATCTTTAGTCTGGGTTCATGGCAAAATCTAAATTCCAAAAAATATAAACACAACATTGTAGTGGGTTTCGCAATGGCGACAAAGAATTGTATTTTAAGGCTTCACTTGTTTTTTGAGATAAGATTAGTTGAGATAAAACTTAAAAGCTAAATAAAATATTGTTAGAATATATTTTGACTATTATTTTTATTTTGGGATTAAAAAACTTTGGATCGTTTATTTTATTTTGTGTGAGAATTTGAAAAAATTATAATAATGAGATGAGATAAGTTAAGATAAATTATGAAAATAAATGAAGCCTAACTGTTTCATTCATTATAATGGATCAAACTATACGTGGTTTGTTAACTCACAAAATTTGCAAGTAGTAAAACTCCACACCCCTAAAAAAAAGTGTGGATTTCTTCTTCTTTTTTTTATTTTTATTTTTATTTTTAAGAAGAAAACATCACTAACACATCAAAAGTCTCACAGGTTGATGGGACTAATACTTCATCCCATTTTACAACATGGAATTCCACAACCCTGTGTACAACCCAAAAAAAACTTATCAACCTCATGAGCTTCCATATTAGCAGATCTAGGGATCCTAGCAATCCTCAAGTCCTTGTTCCTCCCTAGTTTAGTTCTGATGTAGTTTATGCAATCTTTTAAATCCTTTTCTTTCTGCTCTTGGTTATCTATTATGGCTGTAATTATGTCCATAGCATCTCCTTTAATGGTGATCATTTGAAAGTCAGCATGGTTAGCTTATGTGCAGGCACTTCAGCAGCTTTAAATTCTGCTTCATAAGGGGATCCAGTGTCAACTTTCTCCAGCCATGCTTCATGGAGAATACCTCTGTCTCTGCCAATTGCTATAGCATTGACATGATCTGCTCTTAGCACCGCTTCTAAATTTATTTTCCATCATCCTGCTTTTTGGTGCAGTCTACAGCACCTCTTCTTCCTTCCCATCCTCTTTCCATGCCGACATGTGGTCCTTTAAGGATCTCATGGAAGCTCTCGCTGTGCATAATGCATCTGGTATTACTCCCATTGTGGACCACCTTGTTTCTAAAGAGCCAAATTGTGTCCATTATGATCACTGCACAGAGGAAAAACTCATTTTCTTTCTTATTTTCAATCCCTAATTTTTCATTTGGGTTTAGAATGCAGGAAATCCCATCATTCTCAGGAGCACTGATTCTCTCCATGGAACTCTTGCAAATTGGCATCCCAAAAATAGGTGTTCAATTGTCTCCAACTCCAGAGAATATGCATGCTTATTTTACTGAAAAGTTTCCGTTGCCACTTGGGTTCCATATGACTATCAAATTGAGTTCTCAGGATAGCAGTTTGGGATTCTTCATCAAACATGTTCGCACGACCCACCCTCCACATTTTATTATCATAATCAGTTAACTGCAACGTTCATATTTTCCCTATTTGAATGGAGCCATCCTTTGGTGCTAGTTCAAAACCAGGGAGATTTGAAAGCCATGAGCCATGGATCTTTCAATACCTCATTGCTCCTTCCGTTTCTCACCATATAGCAAGCTCTTTTAATCAAATTAAGGGTCTGCAACCTACTCTTGCAAGTAGGCCTATTCATTCGGGCCAGGAAAATCCGATCTAGCCCAACCTTGAATTTCTTTTTTTCAATAGTTTTGGCACTTTCACTTAAGAGGTTCAAGAAAATTACTCATCTTTCGAACTCGAATTTTCAAATCTGGAACCTGAATGAACAGGCCTACTTCCAAATTCAAGACTGATTTTTCTTTGGTTTTGGCATGGATGGGTTTGCATCTTTTAGATACTTTGTTTTCAAAATCTTCATCCATAATTTCTCACATCTTGTCTGTATATATCATCCACCCCAATTTTGCGCCTTATTTCTATTGAGTAATTCTAGAAAGAGTCGGTTTTAGAGAATCAATAGGGAGTCGATGCCACGTTAGCCATAATTTTAAAAAAAAAAACTCTTATAAAACCAGCAACAAGACAGCTTTCTAGAAGAGTTTCAAATCGAGTGTAAAAAATGATGAGAGACTGGATCGGATCTTAGAAGAAATCGCAAAGGTTCGATAGTCACGATGGCGACAATGATTTTACATTCATACTCATAGGTTTGACTATGACGATGACTGAGGTGTAAATAAATTCTGGACTGTAATCCATCATTTTCCCTTTCAATAAAATGCGTGCATAGTTTTGTAAAAAAAAAGTGAGAGAGAGAAGGAAGAAGGCTATAAAAGAATTCAGCCGTCTCTACTCAACTCCTTAAAATCAACTCTCTAAAATTATTCATAGCTACTATATTGGTTTCAAAGTCCAATTCACCATATTCTTTTGGTCTACAAATCGACTCCTTGGACTTTGGTCTACACATTTTTATATGTTAATAAGAAAAGTAATGATACATGTATAATTATTTTTACAACTATTTATACAATCATGTGTTAAAATGAGGGTATTTATGTAAAATAATATTACTTTTATAAATTACTTTACAAAAATATCCTTTATATAAAATATAATTATGCAAATAGTTATAAAAAGTGTTATATCTCTATTATTTCTCCGCAAATATATATTTTTTAAGACAGAAGATCCAAAACATTTATTGTACCAGAATGATAATAGTTGTACGGTTCTATATTAACAGCAAGGAAGGCCCGGTTTGTTTATAAAACATATTTATCTTATTTCATTTTATTTTATTTTATTTTATTTTATTATTACATATTTTTTAAATTTTAATATAAAATAGTATAAAAAATTTAATTTTTTTAAATTTCAATACAAAAATTATTAAAAATATATATTATAATAATTTTTTATTTAGTTTTTTTATTTTTATTTTAATTTATTTTATCTTATTTTAATTTTATTTTTAATAATAAATCAGGCCTAATATACAAAAAGTTTTCCTAGATGATTCTGGAATGGTCAAAATAGTGCTACAGGATAATCCTATACTTACAACACTGCAGCAGCCCACTTTTCGGTGTACTGCGAAACGTTCCCTTCAGATTTCCGTGTAAGTTTTGTATTTGAATTCTTTATAGTTTATAACAACTACTGGTATTCTTTTCTCAATTAAATGCTCATTTATAGCCACTGCTTTGTATCCTGTAATTCAAGATATCTTATTCAAGAGTCCAGCTCCAGCTGTATTCTGTATCATTCATAATCGTGCACGATTTTCTCTTTAAATTGTAAAGATATTAAAATGTATTTAGATAATGAGTTGAGATAAGATAAAAATTAAAAATTAAAAATTAAAAAATTAAAAAATATTATTAGAGTATTTATTTTATTATTATTATTATTTTAGAATATAAAAAAATAGAATTATTTATTATATTTTATAAGAAAATTTAGAAAAATTATAATAATAGATGAGATGAGATCATCTCTCAATCTAAACGGAATGGATATTAAGGCCTTATTTCTATTTAGAACTTATCTCAATTTATTTCATTTTATTTCATTTCAAATTTATCATAAATTTCTTTAAATTTCTATACAAAATATAATAAACAATTCAAATTTTTCAAATTTTAAAATAATAATAATATTAAAAAATAATATTTTATTCAATTTTTAAAAATTTTCTCAACTTATCTCATCTCATTTCTCAAATCAAACGATACTAAGTTATACCAATAATTGATTTTTTTTTTCATGATCATCTGTATTTTTTTTTTTCCTCCTTGAGCATATACAAGTACAACAATACGATTGAATGGCTCACGTCGATGGCTTAGGACATACGGTGCTTGAATGTCCCTCCATAAAATGAATAATAAATAAAATGTATAAAATATAAATAAAAAATATAGAGATATACATGGTTGGCATGACCTACATCTATGGATTATTTTGTAAGTGAAATTAACAATATTTGGTGATTGTTTAGTATCTCATGATCACATAACTCTCAGTAAAAAAAGAAAATAGGGCTTAGGTCTTGAGAAGATGTTGACGAAGATGTTTTTCTTAGCACTAGTATTGAATTCATAAAAATTATCCTTCAAAATTTAATAAAAAATATAAGTTTGATAGAAAGTTAACGCCAAAATAATCTTACATTGTGTCGACGTCCCAACCCACGCTTGGAATCGCACGTAAATAGAAGTGTCGGGGATGAACAACGTAAGGAAATTCACCCATCGTCATATCATACGTTTACCTTTTTTTTTAAAAACGTCAAGTAAAGATTCTCGCAGCGAAAGAAAAAGGTCAAACCTTCTATAATTATGCATCACATGGTTACGCTATGGATTCCAAAATAAACATCATACATAGCCAAATTTCAAAATTTACATAGCCTTGTCCAGAATATCAAAATAGTACTTCCCACATGCGGGAAAACTTTACCAAATACATAATCAAAGGCGTCACAAAATAAAATGGGTCTTAACACTGCCCATAGAATTCAACCGACGGGTTCCTTCTTCATTTTCTTAAGGTTCGGGCCCCAGCGAAATCGATCCAAGTCTAGGCTAGGCCTTACCTCACATATTGCCCTAGAGGGCGGTCTAAAAATACGTCCCAAGTGAAGGGACTCGTCAACCCCTAATACTAAGCAACACCCCGCAGGGTACAAACCGACCGAACTGTACATTGTCATCTTTAGTGACTCCACCTCCCACTGACCCGAGAGGTTCAAAGTCACTGGTCCCCTAAGGGTGACCTCAATCGGGTCCCTGAGGATCCGAGGTGTTATCACAAGGGTCGTACTTGGTGGAGTCATCCTCACCTGCAAGTACTTCTATCGTTCTCAAGAGGGGAGGATAGTAAGGACATAAAGAGGAGGGGTGAGATTTTGAAGGAAATCTCAGCAAGTACATCTATACTTTAACGAAAGCATTTTAAGCATATGGTTAAGTGAATAACAAACAATTACATACATATACAGTGACATGTGACTCATGCTCAGACCGATGCACATGCTCGTCACAAAAATTCATCTTTCTCATCTTTTTCTCCATTTCCAAAATATACTTGTTCAGATCATTTTAACAAAACTTCTTTAATGCATATTCTTTCAAAAGACAATTTAATCAGAAACTTTTTGTCTTTTCTTATCTTAGGCACCACTTATCATATCAGATACGGCCCGAAAGTCCTTTTCTTTTTATCATGACTTCATATTTTGTACACCTCACGGTTCCCCTATGCACCGTGTGCTCCCCGCTAGTTATCGTCACATCTGGCGACCAAGTCAACCTAGGTGAATACGTTTTGCGCCCTTTCGCGCTCTTCGTCACTCGGGTATTTCTCTTCGAGCAACTACAACCTCTATCAGATGGCGAGGCCGAAGCCAACACCACTTTTATGGCACCCACTAGCATTAGATGCGACCACGCTCCGGACACCTTTTAGAGCCATACATGGTCCGCCGACTGTTCTTCGTCGACCCAGGAGTTTTAACTCAATTTAGACACTCTTGAGTAAACAGAGAGTTCTACAGGGACACTTCCCCGTCCCAGCCTTTGGGATTCTTATAAAACTTTAATTCATTTCTTTTGAAAACATATTTTTCTCAAAACACGGGTTTTCGTGCTTATGCATGGGACATGCAACTTCCAACTTTGTGAATGCAAAAGTCGAGGCGAACTCGAGTACACACATTTGGTCGTTTTTCCTCCAAAACCTTCTTCTTCTTAACTCATACTTATGTGAAAACACTTAAACAAGTGCATTAGGGTGAATAGGGAGTTCGGCCTCCACCCCTAGGGTTTGGGCGGAGACCCACTTTGTCTCCAATTGATGTTCTCTTCTTCCATTGATCTCCCTAACACCATCTAGCCCTAGTTCAATATTTAAAACAATTTCCTAGCCTTACAAGTAGACAAACCCGAAACCTATAGCCCTCAAATTTTGTGTTTTCTTTTCTTAGCCCTTCAAATCTAGGGTCCTACTTGAATACTCTATGTGAAACTGAATCCATACATGTCATCTTCCCAATATATATATTTCTACTTCTCCAAAATATCCGAACATGAATATTAAATAAAGAAGGAATTAAAATTTCAAGATTTCCACTTCAAGAAAAACCTCCAAAACATAACTCCACAAGCATGCATTTTTTTTAGTAACCATCAAGCAACAATAATATCAATATCTTCCAAGATCAACATAACTAGTTTCCATCAATACTTTATACATGTTCATCCTAGCATGGCATTTCAATAGGCAAGATATTTACAACTAAAATCAAGATACTTCTTCAAATAACATATATGCGTATATCCCACATTCACCAATACTCAACTAACTCAACATCTTCATGCTTACATGCTTTTCCTCATCAAACTATCAAGATCATCCATCATCTCATAACTCTTTAACCAAGAAGATCATAGGTTCTATACATGGATTCTAATCAAAATAGCATTCCTACCCACAAAGTTTTATCATGGCAATACTAAGCAAGTAATCAAACAATACAAGCATATACAAACATATACACACATTCAAGCACATTCACTCAAAAAGCTACTAAAAATGCTAAAGGCAAAATAGAGATATACTTACCAATCTTCCTAGCTAGCTTATAAGAGTTCTAAAAATAAAAGAAATACTTTATTAAAACATGCTAAGAATTTACCATTTTCAAAAGAAAATGTTTTTTTTTTTTGAAAGCATGAATATAGGGTTCTTCCTTATGCTTTTAGGTTTCATCTTAAAGTAACTAAGTTACTTACCTCTTCTAGGCTTCCTCCTCCTTCCAAAATCACTATCTTCTTTTCCTTCTAAGCTTGGAGTGTTTAGGTGTCTAAGTGGTGAAAGGAAGTGAAGCAAAGTGGAGAGAATGGGGAGTGGTTGCCGTGAGGTGCAAAGGTGAGTGGGGTGTGTGTGTGTCCGAAAACGAGCAAACCAAAAAGGTGAGGAAACAAGGCCATTCGGCCAAGGCACTTTTCTAGGCTTCTAGGCTACTCATTTCCCTAGGTTTGGGTGACTTGTGATGGGCTTGAAAGACCTTTGAGTGACTCTCATCACTTGATCACATCAACCCTAATCTAGCTCATCCTAGGTTGAAAATTTGCTCCTTCTTTCTCTCCTCATGGCCGGCCTCTCTCTCAAGGGTTCCAACCCCTTTCCATCATCTCACATCACTTCTTGTCTCCCCAACAATCCTCTCACATGTCATTCTAAAGGATTTGAGGATCCCTTTTCGAGAAAATGCACAAGTGGGGTTTCAGATCCCATGGCCTCCATCCGAAACCCTCACTTCATCTCACTCTCATTTCCCTTTTGTCACATGCTCTTTCCATCAACCAATCACTTCACCTCTCACACAAGTTTGTCATGTCACTCTTACACAAATCTATAGTTTAGTTTGATGGCAAAAAGAATGTCAAACAAAGGGAGGGGGAGTCGGCTAAGGCCATACCTGAAACCCTCATTTCCTTTCCTCCCACTTTTTGATCCATCAACTCACACTTCATGTCACATTTTCTTACACCTTCTCACACATCAAGTCTTATCTAATCTTACACAAATCTTACATGTCCTGTCCATCTAGATTTGGAAACCTTTTGGTGAGAAACCCTAAGGCCATTCGGCCAAAGCCCCCACCGAAACCCCTCTCTCTTTTCTCATCTCCAAATCTTTTCAAATCCTATTTCATCATTTTATTAGATATGGTAGGATCCCATGTTGATCTTATTTGGCAAAATTCTATGCCTCACACACTTATCTAGGTAGGAAAAGATGGAAAGATTTCACTCATGTCTTCTCTTTCCTTTCTCCAACCAAAACAACTAGTCAATTTTCTCACCTACTAGCATTTTCTTCTCTCAACTACTAGTCTTGATTCAACTTACTAAACTGCTCCTAGCTTGACATGTGTCATCAAGTATGGGTTTAGATTGACTAGTAGACTTCCTCTCATGGACCTATAGGCTTGTCTTTCCCCCACTTAGGCCCAAAGCTTTTGTTATGGCCTTAAGACCTTAAACTCCTAAGTCTACCTTTTTAAGACTTTATTCATCAAATTACCTAAGTCACTTAACTCTACTTATTTAATTAAATAAAAGTAAAGTATGGGAAATTCGGGGTCGTCACACATTGGATTCATAAAAAAATGATTTCGTCATATTTGATCAAAAATGAATAAAAGAAAGTGGAGAGAATAAATAAATATATTTTTAGTTTGACTTTTGAATAGTAACTCTTCACTTTCTCCACTTTTGAAGGGTTATTATTCAAAAGTTAAACCAAAAATCGTTTTATTTTATTCTCTCTACTTTTTTTTCTTCTGATTTTTTATCAAATATGACAAAGTCATTTTTGATGAGTCCAATATACAATTATTTTGGTGTTGGTTTTCGATCAAACTTATACTTTTCATCAAATTTTAAAAGAAAATTTTTATGAGTTCAATGTTAATGCTCTTATGGAAAGAGAGAGTCCCACGAGTTGTAGATAAGTCTTTCCTTATAGAGCTAGACTCCCATGTTTGTAGTGATTCTCTTCTTTTAAAGAGTTCTCATTCTTTCTTTGGAATAGCTGAGTTTTACTTATTGAAAAATGTTAGTATGCTCACCTCATTTGATACTTTCTTTTGATATTTGATATATTTTATTTTATTTTTAATTTTTTTATTTAATGATTAAGAATATAATTATTAGTATATTGATATTTTTTTTATATTTTTTAAAATATTTTAAAATGATAAAAAATTAAAATAAAAATAAAAATTTAAACTAAGTGTCAAATAGAGCGGTCCTACTCTGTCGACCCGCCACCCTTACTTATTTTATGTCACTAACTCACTTTCACCTTATTTTTGTTTTTTTATATTGGTCAATCTCTTTTAACTTTCTTTCTGTTTTTGTCTCTCTTCTTTTTATTCTTGGCAGAAGCTTTTAATAGATTGGATCCTAACTCATTTTATATTTGATTTTGATCTTTTTTTTTTCATTTTACACATTATATATATATATATACATATACTAGTGGGACCACAACGTGCAATGCACGTTTGGCTAGTTCCAAAAATAAATTATGGGAAAATCTAGCAGAGCGAAGAATCTTTGAAGAAAGTTATATCGCAGAATGAACAAATAGTACAAATATAAACCATGTACAAATATAAACCATAGTTTAAAGTCATTACAAAAAACCACCACCAAATCAGACCAATTAAACTATAAAATCATGCACAAAAAATAAACTATAGTCCAAAGTCTATAAAAAATAAATTACAAAATCAGATCAATTAAAAAAAATAAAGAGAATAAAACAATGACATAAAAACCAAACCACAACAGTTGTTAAAAAAAACAAAAGCCAAACCAAAATTTGAAGTCCTTAAAAAATCATCAATTGAACTATAAAAATATACACAAATTGGAAAACCAGATATTAACAGTCCCTAGTGTCTAGATGTAAATCTCAAAGGTGGAATCTCAAGAATCATGATCCATCATTTTGAAACTGGTAAATCAATTGCAAACAATATTCATTTAAACAATAGTAACTTTAAGCAAGGGTTATGCATGTTCCAAGAACCAACCAGAAATAGCATGACCCCACTCATGGTAAGCAAAGATACGATGTTCCAACTTGTTTATTACTTGCAAATGAATGAATCAATGGTGCACATATCTTAATAAATGAATTTGGTAATTGCTCCATTATAAGAATTTTTAACATGGTTGTTTGCACAGAATTTATATAGTCCATGCCCTTTTTTTATATCAATCCCTGCCCAAATTAATTGATTAATGGCTATAAATCCCAAAAGCAAGATTCCAACACTAGTAAAGAAAAATGTAGATACCATTTATAAGAAGTAAATGCCAACCAACCAGACATTAAAAGTCCTGGAGACTGCTTTAATGCTCAACCATAGTTTGGTGTTGTTTCAATAAAAGATTTAAGAGAAAATTTTGATTTCATCCCTGCCATCTGATTTCAAGAATTGAAAAAGTACATAAAGAAATTCATGAATTATAAGGTCTTTTTGGGTAACTACCAAAAATAAATTTGCGTGTCTAACATGTGCAAGAAAGCCCGTCTTTTATAGGTAATAGTTTCGTTACCAAAACCCAATCAATGCATTCTAATGCTTATGATTGTTGCAAAATTTTAATGAACTAAATCCAAAAAAATTAAGCGAAACAAATGTGTCTTTTCCATTATTCTATAAGGCAGATTTTACATGGTATGTGTAAAACGACAAACTAATTGGGAAGACTCCTAACATATAAAGTCAGGAAGCAAGTTAAAATATCTTTTTGTTTTTGTTAAATAAGTTTTAAAATATCCGTTTGGAGATTAAGAAACATTTGCACTCAGAGCCAACTGCTGTTTTTATTTAGCATACATCAATCAGACCAAGAAAAGGAAAAAAAAATAGTAGTGCTTTAAATAAATAAAAATGCACGAGTGAGATAAAGTTTACCTTGTTCTTCTTCTCCAAACCATTTATGACACGGTCTATAACTACCTCAAAATGTTCCATAGTAATCTCTATGCTCTCGTTCCTTGCGGCAATCACAGCAGTATCATGGCAAACATTTCAATGTCTACTCCAGAAAATATAAAATCAAAGTGTTGGAATTTTTCATTCAAGTACATCAAAAGTTTTAGAAGGTTTAAAATTTACTTTTAAGTGTTGTTAGTTAATAATAGTTTATAGGAATTAAAATCCAAATAACAAAAACCATGACATTTATACACCCTTCATTTTATACAATTGAATAACGTAGAAGACTTTTTGGAATAAACAATTTTCAAGTTGGAAATAAAAGAATATGAAGAAATCAAGTGAACTAAACTATCATGATTTTGTATTTTACAAGATGACTTGGTTACATTTGGTGTAGAGAGTGTTTGTGAATAATAATAAAAAGTATGTAAAAAGTAATAATAAAATATTGAATAATAATACAAAAGTAATGAATAGTAATAATAGTAAGTAAAAAATAATAATAAAGTAATGAATAATAGTAGAGAATGTTGAGAATGTTTTGCTTGCCAAACCTGCCTAGTATTTTAATTTGATTGGAGCATCTAAAGTCAAGGTACACACCACTTTCATTGGAGAAAATGGGATGCAAAAAACTATTGTAAATACCAAGATCTCAAGAATAAGAACAAAGAAAAATAGAACAAAATCTGGAGTATTTTATTTGACATTGAATCCACCCCAAGCCTCCCACCTTTATCTTTTGTAATACAAGTCCTACATAAATTCAGATTATCTTCTACTATATAGACATTAGTGATGTATTGGTTTCTGATATGCAAGTTTTTGTATAGATTTTTCTAAGTATTGTAGTTTGACTTGATAAGAAAACATGCATATCATTTTCCAATATGCATATTTCTAACATAAATGGAAGTATAAGGTAAAAGTGGATGAATTCATAACATATAGTAGTTGCCCAAAATGTTTCTTCTCATATTCGAGCATACTTTTCAAATCTCTCTATGCAGATTAAGCATAGAGAAAATAAGAAAAAGATTTAATTTCTTTTCCATTCTATTTTATGACTGAAATATAAGATAAGATGAACAACCAGAAGTCATCTTAATGCCATATGTATGAAAATAGAGTACTTAAGAACAAACCAATTCTATAACTTAAAACCATCCAGCCATAACAATCCACCACCCAACACTTTCACTCAAAACAGCTATGCATAAATAACTCCATACACACTGCCACAAAAACTCCAATTAGCCACAACGATTTCAAAGTATCCAATACCATCAACACATTTCATAAAATTCAACAATTCCTCCCTAAATATGAAAACAGCACAAGAGTTAGCATCAACTTAAAAAAAAGATTTCTAACATAATCAACATCTTCAAAATAGCATTAGAAAAATTTACCTAATTATTGGTAATTTAAACTTGTTTAATCTTTCTTAGAAGCCAAGAGTTTTAGGAATATGCAGAGGAAAGACTATCTATCAAAGGCAAAATAAACAGAATGAAAAAAAAAAAAAGTATTCGGTACTAAAAAGTTTAGACATAAAAGCGGGTTTTCATTTGAAAAAATGCAGAGAACTAACATGATAGTCATTACATAGATTTGAAAAATAATTTAGCTATCTCAAGCATAAGCCGAAAAAAAAAAGTATTCATTTACTTATAAAAAAAATATCCATTTAAACTAAAAGCTAAGTGGTTGATCAAAATTATGTTCTTTGCCAAACCTGAAACATCCCAACTAACCGATCATCGACTCCTTTTCTATAATCCCATAGTATCTTCCAAATTTTCATTCCAAAGTCCTATTGAAAAGACTCAGAGTGGAAATGCCAAAAATGTTAATAATATAAATAACAATATGCAAATAATAGATATAAAATAGTTATTCATTGCATATGATAATAAAAAATGTAGAAAATATAAATAAACCTCAAAAATTAATGTCTGGCGGAGTGTATTCAAGAAAGATAGACGATTAGGATATAATCTCTAACATGAGGGTGAAAACTCGCATGAAATTCATTTCGGATTGTGCTCGCGTGTGGTTGAAGGAGAGTCTGCTCGGGGACTTCGACGGTGGGGTTTTACTACTAGAGCAAGTGGGAGTTTTTAGAGATGGCAGTGAGACTGGATAACCGGCAGTGAAGCCTAGCCGAAGTTTTCTTGGAAGAATGGAGAAAAACCTTCTTCGGAATTGTCGCAAGAAGAGAGAGAGAAATTAAATGCATAGAGACAATAACTACACTTAACGACATAGGGGCATGAATGGAAATAAAAAAATGTTGAAAATGAACTATTCATCAACTATTCATCCGCTGTCAACACTTATATTATAAAAGTTATATATATAAATATAACAATGAAATGGGCCCGATATTCGCCTAGATGGCAAATCACATGGAGTGTGTGACCTCAACATTTCAATTGGATAAAGTTAAAAGAAATATTGATGGAGGAATAAAATTGAAAACTTATATCAAAATGATAAAGTTAAAAACTCGTAAATTAAAACAAAATCATATTAAACTACCTAATATATAAAAGAATTAATGGTTTTATCATTGTAACTATATTTGTTGACGTGATGATATGTTTTACATATTTTCACTTGTCAATTAAACAAAAAAAAAAAGTACCAGTTTTTCTATCAGCACAATTTTTCGGTTGCATGCAGTAGCACCCTTATTCATTTAAAAGTTTGCTATTCATAATTACATACATCATAGATTATATTTATTTTATTTATGTTAAATTAATTAAATTATTCTATTTATTATCCTTACACCATATATTTGTTAAAAGAAAATTATATATATGTATAGTGTATGATATAAGGATCATTACAAGAAAATTATTTATTTGTGACTATTTAATTGCGACCAAATGATTATTTATAATCAAAATTAGCTTCAAATAATCATTTAGTCAAAATTAAATAGACATAAAAATCTATTTTTCTTGTAATGGATAATAAATAAATTTTTTTTATTGAAGGTTCCATTGGATAATAAGATAAAGATGATATCATTTTAAATAAAAGTTGAAAATTAAATAAAATATTAGTTTTAATATATTATTATTTTAAAATTTTAAAAAATTAAATTAAAATTTTAAAAAATAACATTATTTATATGAAAATTTGATAAAATTATAATAATAAAATAAATTAAGATGATTTTTTAATTCAAATGATATCTAAAAATTCACCTAGATGGCGAATAGCCGAATCCCGCAGACTGTTACGGTCACCTCATCATTTTAATCATATTAGTTAATAATCTTAATAGAAAAATAAAATCAATAATATAAAATAATAAAACTCAAAACTCAGAAGAACAAAATTAAAAACTTGTAAAATAAAAAATAAATCATGTAAAACTTAGATAATGGCATCATAATGCTTCTATGCTCGATATGATCATCTTCGCTTCAGCATATCAGTGCTCCAATCATACTTGTTGACCTGACATGTTTTATATATGTTCATATATTAATTATTGAAAAATAATATTATAATTTTAAAACATGTAAGTTTTGTGTACTCTAAAAGTAAACAAATTTCAAAATTCATATAACAAATTTTTTTTTTAATAATAAATCTCATTTTATTTTCTAATGAAGTAGATAGGAATTGAACACTGCGTCTGGTACTGCTCTTGGTTGTTTAAGGCCTGATAGAGAAATTATTTTAAGTTTTTATTATATATGAAAATTATTTTTTATTATATATAAATTGTACACTAAGTCTAATATTGCTCTTTAGTAGAGGTGACAATATATTACGTGACTTGTTAATCCAACATGAATACGACACGATAATAGCGGATAGAGCTATACAAAAAATCAAAACACCGACTACAATCGCCAGAAACCGACCACCGACGCCGGAACCGGTCGCCGCCGACAAAGAACCGGTCAGAAGGAGGTTCAAAAAACCTCATTTTACCTTTGGTCAACGTCGGCAGCGGTTCAAGCCCATGCTGAACTGCTAAACCGCTAAACCGACCGATAGGTTTTATATATTTTTTTATTTTTATTTTTTTATATGTAATAAAAACAACGTCGTTTCATTTAAAAGAAAATGGCGTTGTATCGTTTTAAACAATTAATTGTTGGGAATCTGGGCTTCCAAATTCCCCCCCACCAGGATCTACTTTTAACAGAATAATAAGAAAAATAGAGAAATAAACACAACACAAGAATTTACGTGGAAAACTCCCAAACCAGGAGAAAAACCACCAGACCCAGAGAAGAAAATACACTATGTGAAAAATTGTTACAATCACACAATTTTTCTCCTCACCCCAACGACACCCACAAAACTTTTCCCACTAGTAAAACTCTAACTTTCACCTCTCTTCCTTTTACATACAAAAAGGATAACAGAGGAATTTTACTAAAGTCAAAAGTTACTAGATAAATTTCTGACTGGTGTAATTAACTAGGGAGGCTAGGCCTCATTTTATAACCTCATGCTTAGCCCCATTTTACAAATCCCACCGATGTGGGATTTACAAAGGAGCAAAGTCAACAATCTCCACCTTGCGACTTTGACTGATCCCACAGCCATGCTCCACCGCAATGAGGATCTTCATAGCTTTCGCTATCATGCTCCACCATAAAAGCATACTCACTCAGAATAAACCAATTCCAAGCATTTCACTTCGGCCCATGTCGAAAATAATCTTGCTGAAAAATTATGGTGCAACTCCCACGTTTGGCTTTCCTGGAAGTTCATCAGCCATCGACATGAATTTCCACCACACACCTTGCATCAATGCCAAACCAATGCCCGTGTGCAAACTTGTGGAACAACTAACATTAACACATCCTCTATCATGGCAACTTTGGGATTAGCGACATGCCATGAGGATGTACATATCTCCTTTTAACAGACATCATCTTCTGTAAAGAGAGACACGATGTTAGTTTCATTGTCAGTATCTCCATTTACTGACTTGGAGCCTCTTGCCGAACCTGCTCCACCTCTTGGACAATTTCTTCTTACGTGCCCAGGTTGTCCACACACCCAGCAGACTACTTTCTTCTACATGGAGTTCTTCCTCTTCCAATCACCAGCTGTCATCACTGCTAAGTTCTCAAGTGAACCATTACTTCCACCACTTAGCCTTCTTTCTTCAGAAAAAAGTTTACTGGTAACCTCTGAAAAAATTATTTTCTCCTTCCCATGTATCAAAATAGGCTTCATATGCTCATAGGAAGATGGAAGAGACCAGATCAGCCTCAAGGCTTGATCCTCATCATCAATTTTAACTCCAATAGATTCCAGCTCAGAGACAATGCCATTGAGAACACTTAAATGGTCTGAAATAGTCGTACCTTCACTCATCCGCAGTGTATGAAACTGCTCCTTCAGGTACACTCGATTCGAGACACCCTTCGTCTGATACAACTCTTCGAGCTTTTCCCAGAGTCCCTTTGCCGTGAATATTCCATGCACATTTGCAAGAACATTCTTAGCCAGGCACAGACGAATTGCACTTGCTGCTCTCAAATCCAAATCCTCCCAATCTTCATCGCTCATTCCAGATCTGCTTTTTGTTTCACCAGTAGTGCTTGAACCGCTACTGACTTCAGAGATTGGTCTACTTTTCAACGCCTTGTGTAATCCTGATTGAATCAAGATATCCTTGACTTGCACTTGCCACAAGCCAAAATTGATTCTCCCATCAAATTTCTCCACATCAAATCTGATAGGATTTGAAACTCTACCTCCTGACATAACTTCGATGAATTTTACCGTAGAAATGAATAGTACCCACTAAGTAAGTTCCCAGGAAAGATTGATCTTTCCTAGACAGAACTTCAAGGTTCCCAGGAAAGATTGGAGGGTCACAACAGACACACTTAAAATTTCCAATCTCCTAGACAGAACCTCCTTAGACCGTACGTATTCACACTACCACACCAAAGCTCCACCCTGCAAAAAGAACCTAGTGGCTCTGATACCACTGTTGGGAATCTGGGCTTCCAAATTCCCCCCCACCAGGATCTACTTTTAACAGAATAATAAGAAAAATAGAGAAATAAACACAACACAAGAATTTACGTGGAAAACTCCCAAACCAGGAGAAAAACCACCAGACCCAGAGAAGAAAATACACTATGTGAAAAATTGTTACAATCACACAATTTTTCTCCTCACCCCAACGACACCCACAAAACTTTTCCCACTAGTAAAACTCTAACTTTCACCTCTCTTCCTTTTACATACAAAAAGGATAACAGAGGAATTTTACTAAAGTCAAAAGTTACTAGATAAATTTCTGACTGGTGTAATTAACTAGGGAGGCTAGGCCTCATTTTATAACCTCATGCTTAGCCCCATTTTACAAATCCCACCGATGTGGGATTTACAAAGGAGCAAAGTCAACATTAATAACGCACATCTGCTTTGAATGACACGATGCCATTTCATTTTTAAATGAAACGGTGTCGTTTCATTCAAAGCCCAAACAACCCTCCCCCTCCCCCTCCCCCTCAATTCTTCATATCTACTCTTCGATTTCCTTTACGCATTCCTAGAGTTTTTCTACCCTCCCCCCGCCGCAGTTGTTCTTCCAGGCCACCACTCCTCGCGACTAGCAGCTCCGTCCGGCGTTCAGCGTCATCCTTTCAAAGCCCAAAGGTATTTATTTTTTTAATTTTTTGAATTTATGGTGGCCCAAACCGATGGGCACCACCGACCATTGCGCCGATGCCGACGCCGATGCGCCACTGCCACTTGAGGTCGGTGGTGGTCGGTAGAACAGACCATAAAAATGGTCGGTGGTGTGTCGGTCGGTGGCGGTTTTGCCACTGACACCGACACTGTAGAGACTTAATAGCGAATTAGGATTTAGTTTTAATAGGTTCGAGTCAAAATGGGTTAACCTATTAAAATACGATTACTTAATGAGTTAAAAACAGACCACCCCGTTTTGACTCGTTATAACACGTTATGATACGTTAAAAAAGTTAAAATTATAATTATACCTTTATAATTAAAAGTAAAATTGTCAATATTATAAATTTGATATTTTATTGTTTGGATTATAATTTTGGACTTGTAGTTAGTTATATAATTTTATAAATATTGTAATTTTAACATTTATATAAATATTACCAAAAAAATATTTATATAAAATTATAATAAATTTACTCAGGTCAAACGAATTAATTTTGAACTGATCTAACCCATTTACATAAATAGGTTTAAATAGGTTGTACTATTTCATATTAACTTATTTCGTAATATTCACTAATAAGTTAAAATGGGTTGACACAACAGAATCTATTTCGTTAATAAATTATGTTAAGATTTGAGATATTGACACGATAAATTTAACGGGTCGAATTAGAATTAACTCATATAAAATAATATACATGTCTTGATAGTCATGAGTTTATTTAAGAGGGACGCTGGAACACGGTTCGGCTGTACCCAGTATAAAATGCAGACCACAAATTAGTGCATGACACGTATTGAGCTTAAGAGGCAAGTATATACTTGCCCACATCTGATCTTTGATTTATTTTCTTTCTTGGATCCGCCCAGTCATTCCCTCTGTTCCCCCTTCTCCCAAAAACGGTCTCTTCTCTTTTTCGATCATCCCTTTCTCCCCTATTTTGTGACTTCTATTCTTCGATCTTCCCTTCATCTTCTTCTCTTCTTCGATGCTCTCGTAAACCCACCCCCTCCCGCTTCTTCTCTTCTCTTCTTCTTCTATTCTTCGATGCTCTTTCTTGCGTCAGTGTGAAGCAGCGGTCTCAAGCCCCAGTCACAGCCGTTTGAAGCCACTTTCGCAGTCGTCGCAAGCCCCGTGGTAAGATCCCTCTTTCTTTATGTTTGATCATGGAATTTATAGTCTGGAAACCCTTCGGCACCTGCTCTATAACAAGAGTTACTTGAAAATTTTTAACCATTTTCTTTGAACTAATTTGACATTTTCAATTAATAATTTCAATACATGAAATCTGAGCTACCTGTGGGAACTGATTTGGTGGTTTGTCATCTTTGGAATACCATATGATGAGTGATGCATAGAGGGAAATTATATCAAGGTTGACAATTATGGGTGCTATTATAGCCTAATTTGCCATTAAATAGTAGGTAGATCTCATTTGATTGTGTGGATGTTTATGTCAATATTGCTGTCTCACTTACCATATATAAATTGTTGGAGGAAATTTTTTGTATTCTTTTAAGTTTGGGTCTAATTTCCGTTGAATGTTAACACTCTTAGCCTAATGTCATTTGGATGCCTTTAGAATTTATTTGCTTTCGATGGGAAGAAGGGGAGTGGGGGGAATGGATGATTTGTTAAGTCATTTCGACACAATAAACTAATTGGTTTGATCTGCAATTTTTGTTTCCATCTACAGCTATCATGTCGTGCTCCTATGCATAAACATAGCTGTACAGAATTCTTCATTGTAATTGCAAAAGAGTGACTAAGAGTTTCTCACTTTTTTGCATTTTTTTCATTTTCTGTTGTGCTTGGAATCTTCGAGCTAGCTATGTGGATGATTTGGTGGTTTGTCATCTTTGGAATACTATATGATAATTGATGGTCATGTTGGATGATTTGTTGAAAAGTTAAAATAAATGTGTCTATATGAGGAATAATAATGCCAGGTAGTTGATCCTCTGGTTTGATGTTCACTTTCAATCTCTATAATTGTTACACCCACTTATCCCGTCGTTCATATAGGTTTTGCATCCAAGTATTTTCAAGAAGCTCATACTTCGTCATAATCCGTGCCAATTCTTGTTCGAACTCATCATTAGTAAATATTTTATGGATGCAATGATTAAACTCATTTTCAAAGTCCGAAAATTTGTAGTATACATGGGCCAAGTATTCAGAAAATTTTTGTAAAATGTACCACAAACACAACCTATGACTTGTACTTGGAAGTATCTTGGCAATTGCCTTCGCCATTACCTTGTCATCATCTGTAATTATCGTTGTGGGGGCATGCCCAAGCATTGCTGTCTGCCAGATTCGCAACAACCATGTATATGATTCTGTCATTTCATTAACTAATAATGCACATCCAAACAAAGGCTGATGATGGTGATTAACTCCAGAAAATAGTACAAATGGAAGCTTATAGACATTGGTCAAATAAGTGGCATCGAACGTAACTACATCTCTAAAATATTGGAATGCAGCTCTTGCACGCGCATCAGCTTAAAAGCAATTGTCCATAGATCCGTCATTACTAACTCGCATGAAAAACACAAAACCAGGCTCATTGTGTTGTCGCTCAAGAAAGTAATTATATAATCTTTGTGCATTCCCTTCCTCTTCAAATATCTTTCTCTGTTGGCCTCTAACAAAATTTTTTATGTCCTTACCAATATAACCGATACTAAAGGTACCACCTGCATCTTTTTTCAATACCGACATTATTTTTCTTGTCAGTACACAAGATTCATTCAAAGTCCAAATTAGGTTTTTTTGAGCTTTGGTAACTCTCCTATGTCCGTGGAGAAGGCTAGTACTTCTCAGGCTAAATAATATATGGTTATGTCCAGCAAAAAATTTGTCACTATCCACTTTTCACCCTTTTTATTTATTCTCATAATTGCTTTACATCCGATCCTTGTCTCATCTGATTTTGGCCTTACTCGATCTTCGGCATTTACTCTTACCCACCGGTAGCCTTCTCTTGAGCAAACATAGTCTACTGCACAAAAACTTTTATCTTCTTTCGACTTTCGAGTATGATTAGTCCGGATTGAAAATCCGGTTCGCCTTGAATATGCCTTGTATAATACTTGGGCGTCTTCGACCGCCTCAAATTCCATACCAATGAATGGCTCAGGCGGATTGCTACTAGACGAGGGAATCACATTCACTCCAGGAACCTCGTCATTGACATTAACCTCATCATTGACATTCACATCATTATCGATATTTACATCATCATCAATATTTATGTCAATTTGAATGTCACTTTCAACCCAGTCTTCATCACTATCAAGATTATAAACTGGTACCTGCCATAAGAAAAATAAATAAATAACTTAACAATGCAGATTTCAGTTCAGAAATAATGTTTGATCAGGAAGGAGACTGGTCACAAATTTACTATATATATATATATGACATATTGCCCACTCATCTAATTTAGATTGCTTTTTTGCAACCTGCCTGCATATAACCAAAACAACTGTATATTTCTAGAAAGATTAAAATTACAACAAATACAAAAACCGGATCTCAGTCAGATTGAACAATATATATATAATCGTATGTATAGCAGGCCGACATGTATAATTTAAGCTCTTTGTCTCTGTCTTGGCTGCTTCAAAAAAAGCTATCCCAAGAAAAACGAAAAAAAAAAATTCAAAAAATAAAAATACAGGTTTATCTAAACTATGGGCAGCTATAAATTTTTATTTAAATTGTTTGAAGTAACCACCAAATTATATATATGGGTGCAACTCAAGGCAAAAACTTGCCAGCTATAGCACCTACAAGTCAAGAAATTTGTTATTTCAAGTTTGACTTTAAGGTTAGGGCGGCCAGAGAATTCAATTGCAACTAAAGCTTCTTCTCTTCTTCCAGCCAACCAAAGTGAGCATTTAAGAATCAATGGCATCATTATTTTCAACCTATACATTTTACCCCAATCTGACTATGCACTTCCTATCCTCTATTTTCATTTTTCCCCTTTTCCTTTTCCTTTTCCCAATCTGACTATGAGATTTGAAACTTTAATATGATTTTTGTAAACTGCAATTCTTCTAAACCATGAGTCCTTAATATATCTAGAAGTGGCATGCATATCTTTCAGTGTCAGTGGCATTCCCCCTCTGAGCACCATGGAGCAATGGATTGAGGTCTTTTCTTTGCCTTTTATTCTTTCTATTTTTCCTTTTTTTTCACATGATACAAAAGTGCAATGGATGATGACAAATATTCACTGCAAATTCGGTTTTCAGGTATGACTTAGAGCTGCATGTAGTTCATTTAAGCTCCAGTGGAGAGAGAGCTGTTATTGGGATTTTTTATAAATATTGCCGCCCTGCTCCCTTCCTTTGAACACCAAGCTGGATTGAATGACTTAGTTTTATTAACAATAACTTTGGCTTAAATAGCCTTTCAATACACAATCTTAACAGAAACGAAAACGCAGCCCAAATATACTGCAGTAAACTCCTTCATTCAAAAGCAAAAAACATGCACGATCATGCCACATAATAGGCGGAACAAACAGGCTCATTAATACCAACACGGCACAAACAAGTAGTTGACAAGTGACCTAATACTTAACAGAGCAGTCATCAACAATGAACATACCTGAGGGACATCACTGGAATCAGCCATCCACGAGGGTTACTTGGTGTTGGACTAAGCAGCTCCTGAATGAGGCCGGATTTCGTAGCTGGAATGCTGGCCAGAGTGGGAGAAGGGGATGTCGGACGGAGGATTAAAGCTGCCGGAATGTTTGTGGCCGGTGTGGGGGAACAAAAACCTGGTTTGTGCGAAAACAGGGGAATGCCGCGCATGAGCTAAAACTGAGAAATGTCTCCTGTGAGGCTGTCGGACGGAGGATTACAGCCGCCCGAATGCTTGGCCGGAGTGGTTTGTTGGCCGGAGTGGGGGAACGGAAAGTTGGTTTGTGCGAAAACAGGGGAATGCCGGTTTCGTGGAGGGCAGGTTTCGTGGAGTGCTAAAACAGAGAAGTGTAGTGTGTTGCCGGACTGTATGTTCATAAACAACAACTCATTTGGTGTGGTTGATTTCACCGAATATTTGGTGCGCTTAGCTTAAGTGTCAGTGAATAATAGGTTATATTTGTGGGGCTGCATTTGGCCATATTGCAGGCCGACCGAATGACAGGATTTCCCTCTATTTAATTGTAAACTCATTATCCAAAGTTCCAAACCAAATAAAAACATTTGTCGTCTGGAAGTTCCTTTCTTATCCACAAACACTACAGTCTAACGCTGTGTGGCTTCAAATTCAACTGAACCCCCCACCTCCGTCTTCTTCTGCAATATTTTCCTCCTTGTCACTTTCCTGAGAAAACAAGCCTTGGAAACTCGAGGCTCAATACCTCGAATCTTTATGCAGCACATTCAAGAATGCATACCCTCTGCACTGTCGTAGTTCACGGCCAACACATCCGCACAGAGAAATTCCCGCCAATTATTTGTTTGAATTATCTTCGAGTTACAATTTGTGTTTCTGTGAAACACTGGTCCGGTTGATTTTGATTGAAGAAAAATGGATAGATTTTCGTATAGAGAAAGTGTTCTATTAGGGTATACTAGTCGTCGAGGATCTTTCACGAACTCCAGCTCTTCACCCAAGACACCTAGCGGAGACTCGGATTTTGATTTCCACGATGTCTTTGGCGGGCCACCGAGGCGGATGTCGATGCCAGAGAAGCGGCCCAGTTTCAACAAAGCCACGGGTTTCTATGGACGTAAGAGCGATGATCAAGCAGCACTTCCATATCGATTAGGTGAGAAGCCGGTGTTTGGGGAGGAAAATGCGAATCGAAGGCGGGACGACCTGAGCAATGATTTCTTCGATGACATTTTTCGAGGCGATGAGGCTTCGAGTTCTACTCCGAGCAAGCTGGATAAGGACCCTTCTTCTTCGTCTCCAGGTTCGCGAATTCTAAGCCCTGCCCGATCCCTGCCACTCAAAGCTGACCCCTTTGGGATCAGTTCATCAATCGCTCCACAATTAAGGTTTTGAGTTTATTCTGAAGATCGTTTCAGTTATTTAGAAAACCTGGGGAAAATATATATATATATATATATAGCAAAAAGCATCAATCTATTTACTTTCACCAAGTTCACATGCATAATTGTTTTGAGAACTCATGGTAATGAATCAAAACTATTATACATACTCTGTTTTGGGTTTCATTCCTTTTACTTTTTCAAATAAGGTTTATATCTCCATGTTTAAGATTCTTGTTTTTGTGCTTGTTGTCCGGTGTCTTACTTGAACTGTGTTTCATTTCCTAGCCTCCCTGCCAAATTGACTAGAGGGACGGATTTGCTGGTATTTGGTTCCACCCATCATAGTTCATCTAAATACAAGGATGGTCAATCCAGTGGCATTGGCTTTTCTTATTCTTCAACTTCGAATCTTTCTCGATTGTCAAGCCAAGCAATCCAAAGCCAAGAGGAGTTGGGAAATGATGTTCAATCATCTTATCAACAAAGCCCTTTGTCTCAGGAGATCTTTCGTAGCAGAGAGGGGTCGCCGGAATTGATTAAATCTGATAAAAGAGACACGGAAGGCAATATTGAAACAGAATCGGAGGTCCCAAAAGACGGTAGCCAATTTCACTTCTCAATTTACAAATGGGCTAGCAAAGGAGTGCCATTGGCAATGCCTTTTAGAGGAGAGAGTAGTTCAAGATTAAAAGAATCTGCAAAGCTTGAGAGGTGCTCAAGCTCGAATGGATGGTTGGGAAGTAGAAGAAGGGCGAGGGAAACACCTGCAAACTCCGTTCCCGATGCAAGCACTCAAGCTAGAGTAGAACCATGCCAAAATGTTGAAGAAGCAATTCTACAAACACCTGAATCAGAAAGCCTGAGCAGCGTTCAAAAGGTTGTTGAGGAAGGTCCTGGTAATCCCATCTTTCACGATGTTATAGGAGAAGTAATACCTCACTCTGTCCCCACAATAGATTTGCATGATAAGGCCGAGAAAGAAAATACCGTGCTTACAAAAAAAGTTCACACGCCTGCAGGGAAATCCCTACGTTCTCTGTTGTCTGAAAAGGATCATGAACAAGGTAAGTGGGTTCTCCAGATCAAGTGCATTGGTGCAAATATATTGTCTCTAATACCATTGTGTGAAATGAAATCACCACCGTCCCAAAGCTGATGGGAAAGAGAGAGATTTTTTTATTTAATTTTTATCATAACGCCGCCCTCATTTTCTTATATTGCAGACAATGATGGAATCAGTGAAAAGGGTGAAGGAAAGGAAAGCACAGTTAAAAGCACAAAAACCCCATTTTCTGTTGTTGATGTAAGTGAAAATACAAAGAAACAAGATGGAAAAGAAACAACCCAGAATGATGTAGAAGCTGATAAAGCTACTTTCCAAGATTCATCCGTGCGCTCAGCTGATAAGCTTGGGAGGAACAGAGCTAAGGGAAGGGTCAAAGAATTCGTTCATATTTTCAACCAAGGAGCTTCACAAAAACCCAAAGGCAATAGCCCTAAATTGCGGAAGAGAGACAATCACATAGTAGTGGACGAATTTAACATTAGCGCAACTGGAGTAGAAGAGAAAACTCCCAGGGTAATCTTAAGAGTCCCAGAGACTTTTGCCATGGTAAATTTAATTTGAGTTCACTCAACAAGATATTAGCAACTTCAAATTTCATCTCTTTTGAATTTAAAAAACTATTTTATGCCTGAAAGTTTTGAAGTGAATCTGAAAATTTTAATATTCTTATCATCTTCTCAGGCAGATGAATACGTGAAACAGTCGGAGAAAGAACATTCTACCATCAAGACTTCCAACTATATACTTAATGATACTTTGTCAGGACAAAAGGATTACTCATTAAGTACTGGTTAGTTTCCATATTCTTTTATCAAAGTAGTAGTGAGACTTATTAGCTTAACTCATGGGAACAGATCCAAGTTGAAAACGTATGAGTTATGATAGGATATTCCATGTTTCATCAGAAGGTGATGATTTGGAAATCTCATGTTGCATATATAAATTGCAATGTCATCTGCCATCAATTTAAGGCCAAAATATGGAATAATTGGTGCTATATATTGACCCCACTCCTTTCAGCACTGCTTATTTCTCGATAACTTCCACCATACATGATTCCCCCTGTGGTAAACATGTGAGAAGAAGTAGCAGTGTGCAACATGAAGTTCATTTGCTCTGTTCTCCAATTTTTGTAAACTCAAAAATGAATGAAAGTTCCAATTTATTGTATTCAGTTTATGTTTATTTATCCGGAACTGAGTGTGTTGTGAAGATTCAGAAGATACGTATAACACATACATGTATTTTTGTCAGCATCAACTCTTAATGGCTCGAAGGCTACAGTTGAAGATACAGATGAGTCCTTTGAAGGGAACTTCCTTGTATGTAATTTTCCCATTCAAAGATTAAAACTTGTACTCTCTTCTCATTTTCTATACATTATATCTGTCTAATTTGGTTTACATGGCGGTTCAATGCAAAGTTGTTTGAATAAAATTATGTGAATTCCCATTTAATTGTGTTCCCATGTGCATCTTATAAAATTTTGGAAACTAAAATAGTACTGTTGAAACATGAAAATCTCGGTAAACAGAGTAAGAGCATAGGATACTTCTTCTATTTGCACTACTTACATCATTTATGAAATCTTCTGAGGAGCTCATTCGCTTGGGTTTATTGACAGCTAAAGGAGGTACTGCAAGGCAAGAATGATTTGCCACAAAGTGGCGATGGAGACAAAGAAATCCAAGTAATGAGAACACAAGCATAGGCTCAACTTTATTGTTGCTTTTTAAATTTATTGGGAGGCAATAATTGTGCTATTTCACATAATGCAGGCTATTGATGCAAAAATACGACAGTGGTCTAATGGAAAGACAGGGAATGTGCGCTCATTGCTATCAACTTTACAATATGTGAGTGTGGATGGTGCTCGCATTCTTGCACTCTCCACTCCATTTCTTGCTTTCTCATTTTAACCCCCTTCTAAGTGAAGAAAGAAAGCTTTTGCTTTCAACCTCCTGCTACTTGAAGTACTGAAAGAACACTCCTATTGTCCTTTTATCCTTACTGCGACCAAATAATTATAATGTATATTTTTGTTCTTTTCCACTCAAAACTAATGTTGGTAATACACATAGGTTCTTTGGCCAGAAAGTGGGTGGAAGATTGTACCTCTTGTTGATATCATTGAAGGGACTTCGGTGAAAAGAGCGTATCAAAAAGCTTTACTCTGCCTACACCCAGATAAGTTACAGCAGAAGGGTGCTGCTTCGCATCAAAAATACATTGCAGAAAAAGTTCTTGAGATGTTGCAGGTAATGTTCAGGTTGGTAGTGGAATTTGGTCCCAGATATAATTTTTTTGTATGTTTTTCCTTTCAAGGAGGGTGCTAGCTGACTGCCTATTCTAGTCACTGAACCCCTCAAACTGACTCAAAAGTGTCTAGACCTCATTCAGGTTTTGATAATCTTTCTTTTTGATCGTCGTCTTTGGGAATCTTCATTCCTTCATGTCTTTTCACTCTAGTTGACCATCTGATTTTGCTTTGTTCCAATTTCTTGAACTTGAAGTACTCCAATATAATATATCTTCTGAAGAAGAGGCAAGAACTGTAGCACCATATATGTAATATACCACTGAATTTTATATATTCACCTTCTCCAATAGAGAGTAGGGACGATCTACAATATATATATATATATATATCATATTTAATAAATTTATCACTTTCATGTCCATTCTTGTGATCCAAAAATGCAAAATCACATATCAAGCTCGAGATAAATAGAATAGCAACCAAGAAGTTCAGGCACACCCTCCAATTGCATCATTATCATGTATGATCAACTGAACATACAATTTTATGTCGTCAACATAGATCTGCTGCCATGTTCAATGTTCTTTCTATACCATATTTAGATATGGTCTGGTCAGCTTAGATTGATATGATCCATTTGGATAGTGAAATTAGATAAGATAATTATATATGAAAATTGAATAAAATATTGTTAAAATATTATTTTCTAATATTATTATTATTTTGAGATTTGAAAAAGTTGAATTATTTATTATATTTTGTATGAAAATTTGAAAAAATTATAATGAGAAAATGAGATAAAATGAGATAAGATGAAATGAAACCGTTCCTATGTCCAAACGGGAAACATAAGTTGTGCTGTGTTGTCAGCCATTACACATAATTGAAACTTCATTTATTTACTAAATGTATCTTCTTGTTATCATTCAGGAAGCATGGACTCATTTCAACTCGCTCGGCTCATTGTGACTTCAATCCTCTTTGTAAATATATTCAGTCAGTCAGTCCAAGAGGACACAGACGAGGTGCTCAGAAACATGATGCATGTCCACATGAATAAATCTTCAACTGTAAAATAAGTTCCATTTTGGGTTGTGAATATATAGCTAATGTAAATTGATTCCATGAGGCATTTAAAATATCATGTTGGTATACGAAAAAAATGATTTTCATATTCTTGGAGAATTTGCATTTGAATTTATCGCTTACAATAATGTTAATATGCTTTTAATTTCTTGAACATGCAACGAGAGGTTCGTTAGTGCCATAGAAAATTATATACATACAAATCTTTACACAGCCATATTTTAAATAAGAAATATTTTGATAAAATAAATTATAAAAATAATATTATTTATACAAAAATATCTTTATTTTAAAATAGGATAGTATAAAAAATTATAATATATATATATATATATGCTTGCATCATTAGTCTAGTCTTATATGCTATCTTTTATATAAGAAATTATTTGTACAAATACTAAATAAATGTACTAAAGATACAAAGGGATCTCATAAAGGAATCTTATATACTGATGTGGTACATTATCAATATATTATGTGTCCTTTTTTTTTCTCTTGTTTTTCCCTTCTCCTCCCTCTTGTATTTCCTCTCCTCTCCCTTCTCGCTTTCTTCCCCATTTCCCTCCTCGTTGGCTTAGATCCTGACCATCAAAAACGACCGATGGACAATGATTGTCGACCACTTAAGTTATCGGCTCAGGCCTTGACCACTCCAACCACCACGCAAGTCGTCGATGAGTCGACCATGCATACAGCGAAGTGTGCACCAACATGGGCGGCGTGGGGAAAGGGCACAAACATAGGCACAGGGGGAGGGGGAGAAAGAGAAAAAATAAGGAAGAAACGGCGAGCTACCGTGAGCTCCACATCGACAATGTTGTTTGGACCGTCGGCGTCTTCTGCCCACTATGAGATGGTCTCCAATCACCATGGCCAGTGCAGGGAGAGAGAGAGGGGAGACGGCAAGGAAGCACTGGGAGAGGAGGAAAGAAAGAGAAAAAAAAGTTAGAGATGTAGTATATGAAATTATTTTGTGAAATCTCTTTATATCTATAATATTTTTTATTCTAAATAGACAATTGTGGTGCAAGTCTTCGTAAATAAATAAAAAATATCTCACATTAAAATGGTGTGACATTTTTATTATTATTAGTGAAACCTATTTCTTTTTATAAAAGATTTGAACGAATTTTGTCGATTTGGGATCATGTCATTGCTTCTTTTATATATCTTCCTACCTCTTAAGACCACAATACAACAGTTGTTACTGCTGTCCCTCCAATAGATGGTGATGCACCACAATAATGCAATGTTCTTTGCCTCTCTTTCAAGCAATCCATTCCTAAATCTGTTTGTTACAACCGCCAACCAAAAATAGTCTCTCTTTTTAGATTTGGGCCCACATATTAATAATTGACTCAAAACTTTTTCAGATTTCTTCTCATCTTGAAAATGGTTAGGACCTCTCTTCCCTCCCCCCTCTCTCTCTCTCTCTCTTCTACTTTATTTTATGTATAAAATTTGTAGCTTTTATCCCATTTGATTTTGAAAATAACCTAATAAAGTGAAAGTACGTTTTCCTTGTCTCACTTGAATACTTATGATACCACTTTGGCTGCTTGTGCTCAAAAGACTCAAAACAGAGACATAATCATAACAAGTTTGAAGTTTGCAGGGGGACCCTCTTTCACTGTCCATCTTCCATTTCTAGATTTAAAAAACAAGGGTATTAATTTTATGAATATATATATATAAGCACGTTGACGTCGTAAAACGTAGATACTGTTTGACAAAAACTAAACATTAGAACACTCAGCAAATAACTAATATTGGGTTTGGAAATAAAAAAATTTGAAATATTTTTTAATATTTTTTAATATTATTATTATTATTATTATTTATTATTATTTAATATTTTTTTATTAATATTTAATATTTTTTATTATTATTTACCTATATTTTTATTATTATATTCATAAACACTCTCAAACTAAATAAAATCATTCAAATAATTAATAGGACATAAAAATTGATAAAATGAGCTATAATAAATGCAAAGATTTTGTCATATTTGATTTACACTGTAGATGGACCAAAATAATTATTTATTGTTTTTTTTTTTTAAATGCTCTCTCTTTTCTCAATATTTTCTCACAAAACTACCAGTCTGTTGCTTTCCCTCTAATTTTTTTAGCCTTGCAATTTCTACTACTTTGTTCCGTCCTCGTCAATTTGAAAATATTTTACTTTTAATTAAGATATTTATATAGAATTTTATATGAGTTTAATTAGACGTTTGAAGTTGTTAGCATTAAATCACCATTGAAAATATAATTTCTTAATTTTATTAAAATACGATTAATTAATTAATTAACTAATTATTAGTAGAATTGTAAATTATTAAAAATAATTATTAAACATGTTAAGTTAATAATATTTAATTATTATATAAAAAATAAAAATAAAAATAATATTTAATTGCAAAAGCGAATTCATGTGGCATTAGGAAAACAATTTGTTTGATTTTGACTATTCTAATGAAACTACTTTTAGTTAGATCGATCTGCGTACAAACTTTTTTTAAAATTTTATTAAAATAAAATAAATTAAAAAAATAACGTGAAATTTGAAATTCAAGTGAAAAAGAAATTGATTTTTTTGATAAAATAATATTAATAATTATAAAATAATTCAATTAAAGCAGTCTAACAGCAAGTGATGAAATCCTTAATTTATAAGAATTACGGTTTATACTATTAGCACTTTTTTAATTTATAAAGAATTATATATAAATAAATTTTATAAAATATAGTTTATACACTGATATGGGTTAATATATTTTATTAAATCTAATTTATATTAAAAAAAACTTTATAATTTAATAGATAATATTAAATTGAGATAAATTTTTTGCATGAAAAAACAAGGTCAGAAAAAAAAAAAAGAGGTCAGAGATAACGACATCGCAGCTGCAGAAAATGCTCGTGGGACATATGATCCACAACATGTGTAATACAATAATTGCTGTCTTCTTCTGAGTACCAAACTGAGCTTTCCTTTCCCTGTTGTTTTTATTGTTTTCTGTTGAATCTTGTTATGTCGTTTGACTGTAATTAATACATAGGGGGGAAATTTGAGGGAATTTAAGCCTGCTGACCACAAGATAATGAAGTTCTTTTTATAACAATGGAAAACGGTTGTTGTACGTCTCATCTCTACAAATTCAATATTTAAAACGGCAATCCTTTTTCTACAAATGAAACGGCATCATTTTGATCTTAAAAACGAAGTCGTTTTATGTTTGTAACTCTCATGTTTAGAATCGTAATTTGGCAAATTCAAATATTCGGTTACAATCTAAATAACTGAATATTTATTTAAAAAATTTAGTTATTCTATTGCATTGCATTAAGGATGACAATTTGTGATACAATTTGTGAATCCAACAAGAATACAATATAAGATTAGTGAGTTTGTATTTGATGTTAACGGATTCTAGTTAACACAAGTTAACCTGTTATAACACGATTTATAAACGGATCAACTTGTTTAATCTAAAATCAATCAATTTTGACATGTTTATATTTTTTTTGAAAATTATAATTTCAATATGGTTTAGTTATAATATTGATATTTCTCAATATGCTTTTATTTTTATTATTGAAATTATAATTTTAGACCTATGTTTATATTTTTATTATTGTAGGATTTGTAATATGTCGTTTGATTATATATTAAAAATTGAAAAATATTGATATTTTTTTGTTAGTAGCTTGTTTTATTTGTTTTAAGATTTTGTGACTACTAATAAATCTAAATTTTAATTATTATGTGAAATTATGTTAATCATGCCAAGTAAGTTATGCCTATCAGTTCAATCTATTTACATGAACCATATTTAAATTAATCATGTCTTATTTTAAATTAATTATTAAATGAATCAAAACAGATAATACGATACAATTTGTTATTTAAATGGACTAAGCTAGAATTGACATATTTAACTTAGTAGATTAAATTCGAATTAACTTATATAATCAAATATTCACGACTGACTATACGAAACATAAAAGGGCACCCCTACAGTGCACCAATCTATGCATAGTGGATTTTTGTACAAAAAATGGGCCCTCATAATTCTTTAAATATAACACTCGAGGATTGACATAATAAATATCGATATATCTGTTACATCATAACAAAAAAAATTATTAAAAATAAGAATATTAGATATAGTTTTAAAGTGTATAAATTCTGCAAACTCATTTAAAAATAAATAAAACCTACTATTAAAAGCTAAATTCTTTTATATGAATTTCATATTTGAAAAATGATAGTTGTATTTTTAAGGATCCAAGTCTTGTAATTTTTTTTAAAAGGTAAATCTATGACCTAAAATGAAAAAAATTAAAATTTTAATAATAATCCTATTTATTTTCAGACAATACACAAGATTTATTCATCTTGAAACTATTATAAATTAATTATTCATATTTATTCAATTTTGTAAAAAGTGGGCATAAACCTTGCATCGTCGCTCCTCTCTTCTCTCCCCTCTTCTCTCCCATGTTTTCTCTTTAAACTTTCACTCACATTGGTTTCTTCCCAACTATTGCAGCTTGTTTTTGAGGGAGGGCAGAGTTTTTGCTTATCCCTCCTGCCCAGTCCTATACATCTGTTTCTCTTAATTTTTTATTTCTAGTTTTCCTAGGTTTTTTTGAAATTTTTCTAGTTTTTTGTCCACAATTTAAATAATTTTCGATTTACTGCTTGTCGGGCCTTTAAGACCACCACACACCGTATATTTAGACTCTATAGTCGCTTATCTATGGAAGGGAAGGAGTAGAACAACCAAACGAGTGGTGCATCAATCTCATGCGTGGAGGGTAGTGCGCGTGGTGTCCACATGCCGCCATGCCAGAAATGTTTCCTTGCCATCATGCGTGCCACCATTAGTATTAGTAGTCTCAGGTCCTTCATTTTCGGCTACCTGTTTCTTCTCCAGTGTGGCGCGTGTTTCTCACGCGCTGCCACTGCTGGCTGTTATTTCCCTTTGGTGCATCAAGTTTTCTTCAGGTTGCTACTTTCTAATTTTCTTAATTAGGGATCAAGTTAAAGTGGGCATAAGAACCCCCCTTCAGTCACACCAATACAATTGAATATAACGCACATTCTCTTGCTACGACTTTTAATCGCAGTTCTATAGTCTCTTTATCAAACTCTTTCAAAATTATTTTAAACAGCATCCTTTCAATTGAAATTAGTGGAAGTTACACTTATGACTCTAAAATCATTTATTTATTTTAGTATCTGCTATACATTTATTATATTAAAATAATTATTGAAAATTCTTACCTTATTAAACTTTTCATCTTTATACTTACTTAATGTGATATATTCTATGTTTGCTTAAAAAAGGGGGAGGGGGAGGTTATAATTTCCATTCAGCATGGAGAGAGGGTCAGCACGGGCCCTAATATTGATGTATGCTACAGCTGGCCTCAAGTCCATTAAACCTTCCTAGAAATGGGTGAATTGAGCTCACGGAAAAACGATGTGATCATCCATACACCATAAATATACTACGACACCATTCTTATATCTGGAAGACTGCAACTAACTAAAGTAAGCTCAGTAGTTATCCCCATAGTCTTTGGCAGTGCAATTATATTGGGGAAAAAAAAAAAACAAGAGCTTGGAGAGAGGGAGAGAGTTGGCATCGACTTCCAAATTTGGGATATTTTTTTTTTTTAATATGTTCATTTACTTCATTTGTTTTTTGTTGCGTCAGGATTCGGGAACGAGTGTTTTTGTTTGAGGAATATCATGGCCTTTCGTAGATCATACTTACTGCTGGTTTGAAATGTGGTGCTTGTTTAATGGTAAAGAAGATGGTTTTGTTGGGTTCTAATGCCTGTCCTCTCTGAATCTGTGAGTTCTTCTACCATTTTCTTCTCTCTCTCTCTCTTTTTTTTTCCTTGAATTGTGAGAGCCAGGGTTGTCTGTTTAATCACCCAAAGTTTATGTCTTCTGGGTTGGTCTTACATACCCATAGTTTATCTTCTATATTCGTCTCCGTTGATCAGTAATTATATTCTGGGGCAGTTTGGCTGCTGAGAAAATTAAGAGGAAAGATATTGGACGTGGTAATTATGCACTGTACCAAATTTTCTCATCATTTCCTGTGTTTTCTCCGTAATAGGACAAAATTGTATTTCTTGTTTTTAGCTGTAAGTAGCTACGGCTATCATTCTTGCCGTTCTAATCTCTTACTCTTGAGGCATTTTCTGTTTTTGTGTGTTTCTTCTGGTGCATTACAGTTTCGACTAGATCTGAAATACTTCTTTTTGTCTATTCTGTTTTAAATTATGTTGAATTTGGTTATTTGAGAGCTCATTTGGTAGCGAGAAATTGGTGAAACTACATGCTATTACTAGATTTTAAATTTTAATTTATTACGAGTTGATATGTTTGTGGTTTAAAATTTTCATTTGCCCTCACCATATGGAATAAGTAGAAGTGTTTTTTTTTTTTTGTGTTTTAACCTCTCCCCCTCTCTCCCTTTATCAATTTTCGTTGAAGAAACCGATCCATAACTAACTATCTAGGAGTAAAGTCAACTTCGTTTTGTTTTTTGATAGAGAAAATAAATAAAGTCAATTTCTTTGATGCATATAGTTTATAACGTGTTTACAACTCTACAGAATATCAGTCCTTTGATTTTGATTTCCTAAAATATGCATTACTAGCATTGAGTGGCTTCATTTCAACCAGCAAAATGCATACAACAGAGAAAAAACTGAATTTGACAAATTGACAGTATATACACTTATCAGTGAAAACAAGGAGAGACTTTAAACAAACGCTTAAAAGAATGTCTGTAGTTGTAGGATCAGTCCAGAAAGAATCAGAATCTGGGAGCCTTGATGCTTGATAATGTTGTTCCAATTTTCTAGTTGGGTACTTGATTTCAAGGTAAAACAATGATGAAAGCTGTTTCAAGCAAACGGTTCCATGAAGTGATTGTTGATGGAAACTACACCAAAGTTGGCTTTTGATTTTTCTTTAATTAAATCCTTGAAAGTTCCTTTCCATGTTCAGTAAGAGTTCCAGTTCAACTTGTTTTATTATACTGACCAAGTTTTCATGGTACAAAGTTTCTTTGCGTATCAGACCTGTCACTCCCTCTGTCACTGCCTCCTAATATTTTGGTGGATGGATTTCTTCTATTTGCTTGTCTAGGCCCTGATATTCCATCTGTGGTTTCCCCTTATTCTTCTTCTGAAAGCATAATTTGTCATCTAGCATCAAACAGCGATCTGCTCCAATTGGGACCTTCTATTAAAAAATTAGCATTCAACCTTCTTGTATTAGCTTTTGATTTCTGCACTTACTAGATTTTTTGGCCTGTTGTTGTTCGCTTCTTTTTTTTTTTTTTCTAGTCTGTGGTTTATCATTAAAAAAATATTTTCTCCATACGTGGAAATAACCAAGAGAAATATCTGCATTAGATTAGATTAATTTCTAAACACCATATAAAGCTGGCTCTGGACCAAAATCTTCCTCCATGTTATGAATACGTGATCATCTTGAGCTACATTAATAAGTTCTAATTTTGAGAAATAGTCATATTATCTTGAAAATTACAAACAAGATGATTTAGTTGCATCAGTTGTTGAACCGCGGAAGAGGCTGCCATAGCTTATATTGCATAACTGCATTCTTATGACACCTTTTCAGGTTGTCTTTCTCTGTTTTCTTGTTGTTTTCATTAGTATTGTTGTTCATTTATCATATATCTTAAAATAAACGGGCTAATGTTTGCATAGTTACCCATATGCACAGGTTGGAGAAAGTCATCAACTGATTTCTGTTTTGACTATTGAAGAAACATGAAGTTTGGATCAAAGAAAGGTTGGAAATCCATTATGCCTCTTCGTTTGAAAAGAAAATCAGCCACTCGGTTTTGTGTCTCTCGTGTGAAAGGCAAATCTGCCACCCACTTTCGTATGTTCCCAAAGGTGAAGTCGACTAGCTATGGTCCGGGCAATGCACCAGTATATCTCAATGTTTATGACTTGACACCCATGAATGGTTATGTTTACTGGGCAGGCCTTGGTATATTTCATTCTGGTGTGGAAGGTAAGCTTAGCTACCTTTATGTTTTTGCTTCTGATGCAATTCTATTGGCATTGGTGGGGGGCATAGCATTAAGGTCACTAACGACGGAAGGATTATCGATTCAAATCGGAAACCCAAGGATCAATTTTATGTCTCTTAAAACCTTACGGGTTCTTTGCCAAAAGTGCAAAATGAAGGGATGAAACATGATAGATGGTTATAGAGATAGAAACTAAATGAGAGAAATGTTTTTAATATTAATCTTGTTCAGAAACTAGGAACTGAAGATATTCATAATACATGCTGGGTGGAGACCCAATTTGCTGACTGAAGGATGCATGTGGTCTAGTTAAAGTTGAAATTACAGCTAAAATCAAAACTGCAATGGGAGGCAGGATTGGAGTCCTGCTTTCAATTTTAAGTGGTTCCCCTCATTCTTCTTCTTAGGTCAGAAAATGGGGAAAGTAAGATATCACTATGACTGAACTGGAGGTGTGGTGCAACTAGTGGTTAGAAATAATATACTTCCATTTTTTTCTTGATTCTTATTGATTCTTGAGAATTGATCTCCACTTATAATGTTTGGTATTCTAAGGGGATTCTGGCAGTCACCTTTTCCCCAAAACACAACAGGTAGCACTGATCTTTCTATCCTATTATGAAAGTTTGGAAGATTAGAGAAAATGATAATTAAAAAACTGAGGTATTGTGATTGACAATGAACTTACATTTTGAGATGTTTCTCCCACTCTTATAATGTGGCGTTTCCCAACTGCCATTCATAATTGCTTACACCATCCCAACTTATCCAGAAACCAAGCTTTTGTTCACTTAATGCAATGAGATAGGGATCCACCAGATTTACTAGGGGCAGTTCTTGTGAATCGAACAGCGGCATAGGTAGTAAGTTTTATAGGAAGTAGCATTTGAATGCTGTTCTTAGTTACTCTCTCCTCTTTTTATTACCATTTGATTATGAAATGAAGCCCATAATTTTCTGATAGCTCCAACTGCACTCTACAGTTCACAATGTAGAATATGCGTTTGGAGCTCATGACTACCCTACAAGTGGAGTTTTTGAGGTTGAACCCCGGCAGTGCCCAGGCTTCAAGTTCAGGAAGTCAATATTCATTGGGACCACGAGCTTGGATCCTATTCAGGTGAGAAAGTTCATGGAGCGCCACTCGGCGAGCTACAATGGCGATACCTATCACCTAATTGCCAAGAACTGCAATCATTTCTGCAAGGACGTATGTTACAAGCTCACAGGAAAACCAATTCCAAAATGGGTGAATCGACTGGCAAAAATAGGTACTTTTTCCTTATTCCAATTTTGACACATTGTTTTAGTAATTGATTTCACACTACTTGCACTGAGTTTTGTGCAAAATATTATTTTAAACATTTTGGATTAAAAAATACTTGACTGTACTCCCAGAAATTGAAGCTTTCTACATTCTTATCTCATACTTGTTCTGCTACCTATCCAATCGAAAGGTGGTAGATTTTTTCATAAATGACCGTATAATGTTTTTTGGTAGAGGTCATAATGAAAAATTTTGCTATTTTGACCCTGAAAATGCGGACATCCTAATTAATTTCAACTTGGTAACTTCTCTATTAAAATTGTCACCTTCTTGCTGGACAACTTTTGCTTGTCGTTGCTTGCTACTCTAGGTTCGGAGGAGCCTTTTATTTTCTAAGGTATTTACTTCTAGTTGGAGAGGCTCAGAAATTTGTCACATGCCGTGATGATTACGTAATTTTTTTAATCATTTTCTTCTTACCTTGTGGTAGGTTCAATATGCAATTGGGTACTCCCTGAAGCCCTCAAGATATCTGCTGTGAGGCACGACCCTAGTTACCAACTCTATGATAGCGAGAAGAAGAGGCTAACTGGTGCCTTCAGTTGCCTATCTTCCATCTCCATGCGCCAAAAGCAATTGTCAACATCTTCATTGTTTCTACAATCACCCTTGAAAGGATGTTTACCACCATGGGAATTGAGAAGGTCTCACAACGGTTCCTTCAAAGAAAGGTGAGAAATTGCTCCAAAAGTAGGCAATCAATGGATGTTTTTAGTACATCGAACGGCTTAGCTTGTTAAGGGAAAATTCCTTTTTTCTGCCAGCCCTTAAAAGGTGTGCTGCCCTTTAGTTTTATTTTGAATTTGGTACAGTTTGTGAGGTGATCATGCTTCTCCTCATTGTAACATTAAGAAGAAACCATATATGTCAAAGCATTGCCCTCCTTTACTGTCTTGGTTTTTTTGGGTACTTATCTGTTGTCTATGGCAGATCTCTTCAAAGTTCCCATGGATCCTCAGTATGCAACTATCCCTTACTAGTTACTGCTTTTAAGTTTGTTTTTCAGCTTGGAAATCTAATGTGGCGTCTGTGATATCTCACCTCTTTCTTTTTCTTTTTTCTTTTTTCTCTAATTGTTACTTTTAACTGGATAGTGGGAACAATGAAGTCTCTTTCCTCTAACTCCCTCTTACAAATTAGTGGTAAAAAAGGAGAATTTTCAACTATTGGTCTTAGCTTTGTAAGGTTGCTGTATAAGACTTCTTCTCCAGCTGATTGTATCATCCCTTGGATACAAATCAGTGTCCCTGAGTAGGTTTTGTCCTTGGTAACACAGTTGAGTTTGGTTCTTTTCAATAAGGGAGTAAGGTAGATCTGATACGTCGTGAATGGCGGCGTTATTCCACCACCCATTGACACCCTATTCAAAGGGGTTGGTTTCCGACAAAACCCATTACCAATTGAAGGAAAGAAATTATTTAAGATCAAGTTGTTTATTTAAGAAATCAATGGCCAGTTTTTCAGTCCATAAGATACATCGGAATTGAGAGCTTAGTCTCCATCAATAATTTATCGGTAAAGAAGTTCAATGGGTTTGAATAGATGGGCCATAGAAAAGTGCTTTTGTTGCTGTCGGAATCGGATTCTTTGTTATGTATAACTGACGTCTAAAGAAAGCAAGCAAATGTGTTTTCTTTTGGGTTTGCTTGTCCGAAGGGACGAGTCTTTTGCACGTAATTGGGGAATACAAGTGGGTGCAATAATTTGAAAAGATGGATCCAAACATGAAAATAATGACATGGACTCACATCTTGTCTTTTTCTTCGATTAGTAAAAAAATTTTGTTTTTGTTTTTGTTTTTTTGTTTTTGTTTTGTTTTTGAGCAAGATAAGCATATATATTCATAAAAGGAAACACATACAAAGTCTGCCACATAAAGGATAAAATTATATAAATATGAAGGGGGGATCCTTGCCACTATGGAAACTCAACAATGAAGATGAAATTTGGATTAGAGGAATATTCCTAAATGCTTGCGAAGATGTGCCACTACACCAAGTAGTGCACGCATTGATTATAGGATCGATGAAATTTTTATGCCTTCCAATCATAGAATGAGAGGAGTTGGTTTTGGATGTCTTCAATAATTGGACAAATTTGCCAATCTTGAAATGTAAATTCCTTGGTAATTGCTTGAATGGTGAATTGAGAATCTCCTTCAATAAGGATGTCCTAGATATTCCTTTGCTTTGCTTCTTTTGTAGCCATTAAAGCTGCAGCTACTTCTCTCACATTCGGGTTGACTGTGTTGATGAAGTAAAAAGTACTCGAAAAAAAAAAGTGGAATTCTCATTTATATTTTCTAGACTTTTTTAAGATGATAAGAAAATTTAATTTAATTTGGTATAAGGACGTGAACGAGTCAAGTTTGAGCGAGTGATGAGTGGCCAAGTTTTGTTGGCTTAATTTTTCTTTATTTTTTATTTTAAGTAAGCAAATTTAATTAGAAACACAAAAAATGATACAGGATGAGGGATGTAGTTTTTCAATAAATACTCCAGTATAAATGAAGTTAAAAAAAATAAAATAAAACTGGTTTTGGAACCAAATTCTTGATTTCTACCCATATTCTACAAAGAGGATGTTGCTTTTAAGAGATGATTTTTAAGTAGGCTATCGCTAGAAATGGTGTAAACTGTGGGTGCACTACAATTTATTGTCTTGATATTTTTTTTTAAAGATCTGTAATCCCTTTTTCAAAATTATCAGCTAGAGAAAGCAAAAACATAGTAGAGAGCTCAACATCAAATGGACATATATATAACAGATCAACAGTCTTCTTGCACGTCTATAGTGGCGCGTACAGATTTGCACCGATGGTTTGGAGGTGAGGTAGGGCAAATATGAAATTTCATAATGTGAGGAACCT
Source organism: Platycarya longipes (assembly GCA_036559045.1). Lineage (NCBI taxonomy): Eukaryota > Viridiplantae > Streptophyta > Magnoliopsida > Fagales > Juglandaceae > Platycarya > Platycarya longipes. Next base: position 16,296,795 of record CM071803.1, on the reverse strand, counting down.
GTTGGTACAACATGTGTAGCTGGCGAAAACAAACCATGTGTCGAGAGTTTTGGCACGATAACAAGTCGTCCTAGTAGATCGGTGATTGTAGGGTGGAGTGGTGGGGTTCGTTTCGACTAATTGTGGTCAGAGTGCACTTGATCTGAGAAAAACCGAACCGGTAGAGGTGAAAGAAAAAAAAAAACTACTATGGAAGCATATTCGCATAGAGGTAGTAGAAAGGAAAAGGAAATTAAGAGGAGGGTGAAAGCAACAACTTCACCCGTCTCTCTATTGAAAGCTTTCATAGTGATTTAAATAGTGAGATGAAATAGTTTTAGATGAAAGTTGAAAATTAAATAAACTATTGATAGAATATTATTTTTTAATATTATTATTATTTTAAATTTTGAAAAAATTGTAATGATAAAATGAGATGAGATAAGTTAAAAATATTTTTTTCATCCAGACCATGGCTTAGACTTTTTTAGAGAGAATGGAGAGCTTCCCTTTCTAAAACTACATAATAACTAACACCCTGTTTAAAATTTTATACAAACATGAGTTGAATTTGAACTTTTCGTCGAGCTATATTGTTAGCTTTGACAGCTAATTTAATATTTGAGCGAGGTCAAACTTGTTCACAAGCTACTTTATTTTAATAAAATAGAGTATTTATATTGCATTTATGTCTTTATCTACAAATGTTGACAAACATATGTTTACTTTTTGTTAGTTTCTTTATAAAGTTCGTATATACATATATCAATGATTAAATTTATACAAGTTCAAGCCAACATGTTTGGTTCTAGGAACATGATTTCCTCTCATATATTTAAATATTAAAAAAATCTCACTAAATTATAGAGATAATACTATAAAAACAAATAGTCAAAAATACTTTGGGTTGACAAGATATATTCTCAAGGATAGTTAGGGGCGGCTTTTGCTGCTCTTAATAAAGCTAGATTGACCCCACGCCAGGGTGGCCGCCCACCCTGGGGCCTGACCCAGCAATTGGGATGATGGCCTGACCACCCAACCACTCCTTGAGAGATTCCCTAAGAAATTCGAGCAAATGTACTCTTCCAAAAAAATGCATTGAAGGTTATATCTTTGAAGGAATAATCTCTCCCTCAAAATGAGTCCTAACCCTTAAGCCCAGCCGCCCATGCCATTGCGAGCTATCTCAATAGTAGTTAGTAAAGAGTTTTTTTATTTATTAGATTGCTGATTTCACCTCTTGAACTTTGAATTGATTTTTTGGTCGATAAAGAAAAAATAAGGAAAAGATGGAAGAGGTACTTGTTTAGTTCAATTAGAAGAATTAAGCAAGAGAATTTAAGGGATTATCTATGGCACTAATGAAGCCCAAAAGTGGAGGAGCCCAAAACTTACCAAGGTGGAAAAACAGACCAGAAAATTGGTATTTTGATGTTCAAAACGAATAAGCATCTTGCATTTATTTCTTCACTCCCAAAGTTTCCTTCTTTTTCCCTTCCCAAATTGATCCATTCCACCTTTCATAAAGGTTAGATACACTCTTTTATTCTGTAAAAACTGCCAAAAACAGCCCCATAACTTGAGCCTTCACGTCTTACCCCTGGGAAGAAGAAAGTGCCAACGGAAACAAACCAGAACTTACAAGCATCAATAACTTGCCTCTTGTCCTAGCCTTATCATTTCCCATACATAGCTTGCATCTCCACCGACCTTTATGATATTCGGAACTTGCTCCAAGATTTCCATAATTTAATTTTGTTCAAACCCTGTTAAAGAATTCTGATCATAGAATATTCCGTTGCCAAAGCAGTAGAGAATTCTACTCGAGTCTGTCCCCTTCCAAACAAACCCCACCAATTTTTTAAAATTATTCAGCAACAGCAATATCAGCACCTAAGCTACCTCAGAATGGTATAATCTTCCAGGATCTCTATTAACCACCCTGCTGAAACTTCAGAACGGCCCCGGCTTTATAATCTTCCAGGATCTCTATTAACCACCCTGCTGAAACTTCAGAACGGCCCCGGCTTTAAAAATGCCACTCTAGCCCCAACGTGGTACTCAAAAATCAGATTAGTGCATGTCGACATATGGGACAATGAAAATACTTGTTCGGCACAACATGATTTTTGTATAATCTCGGTTATTTTTCTATAAATAATAGAATTATACAACGAATATATAGACAGCTCCGAATTAGCATTGGCATAATAAACCTGCAGGCACACGAAAGAGAAGATTCAGATTTATTGATGCACAGTTCTGCCACAGAAGGGTAGGACATTCAACCATTATGTGACCACCAAAAAAGCTGTACAACTCTAATTGATTGGATGCCTTGATCAAAAAGATACATCAGCACAATAAAACACAATTAAAAGGCCATATTCTCTGTAAGGATGTTACAAGGAGATAACAGCACACCAATTCTGTGGGGATAAATGGGTGAGTACACCCCTGGCTATGCCTGCGCATTTATGAGCAAATACCAATTGAAACTAAGAAACTCAACTGGGACAAGATATCATTTGGGAGCGAAGCCATGAAATTATCAATCGTCTTTCTGATGCAAAACATTAGGCAGGCTATTATTACCATTGAGAGCAGCAAGATAGATTCTCTTTTCAGGCAGCCCAATATCTGAAAGTGTCAAATTTCCCTTCACACAAAACAGAGCAACAGCGATAGCAACAAGTTAATATCAGTTGCCATGTAGGGTAACACAGCACTAAAAATTGTACAGAGCCAACATTCATAAATACAGGCTTCTTTTATATATATAAAATTAAAATAGATAAAGTTATGAAACATATGCAGTTTTTTCTAATCCTAGTGGATTTTGCCTCCAATCAGTAGTCCTTAAATGATAGAGGTGCCTTGGGTCCCTCTTCATATTCAAGTACCAACATCTGACGTAGCTATCAGCCCTCAGAAGCTACTTCTTTATCTTGCCCGATAGGAAGCATACAACAAATGACTGGATATACATGTATTCTCTACTTGCATTATGTGATGTGTTTTGCAAATTATATCCACATATTACTATTTATTCTTGATCTTGGCCTCCAGATGTCAGTGATCTTATAACTAAAAAATTATAGATTCCCATCACATGCAATCACTTTTTCTTTTCTTTTTTTTCCTGATAAGTAAGAAAAATTTATTAATCCTCATAATTAGGCAAAGCCAAGTACCCAGGTAAGTTATAAGAGAAATATACCTATATACAGCGTACTAGCAAACATGCAGTAAGCACTTTTTTGAATTATGAAAATCCAATACTCCAATCATTATACCGACAGTGTTGAGCCACATGGCCAGCCTCAACAAGTGGCTCCTTTCAGTTACATGTTTTTGGCAAGAGTACTGATACTGCTGTATACCACCACCCTATTGTTAGTTAAAACCACACACAGCTTTCTAATGGTTCAAGCTCATATATTTGAGGCAAATCGGGATAAGTTCTGAAGATAACTTGCCACTTATCATTAAGCAGGATATCCAAGTAGATTTTTGGACATAATAAACACTTCATGAACAGATCAACAAACTGAAGATCTTATCTATGACTCACAAATTTGGTAAGAAATTTTAATACGGGAAAAACATTAATCAATGCCCAGGATGAAAACTATGACCGGCAATTGGTCATATGCGATCCTTCACAGTCCAGAGGAGAAGAGGTCATGCTTACCCCCCTATGTACATTTCCGCACAGCTCCATCAGGGGGAAAAATTCCTCAGATTGGGTGCTTGACCAGGTGGAGACTATGAAGAGTGTTATAGGGATCAGTTTTGGAGGTTACAAAGAGCAATTTCACACTCTCCTTATTGCTATGGAAAATGGGTGTTTGAAGCCATCTTCTAAGCGTGAGAGGGAATTAAAAAAGTTAACTTGCTCTATCAAAGGGGAGAAGAGGTCATGCTTACCCCCCTATGTACATTTCCGCACAACTCCATCAGGGGGGAAAATTCCTCAGATTGGGTGCTTGACCAGGTGAAGACTCTATGAAGAGTGTTATAGGGATCACTTTTAGAGGTTACGAAGAGCAATTTCACACTCTCCTTAACTTGCTCCATCAACTACGAGGTGAAGGAAGGGAGTAGTGGTAGAGACAGATCAAAAGGGAAGGGCTCCTTATTGTTTCCATGAAGCATAAGATCCTCTCTTAGAATTTGCGGGGGCACAATGACCGCAATAAACGCCTCCATATCAAATCTTTATTGCGAACGTGGAAGGTTGATGTAATATGCTTGCAGGAAATAAAGCTTCGAGTCATTGATAGACAATTGGTTCGGAGTCTTTGGGGATGTTCGTATGTGTGATGGTCATACTTGGCATCCATGGGAGCTTTGGGTGGTGTTATTAATGTGGGATAAAAGAGTTGTAGAGGCAATGGAAGAATGTATTGGTAAGTTCTCAGTAGCGTCCCTTTTTAAAAACATTGCAGATGGGTGGGAGTGGGCCTTTGTGGGCATTTATGGGCCAAATGTAGACAGGGAAAGGAGAGGACTTTGGGAGGAATTGGCGGGTATTTACTCCATCTGGAATGTGCCTTGGTGCATGGGTGGTAATTTTAATATCACTCGTTTTTCTAGCGAACGCTCAGGAAATCATCGAAATTCTGTGGCTATGGAGGAATTTTTCGAGTTCATTTTTTATTTAGACCTCATGGATATTCCTCTAAATGGGGGAGAGTTCACATGGTCGAATGGACGTGACTGGTCGAAGCTTGATAGATTCCTAGTTTCCCCAGCATAGGAAGCACACTACCTTGAGCTAAGCCAAATGCGGTTGACTCCTGTCTTCTCTGATCATTTTCCTATTTTGCTAGACTGTGGGGGCATCCATAGAGGTCGGCGCTCCTTCAAGTTTGAGAACATGTGGCTCATAACGGAGGGGTTTGAAGATTTGGTACGTGCTTGGTGGGCATCATATCATTTTGATGGCACTCCTAGTTTCATTCTTGCAGGTAAATTATAGGCTTTGAAGCAGGATCTGAAGAAGTGGAACTTGGAAACCTTTGGTCATACTAACAATCAGAAAGCAACTCTTTTGGAGGAATTGCAAGAGCTAGAGGAAAAAATATTGTTGGGGGATAGCTCGGAAGAAGTGCCAGTGAGAAAAGGTATAGTTGTGGCTAACTTGGAAAGAGTATTGTTGGCAGAGATCTCATGGCGTCAAAAGTCTAGGGCCCTTTAGTTGAAAGAAGAGGACAAATGCACAAAATTCTTTTACAAAGTGGCTAATTCCCACAAACGAAACAATACTTTTGAGGTACTTCATTCCGATAACCAGGTTCTTACTTCTCCACCAGATATTGAAGACCACATTGTGCATTTTTATGGGGATCTTCTTTCAGAACCAGTCAGTTGGAGACCAACGCTTGATAATTTGCTGTTTGAAGTGATTGACTCGCAAAGTATGAGTTGGTTGGAGAGACCTTTTGAAGGAGAGGAGATCCATAAGGTCATAATATCAATGGCAAAGGACAAAGCGCTGGGACTGGATGGTTTCTCAATGGGATTCTTTCAAACTTGTTGGGACATTGTGAAATGTGATGTTTTGCAAGTTTTTAGTGAATTCCACTCTTTCCAAAAGTTTGAAAAATCCCTCAATGCCACTTTTATAACTCTCATTCCTAAGAAAACTGGGGCTTCGACCGTAGAGGAGTTTTGCCCTATAAGCTTGGTGAGTAGTGTGTATAAGATTATCGCAAAGGTTCTTGCTAACCGCTTAAGCCCTATTTTAGAACAAATTATCTCCAAGCCTCAAAATGCTTTCATTCGTGGGAGACAAATTCTTGATTCGGTTCTTATTGCTAATGAATGCTTGAACCATAAATTGAAAGACTTTGCAAACTTGACATGGAAAAAGCTTACGATCATGTGAATTAGGACTTTCTCTTATACTTACTTGGGAGGTGTGGATTTGGAGGTAAGTGGATTTCCTGGATACATCAGTGTATCACTACGACACGCTTCCAGTTCTCATCAATGGCTCACCCGCCGGTTTTTTTGAGAGCTCTCGGGGCTTACAGCAAGGAGATCCTCTTTCTCCTCTCCTTTTTGTTATTATTATGGAGGCACTCAATCAAATGGTAACAGCTGCGGTGGGGGGTGGTTTCATACGCTACTTTTCTGTGGTGCAGATGCTAATCAAATCCAAAGTCTACGTGCACTGCTACTTTGCTTTGAAGCAGTATCAGGACTGAAGGTGAACCTTGGCAAGTCCGAGATGGTGGCGGTTGGTACAGTTCCACATATTACTAGTCTAGCAAATCTCTTGGATTGTAAGATATCTTCTTTGCCAATGAAGTATTTGGGTCTTCCGCAGGGAGCAACTTTCAAGGCTAGAGCTATTTGGGATGAGGCGGTGGAGAAGATTGAAAAAAGATTAGCGGGATGGAAACAAGTGTACCTATCGAAGGGGGGTCGATTCACACTTATCAAAAGTACCCTTACTAATCTTCCTACATATTTCCTCCCTTTGTTTCCTATGCCTGCAGGAGTGGTGACAAGAATTGAAAAATTTTTCAGAGCTTTCTTATGGGGGGGCATGGGGAAGGAGAAAAAGTTTCATTTGGTAAACTGGAGGACAGTTTGTGCTCCAGTTTCATATGGTGGCTTGGGAGTGTGTAACTTAAGAACATTTAACAAAGCCTTATTGGGAAAATGGTTATGGAGATATCATCAGGAGAGGGGGTCTTTGTGGAAGGAGATTATCGACTCTAGATATGGAGGGGCTTTTTTTTGTTTGGGGGGGGGGGGGGGGGGGGTACTAACGAGGGGGAGATATAGTGTGGGGTTATGGAAGTTCATTAGGAATGATTGGTCATGTTTTGAAAGACACATTCGGCATGTGGTTGGAGAGGACACTAGAATAAGTTTTTGGAGAGATGTTTGGTGTGATGAGGTGGAGTTGGGTAGAGCTTTCCCAACTTTATATCGCATTACTGTTAATAGAGACGCTTCAGTTGCCGATATGCGTTCACTATCACATGGCTCTCATCATTGGAATATCCTTTTCAACATGGATTTTCATGATTGAGAATTATCCATGGTTGCGAATTTTTCAAGATACTACACCCCTTGAGGACTCAACTGGCACGGGCAGATAGATTGAAATGGAAGCATAATGACCACAAGCAGTGTACAGTTAAAACATATTACAAAATCTTGGAAACACATGGGCATGTTCCGTTCCCCTGGAAAAATATTTGGAGATCTCGTGTGCCTTCTAAGGTTGCATTCTTTGTTTGGACTGCGGGCTCTTGGAAAGATTTTGACTACAGATAACTTGAAGAAGAGGGGATGTGTAGTGTTAGATTAGTGCTCAATGTGCAAAAAGCATGAGGAATCGGTGGACCATCTCCTACTGCATTGTGAGGTTGCAAAGGTGTTGTGAGATGAGGTTTTTCGTAGGGCTGAGATTGCTTACGTTATGCCAGGGAGGGTGGTGGATTTATTGGATTGTTGGAAGAATCTACAAGGCTGCCCGCAAGTGGCGGCAGTGTGGAAGATGATTCCGCTATTCATAATGTGGTGTCTTTGGACGGAAAGAAACGAACATTGCTTTAAAAACAAGGAGTGCACATTGGCGGAGCTACAAGATTTTTTCATACATTCTTTATTGTTGTGGTTCTCTGCTATTGTATTAAATGGGAACAATGTACATGATTTCTTATCTTTAATTTCCAGTGCTTAGTTTGTACTTAGGTGCTCTTTTGAATACTTCATGTATACTTGAGCTTTGCCTTTTTGACCCTCATCAATGAAATTTATATTTTACGTATCAAAAAAAAGAAATTTTAATACGTCAGACGATTCCCCAAAAGCAAGGGCCTTATACAGTTAAAATAAATTAAAATTCAGCCAGATTTATCTAACTTGGGAGATAAGTTGAAGTCACTTAGTAGTGATTCTGACCTTTCAGGGAAGCAAAGGCTCCAATATTTGTCTGACTATCAACTAATGGTTTCATTGTCAAGCAAGAAACTTTTTATGGGTTCTCAAGCAAGAACTCAAGAAGTAACGTAATTATTATTTAGTAATTTCAAGTCAACCAATAATGACTGGAAATGTACCTCACTTGCCATCAACCTTCTAACATTGTCTGCAAAAAGTTTTGGATCATCCTTTTCTTGCTGTGAGGGGTAGTAGATAGGTAATCGTATCACCTCTAAGTGATTTACAAATTGACAGAGAAGAAAAAAGATATGTCTCGCCTGCACAAAAAGAATCATACAAAAATTAGGTTTGAAATTGTCCTAAACACAAAACCTCCTCTGAACATATTAGCTCCTAAGAAACATTGAGAGTGCATGCAGATATGAGCTTACTGTTACACATAGTGGAATTAAATAGACTTTGAAAAATTCTCATCCAGTCTCCAAGGAGTTTTTCTACTTTTTTTTTTATGGGAAATATAAGATTTTGTAAAACCAGTAAATAGGCATACACCTAAAAACAAGTTAGGAGCTAGAAAGTAATACAAGAAAATCCTGTAAGCTGGAATTTTTCCACTACTTAAAACTTCTTTTTTATAAGAAACTACTTACTTTAGATGAAAGTAGGATTTTGTGACTAGGCTCTGGCCGTGGGGGCCAGTACTTCTAATACACTTTTCCTGTTCAAAAGCATTTATATTTATAGGGGAAGAAATGTTTTTTGATTGGTTATATTCTGGGGAAGAAAATACCGAGGAGATGCCCTGCCCCTGCCCTTGCATCGGTTCACACATTTATCTATTTAGAGCATCCTAAAACTATTGTCCAGATCAGAAGTAAAATAATTTTTACTTTTATCAATTCATTACTTACATTTGACATGCCTTTATCATTTCATTTACAAGTATTGGCATTTTTAGTGATGGGGAATCCCAGAGACTGTGCAACATATCTTTTATCTAATTAAACCCTAGACCTATGTAACATGCACACATTACACAGAACAGATAAATCATCAACTTTCACCAACGGACGTTGCCCCTAAAAACTATTTGCAACTAAGAGTTCAAACCTTAGACCTAGGAGGAGCATACCCCCAAGAACATGACACTTAACAATTAAGCCAAGTCCGAGGGGTTAAGTGTATGATAAATGCATTCCAAATGTAAATAACAAATTGAGCCATAGAAAACATTTGGAATGCATTTAGCATACTCTAACAAAACAATGAGCCTTTTCAAGTCAACCTAATGAGATGGACACAGCGTTGCACAAACTAGCATTATCTAAATTTGTTAAAGGTTATGAAAGTTGGGCATAAGAAGCACTCACCCCAGACATTGAATCCCAGGCAGGACTAAATCTTCGGAAAGGATACCTTAAAATCACTGGAAGCATGGGTGCTTTTGCTAAAAATGCACCTGTTTTGAATGGCAGCAGGAAGTCTCCATTTGTAGTTGTGCCTTCTGCAAACAGGAAATAAAAAGTAAAAAAAAAATCAGTAAATATTTAGTAATCAGGGCCAAATATGTGCCAATAGACTTTTGATGGAGGGAGACTAATTTACTAAGACCCCAGAGGCAGTTATTTGATCATAAGACAAGTGAGCAACATTATAGTGCAACAATTTTCTGTTCTCGACATGAGAAATCTTTATTAATAAGCGCAAAAGATACACGTGAATTCTGGAAGGAGAAACATAGTAGTGTGACAATTACAATGGTAATTCCCTACACATACTACTGCCACTTCCATTGATGAAGCTAGAAGTATATGGGAGAATTCAGTCTGAAGATTTGCTAGTGTTTACCAACTAAAGAAGCTCTGTCAAAGTCAGGCAATTATATGTTCCCATATTTGTGGGAGGTGACTAGCAATACAGACACTTTGGGAAGAACTACAAGTGAAGTTTTCTACCTCAGGTATTCATTTTTTTTATAAGCAGGAATTCATTATTTTGAGCACATTATTTAAGATCTCTTTATAAGTATTTCTTGCAGTTTAAGTAAAATTTATTAATAACTTCAGTCTTAACATTTTGTTGAAGATACTGGTTGTTTAGTACAGACAATTGATTACCTGGAAAAAGCATCATTATTGGAGCAGACTTATCTTGGTGAGCTTCTTCAATTCTTTCAGTTACGACACCTGCAAGCAACCAAGGGATTAGGATCAGCAGGACACATGTATAAGCCCAACACAATTACATAGAAGGCATAGTATATAATGCTAGAGCACAATTAGTGATGACCGTTCCTAGCCTCTCATAAGAAGTTAGAGGAGAAATATACACACTTCCCAATTAGTTAAACATGTATTAACAGTACAAAGGTCAAATATTCCAGTGTATGTTTTTTTCTTTTGGTATATGATGTAGATATTTTTTTTTTCTAATGTTGTAGACTGCTAGCACATATTTTATAATTTATTGCATGTGCATATCTGTCTTCATATATGGCCTTCATTATTCATATGGCATGAACCTAAGTGTAGTTTCCGTCCTTATCAGTTTAATATCTGATATGTGAGGTTATGGAAGTATAAGGGGGAGTACAGGGGTGGGGAAGGGGGGGTGTTCTAATGAAGTTAGGGAGGCATGTGGAGTAGGGTTATGGAAGCATATCCGGAAAGGTTGGTGGTATTTTTTTAGCAACACTAGGCTGTGTATGATGGCAGTAGAATCAGTTTTTGGCATGATGTTCAGGTTGGAGTTATGTCTCTTAATTTTTTTTTTATAAGTAAAAATTTTATTCATCAAAATGCAATAGGCGAAGCCCATGTAGACATGAAATATACAAAAGAAACACCGAGTTACATCTATTTTCAGAATTGCCCGGGAACAAGATGTGCTGACTTGCAGGCAATTACTAATGTTTTGCAGGAATGGAATGTTACCTCCATTAGGGAGGCACATGATTGGGAAGTAGGTGTCCTGGTGGATTTCTTTAACCTACTATAAAAAATTAGTCCTGCTGCCACAGTGGTGGATAAGATGGAATGGAGACCTACAAAGGAGAATTTTCAGTACGATCTTTCTATGAGACACTTACAGCTCAAGCTAGGCATAATTTTCCTTCAAACACTTACGGGTTTGAAGACCTCAAGTGTGCTGGCAAAGGGTGTTTCAACGCCATCACAGGGTTCACTTTCTATTGAAGATGGGGTTCTTCCAGGGCTTTGAGTACTTTGGAAAAAAACTGACGAGCCTCTTTTAAAAGATGCGTATGGGATATCAGAAGGTAGTGGTTCCTCTACTTGTGTCTATATTTCCTTTCATATTTCATTCCTTATTTTAGTCACCTTATTCCTTGATTTACTCTCTGTACAATTAGCATAATATTTGAAAGATAGTATAGGAATAGAATTAGCTACTTATTTCTTTCCATGAATAGAAGTCATTGTACCGTTTATATATCATACAAAAATCTAAGGCCTTCACTTCGGCAATTATTCATAAAAACCTTGTTTATTGACATGATATCAAGAGTCGTCTACTGAGTTATCCTTCCTCTTTCGAATTTTTTCTCTTCTCGATTTCGGGGGTGCTTGTTTCTGTTTTTTGGCAGTTCTGAGGCTTAGGAGGCTGTCAATACAGCGTTACCTTGGTCCTTTTGGTGTTTCTATGCTTGCGTGACTATCGGAACAGTGGTTGTGTGACTATCGGTGAAGTCTATGCAGTTTCTTGGTGCACCCGACCTGAACTTTCTCAGTTTTTGACATTCTCTCTCTGTTTTTTGGCAAGTTCGGCCTTCTGTGCTTGTTCCTTGGTGTTTCTAGCACTTTGGCATCTCTGTTTTCTTGGTCTGGGTGGTTCTCGGCAGCTTCCCATTTTATTTCGACACTTTTGTTTCTGTTTTGGTGTTTTTTTGGCACCATTGTTTTATTTTCTGGTCTGGATTTTTCAGCAGTTCTGGGTCTTGGCGGCTTTGCAGCAATCCTTTGGTGGTTTTTTCAGTTCCTTTTAATTCTTTTGCTATTCTTTTTTTTTTGCTCTCTCTTGGGTTCTATTTCTTTGCAATTGACTCTGCACCTGTGTCAAGTTTACAGGCAAAAATTACTCTACCTGGGCATTTCAATTTAAACGTTTCATCAAGGGAAAAGATCTTTGGGGGTCGCCCAAACATCCAACACTGACAAATCTAAGGATTTCGAGTCTTCTCCTTCATGGGTTGTGCTTGATGCTAAGATCATGTCCTGGCTTCTTGGTTCAGTAGAACCCCATATTGTTACCAACTTGCGGCCTCATTGCTCCGCTCAATCCATGTGAAGTTACTTAAAGAAGGTTTATCATCAAGATAATGATGCTCGCTTTCAGTTAGAACATGCGGTTGCCATGTTTCAACATGGTAGTCTTTCCATCCAAGCTACTACTTGGCATTTCTGACTCTTTGGATTGAATATATTGATCTGATTACCACGGATGTTCTTGTTGCCGCTCTTTCAACTATTCATATTATTCATAAGACTAACCGGCGTGATCAGTTTTTTTTTTTTTTTTTTATATATGAAACTCCGCCCCGGAATATGAATATGTTCGTTCCTCTCTCTTGAACAGATCTCTTGTTCCCTCTCTTGATATTTGTTTTGGTGAATTACTTCGCAAAGAAAAAAATCTTAGTTCTCAAGCTACGCTGGAGCAATTTTATGGCTATTCAAGAACAACAACTATTGCTTATGTTGCCCAAGGACGAGAACCATCTATGAATTCTAAAAACTTATAGTGTTTCTATTATAAGGAATATAGGCATATCGCTGCCAATTGTACCAAGAAATACTGCTCTTATTGCAAGAAGAATGGTCACATTATAAAAAAAATGTCGTATCCACCCTTTAAATCGTCAAGCTCAAGCATTTCAGACTTCCGTTATTGCTCCTCCTATAGCGACTTATGTAGTCAATGGCTCGTCTCCAAGTGATTTCTCTGCTCCTGCAATGAATTACTGCACACCCAAAATGGTACAACAGATGCTCATTTTGGCCTTATCGGCGATGGGGTTCCAAGGTAACACCTCTACTAAACTTTGGTATGTGGACTCAGGGGCTTCTAATCCCCTGACGAATAATCCCACAACTTTGTATCATGTTCAGCCCTATGATAGAAAATCTGCTATACAAACTGCCAATAGTAGTTCCTTACCCAAAGCTGCTGTTGGAGATCTCTTCTAAATTTATTGATGTTTTTGTTCCTTAGCTTTCAACGAATCTTATTTTTGTTGGTCAATTAGTTGATCACAATTATACGATTAATTTTTCTGGTGATGGTTGTGTTGTATAGAACTAGGTAACGGGGAAGCCAATCGCGAAGGGACCTAAAATGGGACGCTTGCTTCCACTATTTTTGCCTTTTCCAGTTTTTCCTCTAGTTTCTCCTACTTTGTCTTTTCTTGTAATAATGCTCCAAATCCAAGTATAGTGTGGTATCGTCGTTTAAACCATCCCAATACTCAGATCTTATCTTATCTATTGAACTCTGATTTATTTGGTAATAAAGAACATTGTTCTTCCTTTCTTAAGTGCACTTCTTGCAAGCTTAGTAAAAGCAAAACTCTTCCATTTCCTTTGCATACAAGTCGAGTTTCTCACTAATCTTATTCATAGTAATGTTTGGGGATCTTCCCCAATTAATTCACATAAATAATTTAAATATTATGTGACGTTCATTGATAATCATAGAAAATTTACTTGGGTATATTTTCTTCATTCTAAATCTAAGATTTTTTGTACTTTCACCATGTTTTTAGAGCATGTGAAAAATCAATTTTCTGCTTCTATCAAGACATTACGCAAAGATTTTGGTGGTGAATATTTAGCTAATGAGTTTTAGGAATTCTCGACTTCTAAAGGTATTATTCATCAACGTTCGTGTCCAGCTACTCTACAACAAAATGGAGTAGCCAAACACAAAAATCGTCACCTTCTGAATGTGGTAAGTATTCTCTTGTTAGAATCATATGTTCCATCCATGTTCTGGGTCGAGACATTGAAAACTGCTACTCACTTGATTAATCGTTTACCTTCCCAAATCCTACACATGGAGTCTTCTTATTTCCACATGTTTGATAAGCAACCTAGTTACAATAACTTCCATATCTTTGGTTGTATATGTTTTGTTCTTTTATCTCCTCATAAGTGACATAAATTATCTGCCCAATCTGTAGATGTGCATTCTTGGAATTTCCCAAACACTTGCATAATATCAAACTTCACAATGTCCCAACAAGTTTGAAAAAAGGCCATGGAAAAACGATCCAAATCCGGAGCCTTATCTTTAGACATACCTCTAACCACATCAAGAACTTCTTCTTCTTCAAAAGGTCTTTCTAACTAGCTTGCAGAAAACTGATCAATAGAGTCAAAATGCAACCCATCCAACTTAGGCCCGTAAGAAAATTCTTCCCGAAATAGGTTCTCATAAAAATTCAGAATATGATCTTCTATTTCTTCCTTGCTACATGCACATTATCACCAATATGGAGAACATCTATAGCATTTATGAAAAAGTTTCATACATTTATCCCCCTCCTTTAGCCATAGAATTATGGACTTTTGGTGCCTAGATATTTCTTCCATAAGAGATAAATTCTCAATTTCAGCTAACATCTTTTTTTCTTCCCTTCTCCTCCCTTGAAAAAGAGCCCGATAACTCCAAGGCCTCCAAACTACGCAGCTGGTCCATGAGGAGTTTTCTCTTAACTTGCACATTACCAAAAGTTTCCACATTCCATTTCTTCGAGTCTTTTTTAAGTTCTTTAAACTTCCTAGCCGAGACAAAACTGGGAGTACCAAAAAAGTGATAAGAATCCCACCAGCTTTTTACTTTCTCAACAAAACTTTCATCCTTCAACCACATGTTTTCAAATTTAAAATACATCTTTCCACTAAGAATACCTCCGCACTCCAACAATATAGGGTAGTGGTCTGAAGCTACACATTGCAATCTTATTTGATGCAAATCTGGAAAGAGAGTTTCCCAAGAGGCAGAAACCAAACCTATAAATACAAGACCAAGATCACCCATTTGACCACGTAATGTTACCCCCCGCCATAGGTAAATCAATAAGCTGTAAATTTGAAATAAGATCAGAAAAATCTGACACAGCATTAGAAATAGATGAAGCCCCTTCTCTTTCATAAGGAAAACGAGAAATATTAAAATCTCCTCCAAAACACAACGGAAGATCCCACAAACTATAAATATCCGACATCTCTTCCACAATAAACATCTACTGGAATCATAATTAGGCCCGTACACTCTAGCAAAGGCCCATTCAACATCTTCATCTACATTCTTGAAATGACAAGCAACCAGATATTCGCCTACAAAATGGTCAACAATTTCAACCACCCTCCTATCCCAATTACAATAATACCACTTGAGGCACCCTTGGAAACTAACTCAATCCATCCCACATAGCTACAAATCCATAACTCAATCCATCCACCATTTCTAAGAATGTTATTAAATCCAACATTTCTTTTATGTGTCTTCTGGGTCCTCCCCTCTGAGCAGCAATTCTTGGATACTCCTCTCAACTCTCACTTTAAACCAAGCATGGTGTATACGAGACGTTCTCGCCCACAATCTCTATCAGGGGCTCATCCGATATCTTATCCTACCACGCTCCAGAGTCAGTCAATTGGTACGCCACTCTTCTCGAGTGTCTGTACCCCCAAATAGGTATAAGTTTCCTTCTTCCAGTTCTGGAACTTCTATTTCAACTCTTTTTTTTTTTTTTGATAAGTAAAATTTTATTAATAAGAGAGGCAAAAGTCAATTACAAGGACAACAAAAGAAACAAAAAGCCTTTTAGGACGGCGCATTGGATACAAAGAAATTATGAAAGTCCATGCCTTGAAAGTCCAGAGCACTAGACCATGTACACAGAGTTCTAAAAAAGAAAACTATCAACTTCTCTCGAGATCTCTCATTGTTTTCAAAAGTCCGCTCATTGCGCTCCTGCCAAAGACACCATAAAATGCATATGGGAATCATCCGCCACACAGCTTTAATCTGTCTCCCTCCTCTCATGAGGGGCCAGCTCACCACAGCTGCCCCCACCGTCCCCGGCATTACCCAAACTAATTCCAATCTAGTAAAAATCTCATTCCACGGTGCCCTCGCAATCTCGCAGTGTATCAAAAGATGGTTAACCAACTTGCCCCCGTTACGACACATGCAACACCAGTCTGCTACGATAACTCCTCTTTTCCTCAAGTTATCTGTTGTAAGAATCTTTCCTAGCGAAACTGTCCACACGAAAAAAACCGTTTTCGGGGGAGTTTTGTGATGCCATATATGTCTCCACGGATGCTAGATCTCAGGTACTTGAATAAGGGCCTTTTAATAAGAGTGAACAGTGAAAGTTCCTTTTCTTGTTGGGATCCATCTCAAGCCGTCTTCATTCTGCAAGCTTGGTCGTTGAGAATAAATGAGACTATAAAATTCCATAAAAGTGCTCTATTCCCAATCTTGTGCCGCCCGGTTGAAATTAATGTTCCAAAACAAATTCCCCCCGGTTGACCCCACGACCTTTGCCACAGTGATGTCTTTGGCGCTTGCAATCTAATACAAAGTGGGAAAAACTGCATCCAAGGCCCTGTCTCCACACCAAACATCCTTCCAAAATCTGATTCTTGAACCGATTCCCAATCGAAGCCTAGTGTGCTACTGAAAAGCCCCCCATCCATTTATGATGTTTTTCCACAACCCCACACCACTTGCCCCCCTCACTTCATTGGTGCACCACCCGCCCCATGCACCTCCATACTTATGATCGATCACCACTCTCCATAGGCTCTCTAGTTCTTGATGGTATCTCCATAGCCATTTTTCAAATAAAGCCCGATTGAATATCCTCAAGTTACGAATGCCTAGACTGCCATTCGATAAGGGACTACAAACCGTCTCCCATTTTACCAGATGGAATTTGAACTCCTCTCCCAAACCACCCCACAAGAAGTCTCTTTGCAGCTTCTCAAGATGACCTGCCACAATAGCCGGAATAGGAAAAAGTGATAAAAAATAAGTTGGTAAGTTAGAAAGAATACTCTTTAACAAGGTGACATGTCCCCCTTTAGACAAGTATATCCTCTTCCATCCTGCTAACTTCCTCTCTACTCTTTCGATTACTGTGTCCCAAAAATGGGCCACCCTTGAAGTAGTACCCAACGGGAGACCCAAATATGTCATAGGGAGCGAAGAAGGCTTGCATCCAAAAGTATCAGCCAACTCCTGCAAATTTTGAACGTCTCCAACCGGCATCATTTCAGATTTGTCGTAGTATACTTTCAGGCCTGACACTGCCTCAAAACAGAGGAATAAGACCTTCAAAACTCGAACCTGGTCTCGCTCCGCCTCACAAAGTACAAGCGTATCATCTGCAAAAAGTAAATGAGATATATTAGAAGTATCCCGCGCAAGTATTCCAATGGGGAATCCACTTACCACGCCATTCTCCACCACTGCTGAAAGCATTCTGCTAAGGGCTTCCATGATAATAACGAAGAGGATAATGGATCTCCTTGTCTCAAGTCACGGGAACTCGAAAAAAAGCCTTCTGGACAACCATTAATAAGGATCGAGAATCTAGCAGTGGATATGCACCACTTAATCCAGTTTCTCCATTTTTCCCCAAAGCCACACCTGTCAAGAATATATAGAAGAAAATTCCAGTTGATGTGATCATAAGCTTTTTCCATATCTAGTTTACACAAGATCCCCGTGCTGCCTGATTTCAGCTTGCTGTTGATACATTCATTTGCTATAAGAACCACATCAAGAATTTGTCTGCCTTTAACAAAAGCATTCTGGGGTTTGGATATAAGCTTCCCAATAACCTCGCTAAGTCGATTGGCAAGAACTTTCGAGATAATCTTATAAACCCCACTCACTAGACTAATCGGCCAAAAGTCATTGATCTCAATAGCCCCCACTTTCTTGGGGATTAATGCCAGAAAGGTGGCACTGAGACTTTTGTCAAATTTTCCAACTGTAAATAGTTCCTGAAACACCTTCATAAAGTCTTCTTTAATCACCTCCCAAAATTCTTGGAAAAATCCCATTGAAAAGCTATCCGGCCCGGGTGCTTTATCTTTAACCATGTTCCAAATTACATTGGACATCTCGTCTTCCTTGAAAACCCGCTCAAGCCAGGCTACATCTACTGAGTCAATCGAACCAAAGACTAAACCACCAAGGTTAGGTCTCCATCCCTCTTGTTCCTTAAGGAGGTTCTCATAAAAGTCAACAATGTGATTTCGAATAGTTCCTTCTTCTTTGCAATCAATCTCATCGATCCTTAAAACCTCAATGTTGTTGTTTCTACGGTGGGAATTGACAATCCTATAAAAGAATTTTGTGTTACGGTCTCCTTCCCGAAGCCACAAGGCTCTTGATTTTTGGCGCCAGGAGACTTCTTCCAACAAAATCAACTTCTCAAGATCCATTACCCGCAAAGTCTTCTGATCTTGCTCTTCTTGGGTGGGAATTGGCAATCCTATGAAAAAATTTTGTAATACGGTCTCCTTCCCGAAGCCACAAGGCTCTTGATTTTTGGCGCCAGGAGACTTCTTCCAACAAAATCAACTTCTCAAGATCCGTTACCCGCAAAGTCTTCTGATTTTGTGTTCCATCTTCAACCAATCACCCCCAACTTCTCAAGATCCGTTACCCACAAAAATGTACGTCTATTTCAACTCTTAAGTGCTGCATTATCCAATTTTGCTATTCTCACATCTTACTCACAAGCTGCCAAGCATGAGTGTTGCCAACAAGCTATGCAGGAAGAAATTGCCACTCTAAAGGCTAATTGTGATAATCCGGATTTTTTAAGTATTCTTTTAATTTTTATATTTGGAATTTTTATGTTTCTTTAAAATTATTTTAGGGAACTTTTAGAATTTTGGATAGAGTAGTGCTAGGGATCCTCGGGAGGCGATCCCTGCCGCGGCCACGTAGTGTAAAATTTTTTTACACTTTTTTTCATTTCATTTTTTTTTTTTTTACAAAAACAATAAAATAATGTGTAGAGATAAAATATGTGTTTTTTAAAATTTTTAAAATTTTTTTTCTATTTAAAAACCCCCACGGGGCCGCAGCGGGGTTAAAATGCCGGAGATATAAAGTTTTTTCCTATGTATATAGTTTTTACGAGCATTTTATTGGTATTGGAGGAAAAATTATGGGAGACACTAAATATGATGAGAAGATATGGTTTTTGAATATTCAAGAAAATATTATATAGAAATTGAAAGAAATTTATAAAGGAAATTAAGTGGTATGAGTAAAGAATATACCCTATGATATTTTTGGATTAGGCAATCTTAGACAGTTTCAACATCCTTTAGTAATATGGACATAACTTACTCATTTTATGTCGGATTGAGATGATTCAAGACGGTTTGGAAAGTTAAGAGGAATATCTACAATTCTTATGTTTTGAGTTTTAAGAGATATGGACTTAATCAAATACGAAATTGGGATTGAAGTGACAGAACGGAATTGGATATATAGGCATTGACTTGGAGTTGACTAGTAACCTTGAATAAGATTAAATCTTTGAATTATTTTCTATATTATCTTAAGATCATGACAAGTGTGTAGACATATGGCAAGTGAAGAGATTTTATTTAGAAAGTTTCATGTGAAACAAGAGGGATTACTTATCAAACACTTTGTGTGCCCGAATTGGTACTCTCGGGCTGATCTATCGATTTTCAGTAAAATAATCATAACTTGATCATATGAGTTCTAAATGAAGTGATTCTAGTTCCTATAGAACCTAGAGAAGGAGATCTATAACTTTTATGTTTTAAATTTTTGAAGATGAGGAATGAATCAAGGACTAAATCTAATGTGAAGTGGACAAACAAGAATATAAATCAACTGGTAACCGACTTAGATAAGTTGTCTTATGTTCGGCTATGTGACGAAAATTGTGATTGGCTACCAAATTTTCTGAGGTCTTGACATGTATGGGAACATATGGCAAGTTGATAAGAATTGATCTAAAAGCCTTGGTAGGCAAGAAAACAAAGAAAAACAAATGGAGAACTTGGATTGGGTATTCTCGGGTGGTTTTGACATGTTTCAGTGAATTAAGCATATATCTCTCATTTGATCTCGGAATAAGGTGATTCAAAATCCTATAGAATCTTAAAAGAATGATCTAAAACTTTCATTTCTTGAGTTTTCGAAAAATCAAACCAGATCAATGACTTATTTGGAATGGAAGTGGCCGGATACACCTCATTGGAAGAAACCATCATACTATTTTATCTTTACTCCACGTGAGTTGGGTCTACTTAAACCATTAATCAAAAAGATATTTAGGCAGCTCAACAAATTGACCCTTGGATATCAGTATGCTCACCAAAGCTAAACTTAGACCAAAATTATTTCACTTAAACAAGTTGGAAGCATGCACACGGCAAAGGAAGATGTATCATGATGCTCTAAGCCAAGAAAATCTACTTTCTTCCCTAAGGTTTTGCCCCTCTCTCATCTATATATATATTAGTGGCTTCTCTTAATCTCTTTTAGCAATACCACACGGCTAGCTTGAGAGAAAATAAAGAAAGCCTTCATAAAATCCTTGAATCTCCAAATACTATCAAAGTGAGTTATTAAGTTTGTTTGAAGAGAAATTTGTAAGAGCTTGGTTCAATCACCACTTCAAGCTTTGGAGAAGCTTGGTTTGATGCTTGAACTAAGCCCTTACAAGATCTCTTCTCCATTAAGCCCGAACCTCACTCTTTGTTTGTTTAAGGAGTAGTAGGTTTAAGGAAAGGTTTTTCTTCTTATATTTCTCAAGCTAGCCATGTGGTTTTTATCCCAGAGGGAGCTAGGATACTCTCAAGGAGAGGGGGCGAAATCTTATGCATGAAGAGGATAGACTTTTGAGCTTAAGGCATCCGAATTTGCTTCATTTGCCGTGTATAAGCTTCTAACTTATTTTAGATGAAATGATTTAGTCTAAACTTAGGTTTGGTGAGTCATATGGATATCCAAGGGTCAGTTTATTGAGCTGCCTAAATATATTATTGATCAATGGATCAAATAGACCCAACTCATGTGGGGTAAAGACAAAATAGTATAATGGTATCTTCCAATGAGATGTATCCGGTCACTTCCATTCCAAATAAGTCCTTGATCTGATTCGATTCTTCGAAAACTCCAAACATGAAAATTTTAGATCATCATCTTAAATTCTATAAGATTTTAAATAACCTTATTCTGAGATCAATTGAAAGAGATATGCTTAATTCACCGAAATGTGTCAAAACCACCTGAGAACACTCAATCGAAATTCTCCATTTATTTTCCTTTGTTTTCTTGCCACCAAGGCTTCTAGATCAATTCTTATCAACTTGCCACATGTTCCCATACATGTCAAGACCTCACAAAGTTTGGTGGCCAATCACAATTTTCGTCACATGGCCGAACATAAGACAAATCATCTAAACTAGTTATCAGTTGATTCCTATTTTTGTCTGTTTACTTCATACCAAATTTAGTCCTTGATTCATTCCTTATCTTTAAAAATCCAAAACATAAAAGTTCTATATCTACCTCTTATAGTTCTATAGGAACTGGAATCACTTCATTCGAAACTCATATGACTAAATTATGATTATTCCACTGAAAGTCGACAGATCAGTTCGAGAGCACCAATCCGGGCACACCAAATATTTGATAAATAATTCCTCTTGTTTCACACAAAACTTCCTAGATAAAATCTCATCATTTGCTATATGTCTACACACTTGTCATGATCTTAGGATAATTTAGAAAATAATCCAAAAACTTAATCTTATTTAAGGTCACTAGTTAACTTCAAGTCAATGCTTATATATTCAATTTCGTTCTGTCACTTCAATCCCAATTTAGTATTTGATTAAATCCATATCTCTTAAAACTCAAAACATAAGAATTGTAGATATTCCTCTTAACTTTCCAAATCATTTTAAATAATCTGAACTTGATATAAAATGAGTAAGTTATATCCATATTACTAAAGGACGTTGAAACTGTCTAAGATTGCTTAATCTGAAAATATCATAGGGTATATTCTTTACTCATACCACTTGATTTCCTTTATAAATTTCCTTTTCTATACAATAATTCCTTGAATATTTAAAAATCATATATTTTTATTCTATTTAGTGTCTCCCATGATTTTTCCTCCAATACCAATAAAAAGCTCATAAAAACTATATATATTCAAAATTATAAAAGTTCTCTAAAATAATCTTAAAAAAATATAATCATATCAAATATGAAAATTAAAATAATACTTAAAATTATGGGTTATCACACATGCTACTTCTTACGTTTATGTAGGATAAGTAGCCTTGTGTTACTTGTCCGGACGCTTCGATTTACGTTTTAATCGAGGCGAAAAATCGGGTCATTACACTAATCACACCTGGGACATTGAGTCTTGTCCTCCCACTATTACTCATCTGGTTTGCAAATTGGTATATTCAATCAAGGTCCGATATGATGGCAGTTTGGACCAAAGTTTTGAATACTGTACCGGTGCCGGTACCAGTCAAGGCACTGGAACGAAATATTTCGGTATCGGTACCGTTTCGTGTACCATTTCAGAATAGTCTATTTATAAAAAAATTATATATATATAAATATATATATAAATTATATTTCAAAAAAATAATCAATATATGAATAGATTATATATATAAATACATATATATAAATAATCTAGTCTAAAATGAGGTAAAAAAAAGCAAGAAATGAAAAAAATAAAATAAAATCCAGTACGGTCGATATTTGGGCCGATACGATACAAACAATGTACCTGTACCGCTCAAGTGATCGATACGGTATGTACCAGCCATACCGGCCGGTACGGTACGGTACCAAAAACAGCGGTTTGGACCATTACAAAACTCGGCTTGTTACACTTGGGAATAATTAAGAATAATGGTGTCAATTATGAAGAAACATTTGCTCATGTGGCTTAGATGACTATTGTCCGTATTATTCTAGCTCTTACTACTTCTCAGGATTGGCCAATACCTCAGATGAATGTCAAGAATGCTTTTTTTCATAGGAATCTTAAAGAATATATTTATATGAAGCCATCCCGAGGGTTATTTTCCTCTCCGACTTCACGTGTGTAAATTTCGTCCCTCCCTTTATGGTCTCAAGCAAGCTCTAAGGGCTTGGTTTGATAAATTTCAAACCACTTTATTACAATTTTCATTCAAGCAGAGCAAATATGACACTTCCTAATTTCTTCAAAAATCAGACATGGCTATTGTTGTTCTTTTGGTTTATGTTAGTGATATTTTGGTTTATGCTACTTTACTTGGCCAGCTCAAGACTTATCTCTCAAAATCATTTCATATGAAAGATCTTGAGTCTCTCACTTATTTTTTTTGGTCTTGAGATACGTCATAGTCCATCTGGTATTTCACTCAATCCACATAAGTATGCTAGTAACTTGGTGGCTATTGTTGACCTACAAGAGGCTACTACTGTTGATACTCCCATAGAATTGAATGTCAAACTGCGCAAAGAGGAGGATGACTTACTTGCTGATCCTAGTTTATACTAAAAGTTGGTGGGTAGCCTTGTCTACCTCACCATTACTAGGGTTGGAAGTGCAGTTAGGTAAAATGTCTAGGGATAATGTTATTTCGCTGGTTTCTCTTTCTCCGATAAACAATATGGTAAGTTCACCATCTAATTGGATTCTACATAAGGTTAATGATATTCACCAAATCGTGGGACTCTCACATGGAGGGTGTGAAGACCAATTTAAAGCACTATTAACTACGATTGAGGCAAACACTCACATGATAGCAAATCAAGCTTTAAGAAAAGTAAGGAGTTAAAGTGTCTTTCCTTGGCAATCAACTATGACACTAAGGGCAGTAGCTCAAGTCGAGAGAAGACTGAAGGAAGGGCATTATGAAGACATTCTTATAGAGGTAGTTTCAGGTGGAGTATTAGTCTTACGAGAAGCAAGGGATTGGGATTGGGGTTGGGGTTGGGGTTGGGGTTGGGGGATGTATGTTTTATTCCAATCGGGCTTGATGTATTTTGGGTAGTTTTTCACAGGCTTTTCGGATCATTAAGAGCTCTCTAGTATGGGCAAGGTATTTTCTTGTATACATCTAGTGTACTTGGTTACTCATATTGATATATATAATATTTTTACTTACAAAAAAAAAAAAAAAACCTTGGGAGAACATATGGAGTAAAACACCTACGAAGGCTGCTTTCTTTGCTTGGACAACTGCCTTAGGGAAGATTATGACCATTGATAACCTAAGAAAACATGGGCTTTTAATCATTAATTGGTATTGTATGTGCAAAATAGTGGTGAAATGGTGAAAATCCCTTTTTAGCAAAGTGGAATTAGCATGGGTAATGCCGGAGAGGGTGGTTAAACTACTAGCAAGTTGGAGAGGGATCACGGGGACACCACAGATTGCACCTGCGTGAAAGATGACTCCCATTTGTATATTTTGATGCATTTGGAGCGAAAAAAATGATAAAAATTTCGAGGATTGTGAGCGCTCCTTAGAAGAGTTCAAGAGCTTTTACAGGAAGACTTTATTTATGTGGGCCATTGCTATATATTTAAATGATCTTAGCTTCCATGATTTCCGTGTAACTATTTCCAGTTTCTAAATAGGTGTAATCACATGTATACCTCCTGTGTACTCGGGTTATGCCAATTTTTATATCAATAAAATATCTTCTCTCACAAAAAAAAAAAACTAATATGTGGTCCAATGGGCCACACTATATTAACTTAATTTTTTAAAGAGGGAAGGCCAACCACAGTAGCTTGCTGCTGGGGCATTCAAGCATCTGCCCATGTGTTGCACCATTGCACAGGACTGGTGCATCCCCACAAAGAAAAAGAAAAAGAAAAAAGAAAAAAAATTGTAGGACGGTTGCAAAGTTATATGAATGGATTGACCTTCCTTAACCAACACTATCATAGGTGGGAAGCTGCTGATAAAAGTGTAGCAGCAAGGGAGTGATGGCTTTCTACACCTTCCCTTTTTCAATTTTTCCTCCCACCCTTCACATCCCCTTACCCAAACCTGTGTTTTCAAGAGACCCTCACTTTGCAGAGTATTCTAAGTTTAATGAATGGAAACTTCATAGTATTAGCCTTGCATAGGTGAAATCTTGTGAGGTTGCATCTTGACTAGCATAAGTTAGAAATTGAAGCCAGTCAAGGAAAGCTGTGACATATGATAAATTATTTACTTTATTGCCATTACTTCACCAATTTCATAATTTGACGTATTGGCATGTTCTTCTGTTCTTGAAATTACAGTAATGCAGAACATATCTTTTAAAAGTTCGTTGCACATCTTCAATAACTTCTACGAGCTAATATCTATGCATTGTGGAAATTTTATTACAATATACCCAAATTAGATGAAATCAACACAATGTAAACTAAATTTTTCAGCTTGATTCTTATTGATGCAAATAATACCATGACATGCAGTCTGAAAATTAAGATAAAACACTAGAAAAGACAGAAAAAAGGCAAGGGACATATTTTGAGTATTCTGCTTATCCTCCAATACGTAGAACAAAAGTAAAGAATATAGACATCCATGTTGTACCTGAAACACCTTTGAAGTCAGATGACTTTGACTCCCGCTGAACATAAACGCAACCGAGGCACTTGCTGCCAAAAACATGCCAAACAAATTGTAAAGCATTTGGTACCCATTCAGCAAGTTCAGAGAAAGTATTATAGACATTCCCCATTCAAACCATTTCGCACCCATTCAAGGTAAGACAAAATATTTGACAAAAGAAAGGCCTGCTAGTTGGTTTTCTTTTCTCTGATTATGTTAATTGAAAAGTGTTTACTGATTA
The DNA here is from genome assembly GCA_036559045.1 of Platycarya longipes. Taxonomy (NCBI): domain Eukaryota; kingdom Viridiplantae; phylum Streptophyta; class Magnoliopsida; order Fagales; family Juglandaceae; genus Platycarya; species Platycarya longipes. The sequence continues at coordinate 16,270,983 of CM071803.1, read as the reverse complement.
AATCAATAAAAAAAATTATTAACTAATTCCAACACAACTTATAATATTAATCAGAACTTCTGACAAATGCTAAACTATTTCAGCTTCTCTCCTCTTGGTCTGGCGGTGACTATTCTGTAAATAGAGGGTGTGATAGTTTATGCGCAGCTTTTTAAACAGATGGTGTTTAGCATGCACACACACACATGTAAGACTCCCTCCCTGGATAATCTGTACTGTTGTTATTCTACCATGTTCCTGTCAGGACTCCTTCCCTGATTTTTTTGACAAGCAGGACTCCATACCTGAATAAAGGTGATCTCTCGTTTTTACCCCTTTTTTATTTGTGTTTGATAATTTGCCTGTAGTCCAATGTTCAGCCTCTTTAGGCTATGTTTACAAAGCATGTTCTTTCTGCAGCACTCATGGCAATGTGCAATTATCATGTTTGATATTATTGCCTGACTGACATACAAGAACATTCCAACATGGCACCAAGATCTTGAAGGGTCCTGTTCAGAAATCCAGTCACACATATCTTACGCACATTCTCCTAAAATAAAATATTTCGCCTCCGAAAATCATAGACTAAAGCTGAACAATCTTAGAATTCATTAGGCAGAAGGAATACTAATCTTATGCATGATAAAAGCAAAACAAAATTTGATTAAGCAATGAGTAGTCAAAATGTCAGAGGATAACCATCCAGTTTAACATCGTTTAGCATATTCTACCTTTTATATTAGTAGTCTCATTATTTGCAATAATATACTTGACTATTCAATCGTACAATTATGAGAATCATCACAAGAAACCAGAAGACTTGAGGAAGCTCACAAGAAACGAACTAACCTGATGAGACCAACCAGAGGAAGTTTGCCCACTGATCGCTTCAGCAATGAAATCCAGGATTACAATCAAAAGATTCAGAACAGAAATGTATCAGTGAGAACACTAAAAGCAAAGATATATCAATCAAATTTAAAAAAAAGTAGAGAATAAGTAATTTCTTTTTCATGCAGCCAGCCAAATGAACAAACCTTAGCAACGAAGCTTGGGAAGAAAGAAGACATGTGGTACAGTATGTCTATGTAGGATACATGGTTAGATATAATCACACCAGGTCTTTCAGGCTCTGCAGACTCACCTTTGCTCTCATTCTGCCCATTAGAAAAAACATATCAAGAAAAATTGAAAAGGAGTAAGACGAAAGAAATCTCGTACACAAATCCAGCAGGACCCAAACAACAAACAAGAAAGAACATTTACGAATGGAGAACCAAAGTGATCTAGTCAGCTACTCATTTTCGGAATAACTCTACAACTAAAGGCTATGTGGATTTACATGCCATATAGAAAGAAGTAATTTTAAGAGTAAAGTTGATTTATATAGAATACACAACAGAACAGTGATGTGATTCATATAACTAATCTAGTCGTTTTCGTCCTGTTGCATCCTAAACTGAATCGTACGTGAACAGGCAATGAATCTGTTTTATTCTTATAGGCTAAAACAATTTTGGTCAATGAATTTTTTTTTGGGGGGGTTTTATCTCCAAAGAAATAGGCATAAGCCCAAATACACAGGATGTATACAAAGGAAATACATACTACTTTCCTACTACAGAAAGAAAATTAAAACAGAAACTGAAAATGTTCTTCCACTACAAAAGCTTTAGCTCAAAAACTCAAAAGTACTAGAGGAAAAAAAGAAACCCCTAAAATCTCCCAATGAGAGTTCTCTGTCTTCGAAGCATTTCTCATTCCTTTCAAGCTATATGCACCACATAAGACAAGAAAGAATCATCTTCCAAACACACGCTACATCCTTGCTGCCTTCAAACCCTTCCACCCTAGCAATAAATCCACCATATCTTTGGGCATAACCCAAAGTAAAAATAACCAATTCAGAAACTCATTCCACAAGAATCGGGTCACTTCACAGTGAAGAAACAGGTGATTAACAGATTCCCCTTCCTTCTTGCACATAACATACCAGTCAGCAATATACATTCCTCTTTCCTAAATTATCAGTTGTCAAACACTTTGCCCAATGAAGCCACCGAACAAAAAAAAAGCAACCCTAGAAGGAACTTTCACTTTCCAAATATTTTTTCCACGGAAATTTACAGCACCTGTGACAGGTTAATATTCTGCAATAAGATGAGACTGAGAACTCATTGTTTCCAGCTGGACCCCACAGTAAGACAATCCTCCCTTACTAACATCAACTTTGAACTGTAAAGTCTTTCCAGCAATATTTTAACATCATCCACTTCCCAATCATTAACATCCCTAGTAAAAATGACATTCCATTCAAAGCTGTTATCACTGCTACAGTAAGACTTGTCTACAGCTACATTTTGATCCCTTGCAATTCTGAAGCGAGCAGGAAATTCCAGCTTAAGAGAAGTATCCCCACACCACAAATCGTGCCAGAAAAGTATCATCTTCCCATCTCCCACTTTCAATCTAATATGATTTGAAAAAACCCCAATCCATTTCTAATAAAATTCCACAAACTCAACGCATACGCACCGCTAGAAGCTTTAGAACACCAACCTCCCCACAAACAACCATATTTTACATCAATAACATTTTTTCAAGTGGTATCTCCAAAACCATTTCCCAAGTAATGCTCTATTAAAAACTCTTAAATTTTTTATCCCCAAACCACCACAATCCGTCGGTTGACAAACCTTCTTTCAACTAACCAAATGAAACTTTTTTTCCTCACCTCTACCACCTCATAAAAAATTCTGAAATAAACTCTCAATTCTTTTTCTTTTTTTTTTTTGATAAGTAAACAATTGTATTGATAGAATAGGCTAAGCCTAAGTATACAAGATGGATACAAGAGTCAAGACCTAAATAGGTCGTAGAAGGATTGTTTGCTACAAGGAAATCATGAAGATGGAGACCATTGAAATCTACAGCTATGGCCCATAAAAATAAAGTACTAAAAAAGAAAGAAACTAGCTCCTCCAATGTCTGTTCCTTATTTTCAAAAGTTTGATCGTTTCGCTCACGCCAAATGCACCACAAGATACAAAAAGGAACCATCTTCCAAACTTGTATGATGGGAGTATATCCACCAAGTGATGACCAACAAGCCAATAACTCTAATACTATGGCTGGCATTACCCAGTACAAACCTACTTGTTGAAAACTTCAATCCACAGGTGTCTAGCTATCTCACAGTGTAGTAAGAGATGATCCACAGATTCTCCAGATTTCTTACACATGCAACATCAATCTATGATTATGAAACTGCGCTTTCTCAAATTATCAATAGTTAAGATCTTACCCAGGGCAACTGTCCAAGAGAAGAAAAGGACTTTGGGGGGTGCCTTATTCCTCTAAATTTTCCTCCAAGGAAAGTGAGTGTTTGTTGAGGGCATTAAGGTTTTGTAATAGGACCGAACCGAGAAAATTCCCCTTACCTATCAAGTTCCACCAAAGTTTGTCACGTCCCTTCCCAATCAACCTCGTAGAGTAGATATGAGTAAAAAATGCCTCAAAGCTGTCAACTTCCCAATCTTGGGCCACTCTGCTAAATGTTACATTCCACTGAACCTAATCACCCGAGCGAATCATGATGTTAGGCACAAAAGCTTCTTTATCAGAAGCCAGTCGATAAACAGAAGGAAAAGCATCCTTGAGGGCTTCCTCATCACACCACTTGTCCCTCCAAAATCTAATTCTCAAGCCCTCACCTAGAACAAGTTTTCGTATGGCGATGGAAGATCCTCCAACCTTGTCTGATGTGTTTTCATAACCCCACTCCATGCGCCCCAACCACCTCTTTAGAGCACCACTACTCCCACAAGCCTCCATGTTTACATTCAACCACCAATTTTCAAAGAGCATCGGTTCCAAATTATACTTCCATAACCATTTATCAAGAAGGGCCTGGTTGAAAAGTCTTATGTTTTTTATGCCCAAACCACCAGATGTTAAAAGGCCTGCACACCTTATCCCACCTAATAAGATGGAGCTTGTTTCTTCCCCCATCCCACTCCATAAGAAATCTCGATAGAGTTTTTCAATCCTCTTTGCCATAGAAGCAAGAATGGGAAACAAGGACAAAAAATATGTAGATAAGTTGGATGGGGTACTCTTGATGAGAGTAACCCTACCTCCTTTAGAAAGGTACAATCTCTTACAACCTGTCAGTCTTCTTTCAATCTTCTCTATCACTGGATCCCATATCGCTATAGATCGTGAAGATGTCCCCAAAGGTAACCCCAAGTACTTCATCAGAAGCGAGACAACTTTACATCCTAGAGTATTTGCCAAAAGATGAGGGTTGGTGACATTCCCAATTAGCGCTAGTTCTAATTTTTCAAAGTTGACTCTCAATCTTGAAGCAGCCTCAAAGCACAAGAGAAGTGCCTTCAGCATCCTGGAGTTGGTTCTGATCAATCTCGCAAAAATTAAAGTATCATCTATAAAAAGTAAGTGAGAGATAGAAATAGTGTCTCTAGAGGGATCACCCACAGAAAAACCTCTCATGAAACCATTATGGACCACAGCCTCCAACATCCTACTTAGTACCTCCATGATAATAACAAAAAGAAGAGAAGATAGAGGATCTCCTTGCCTTAGACCCCGGGAACTACTGAAAAAAAGTAGTCGAGCTACCATTTATCAAAACTGAGAATTTTACTGTTGAGATGCACCATCTAATCCATTTACACCATATTTCCCCAAAACCACATCTCCTCCAACAAAAATAGTAGGAAATTCCAGTTGACATGGTCATATGCTTTCTCCATGTCTAGCTTGCATATGATCCCTGCTACACCCGCCTTAAGTCTGCTATCCAGGCATTCATTAGCTATAAGAACTGAATCCAAGATTTGACGACCCTTCACAAAGGCATTTTGTGGCTTTGAGATGATTTTACCTAAAGCCTCCCTCAACCAATTTGCAAGAACTTTGGAGATGATTTTGTAGACTCCATTTATTAGGCTAATGGGTCTAAAATCTTGTACCTCAGACGCACCACTTTTCTTTGGAATCGAAGCAATGAAAGTGGTGTTAAGACTTTTCTCAAACTTGCCTTCCAAGAACAATTCTTGAAATACCTTCATAATGTCCGCTTTCACAATCTCTCAACAAGTTTGGAAAAAACCCATCGAGAAACCATCTGGTCCTGGTGCCTTATCACTTGTCATTTTTCCTTACAACCTCAAAGATCTCGTCTCCTCAAAAGGTCTCTCCAACCATGAAGCTGTATGTGGTTCAATTGGAGTCAAATGCAAGTTCATCCGGTTTTGGTCTTCATCCTTCTTGTTTTGTAAACATCTGTTCATAGAAATCCACCACATGATCCTTTATAGCAGAAGGCTCTATGCACTCTACACCATTGAGCAAATCAATGGTGTTATATCTCCTGTGAGAGTTAATCCACCCTATGAAAAAATTTTGTACAACGATTTCCTTCCTTAAGCCATAAAACTCTTGACTTCTATCGCCACAAGATCTCCTCAAGAGAGAGTACTCTTTCCAACTCGGAAACCAGCTCTCACTTGTGATTAGTTTCCTCTTGGGTAAGGGCTCTAGCCTCGAAAATTCTTTCAAGACCTTGAAGTTCTTCCTCCAAATTTTTCTTGTGTTCCCCTATGTCTCCGAAAGATTGTAGATTCCTAAGCTTTAAATCAAGTTTGAGTGCTTTCAATTTCCCTGCAAGAACAAAGGATGGTGTACCTTGAAAATGATAAGTGGACCACCAATTTCTTACCGTGTCCACAAAGCCTTCGGACTTGAGCCACATGTTTTCAAACTTGAAATAGCAGCGCCCACTTTGTATGCCACCGCCGTCTAACAAGATAGGAAAATGATCCGAACAAAAGCGAGGCAATCTCCTTGGGCACACCTCGGGATAATGAGATTCCCACTCTGGCAAGATAAGAAATCTATCCAACCTAGACCAAGTCTGGTTGTTGGACCATGTGAAAGAGTCACCTATTAGGGGAAAATCCACCAAGTTCAGTTCGAAAATGCATGAAGCAAAATCTGCCATAGCAAGGCGCAGTTGACCTTCTCCAGACCCCTCACCTAGGGAACCCGGTAATGTAAAATCTCCACCAATGTACCAGGGAGGTCCCACCAACTATGTAAAGCAACAAGTACATCCCATAAAAGGCTTCGGAGGCTAACAGCATTAGGCCCATAGACACCTACGAAAGCCCACAAAAAGTTATCCACCACAGCTCTAAAAGAGACAGCCACTGAATATTTCCCAACAAAAACTTCAACTTTCTCCACTATTCTTTTATCCCACATTAATAGAATTTCGCCCGAGGCCCCTTTCGAAGCCAAATACACCCAATCAACATAAAGACAACTCCACACACTTCTCACTACGTTTCTAGAAATCTTTTTCAATTTTGTTTCTTGCAGACAAACAACATCCGCCTTTAACACCCTGAGTAAGTTATTAATCGGCCTGCATTTATTAGTAATCATTCAAACCCTCTCACATTCCAAAATACTATTTTTGGCTTCATAAAGACAAGATAATTCCCTTCCCTTTTGAGCGGCTTTGACTTGTGCTACCCTCATTCAAAGACCATGTAAATCGCTTGAGCTCTCTGTGGACCTTGGGCTCTGCTTTCTTAGATTGATTGTGTCCCTGTGTCTATGGCAATGAGAAGAGCCATAAACTAGTCCTCGTACCCAGCACACTCTATACCAATACAATGTTGTATCATCTTAACACTGCTAAAACCCAATCAAATACCTCAAATACAGGAGGTACCCTCAGAATTAAAAGGGATGGGTTCACTGACACCGAAATCCCCCTCCAAGGTAGTGGAGCCTCCCCACTCAACCATAACACCAAAACAGGTCATTTCATTGGCAGGGAGTGGTGTTAAAAGAAAAAAATCTCTTGGAACTACAGTGTCCAAGACTGTACGTCGGGTTTGGAACAGCCTTTGAGGGATGTTCTTCACTTGAAGAACTGCTAAGACTCGTCGCCTTCCTCGCGATTAAGTCCTTCTAGACATGTGCGACAACTAAGGGGGATGTCCCTATAACAGCCTATGCCCCCGTCCCTGAGTTGTTATCAGCACTGCCCACCTCAGCCATCTGTCTAGCCACAGATGAAGGAACGCCGGCACAATCTTGGGCATCGAGGCTTTAAACTATTTTTAAACTTAACACAAAAACATTCACGCTAAACTTAACTTCGGCTTCAATCGGGGTTTAAGAGTGCCCCTATATCCTTGATCCTGCGACGACGTCACAAATCCCTTTTATCCCTCCCCCCCTTGGCATACGCCGGCAATATTCCTGTCTCCACCGGAGAGATACCTACACGCTCCGGTCAGGCTGAGATCCCGCCAATTAACTTTCTCCTCCTCCTGCACTGGGGGTTCCGGTAAGAGGGGAGTTCTCGCGCTGCCATAGAATAGAGGCTTCGGGCCTCAAAGCTTGGTTACAAGCTCATGGCCCACAGGTTACAACAGGCCCATTCAATCCTGCTCCAAGCCCGCAGGAAGCCCAAGCCTACTGGCCCTGCATGTGCGACGTATCTTCACACTTACATCTCCCTCACATCCACCAAACGCACCGTTTAAACACCCCCTTACCATTTTAATCTCCCCCAGGTCCCAACACACCGTTTAAATAAGAAGCCTCACAGCACGAGCCCGTTTAAATAGGAAGCCATCACGTTGTAAACTCAACATATCTGTCTTTCCATCGTAACCATCAATCTCCCACCAAATTTTCCCTTATTTAAGGCAGGCAAACCCTGCCCATCCTCCCCTGCCCTCTGAGTATCGCCCTCAAAGCAGTCACCCTCCGGACGCAGGTAGTAAGCTACCAGAGCCCCAACGCGCCCACCACCTTTGGTTGTTGCAAAGCGCCTCCCTGTAAGACCTAAAAGACCAAGAATGGGACTTCCCTCACCTACGAACGATCCTGGAGGTCCTCCCACGGAATCGCTGGCCGTTCGCAAAGGTTTCCTCTTTCTCTCCCGCCGAACCAGAGAGCTCCAAAATAGTAGCTTTCGAAATTTCTCCACCCCCACACCAAGAGACAGAGAGAAGAGCCCCACACGAGCCGTCCCTTCCGGCAAGCCACCATCAACAGACCCAGAACGCCTCTTAGGACCGAAAACCAAAGAGGGAGAAAAACCACCCATAAGTGTTCTGTTGTCTCTTCATGCAGCACCCAGCACTTGAGACCATGTTTCTTCGTGTTTTGACAAACTCAGAGGAGCCCTCATAAGGCTATGCCTTCCTTCACTATGGCTGCCAGCCACCCCAAAGCATCATGGTCAATGACAAGATATTTCACGACACGGGGAACTACTCTCTGTTATTCTCCACCATTTATCATTTTCCTTCTTGAACTCAAAACATTTGTGTTCAATGATAACATTCCTAATCGACCCGCATTAAGACCATCTAAGAGAAGAATCTAAGTAAGAACTGAAACTAAACTCCTCAGAAATCACCAACTGCAGGATTGAATCACGGACCCATCACAAAGACGAAAACTAAAAACATGGTTTTTTCTCAAGTGTACGGAGAGAAAAAACTACCAAAAGCAAATAACCTCTCAATTCTTTTTTCAACCCTTGCTGGCAATGGAAAGAGAGAGAGAGGCAATAAGTGGAAAGGTTAGACAAGGTGCTTTTTTTATTAGAGTTAATCTTCCACCCATAGACAAAAAGATCATATTCCTACCAGCTAACCTCTTTTCCTATTTTCTCAATCACTCCATCCAAAATGATTAACATATTTGAAAGAAGCCCCCAAAGGTAGCCCAAGATATCTCATAGGGAGAAAAGAAATTTCTGCACCCCAGTATGTTAGCCAAAACTGCAAATGTTTCATGAACAGCATCCACAATAACCACTTTGGATTATCGATAAATTAACTCTTAAATCCAGAAACAGCTTCAGAACACATCAACAGTGCTTTTAAAGCACGCAATTTTCTCTAATGGGCTCACTGAAAACTTAAAATATTGTCCGTATATACTAAGTGAAGAAACCTTGAAACTTCTCCATGCCTCATTAACCCCACCCACAAAACTGGACAGAATAATTTCCTTTCCACCTGCCTTCTATATCATTCTACTTGAGGCATCCTTAATCATAACAAAAAGAAAGGGGGATAATGGGATCACCTAGCCGAAGCCTCGGAACCCGAGAGCTAACTAAAGAAAACTAAACCGTTCTCAGTTCACCAAAATAGAAAAATTTGGTGGCATTAAATTTTGGTCCATGAAATTTGACTCGGCCTTTTGATTTGCATCCCTGAATACATAAGGTAGCATGAAGATAATTGAACAGACTAAAATTTGGAGCGTGCTTTTGATTGATGGATGGAGGGACTGTCATTGCCACTTTAAAATTTGATCGATACGAAAAATGTAATTCAGCTATTAGTTTCTAATCGTTGTGCTCAAGCTTTCCGATGTATACATCTTCCGTTTGAACTTTACCACAGTAGTATTCAAAAGCTATTTTGACATGGAAACGTACAACTACAGAAAGAGAGTAGGATTGGGTACCTGAGCGGCAGATGAATTGAAGTCGCTATCAGAAATCTGGAACGTCTCCTTGATCCAATAAAAACCGAAAATGAACAGCAAGACCCTCGAGAGGAACTTTCCACACTGGACGATCACAGCCCTTTTCCACCCGCCCATGTGCGCATAGTCCTCCTGCTCACTGTCCTCCCGATTCGGCGCCGAGAAAAGCGTGCAAATCCGGCATATCAGGTAATAAATTACCAACAGGCTCGTCGCCAGCACCACGCGTATCGGCACGAGGATCACCAGGCGATGGCGAGCAAAATCTTCTCCTCCAACGGCAGCTCGCCGCATCCCAATGGGCCGTACACGTCATGTCGAGCGAAGGCGGCATACTTCTTGTCAAGGCTGTCTTGAGACATAGGGAGGGTGGAGGAGGACGACTCAGACAAAGACTCGGGCTTGAGTAGCGGGCGGTCGTCTTTGGTGGAGCCATCGTCGTGGATGGATTCGGATGGTTGGGTCTTGGGCAAGCCTTGCCCTTGAGTCGGATCGAGGTCTTTGAGTTCGGTCTCCATGATTGCGAAACCCTAAATCAGCGGAAAGCCATTGGCATTACAGGGAGGTTTTGGCGGTGGGAGGAGAATGTAGCGGAGAGGAGTTTACGTGGATCTGGGAAAAGCATTTAGATGTGCGAAGAAGAAAAGAAAGCTTAAACCGAATCCGCCATTAAAGCTGGAATTTTATAGGTTAGGATTGGAGATGTCGGATGTCGGATGATTGGGGTTTGACCGTTGGATTAGATTCGAGCTGAGCTCTGATAGTGAGAAGCTAAGAAAAGAACAGAATGCGAAGCGGGGGAAACTGCGAGAGTTGGGACTAGTCTGGGACCCAAAGATCCACTTGTCAGAATCTTCAACAAAAATATTCCCCAACTTTATTTTTTTCAAAAAATAATTAATGGCTATTTTTTAATTTATTTGAAATCATAAATTACTAATAAAATCACAACTCTTTTATCATTTATTTTATAATCAATCAAGATAATTATGCAAATTTATTAAAAAAATAAATTTTAATTTTATAAAATTATCCTTAATTTCATAGAGTTATAAAATAATTATAAAGAGATCAATTTTCAAATTATTTATAAACTAATAAATTGAAATATTGATCATATTTAGTTTCTAAAGTAATTTTTATGATTAGTTATAAATGTGTCTTATGTATTCACTTAGTGTTTAAAAAAATAAAATATAAATACCAATTACTAAAAATCAAAAGACTAGTAAATTAAAATTAGAAAAGAATACAAGTAAGGGTGAACAGAAAATTCGAAGTCCGACCCGACCCAATATCGATATCCCGACCCGTTTAGTCTAATTGAGTATTCGGGCATTACCCGAATACCGATTTAAAAGCTCTGTTTTATTCTCATTTTTTCGTTTCATCTTCAATCTTCAATCTTCAATCCGTAAGTCATCGTTCATCTTCGATCTTCGATCTTCTTCTTTGATCTTCAATCTGTAAGTCATTGTTCGTCTTCGATCTTCGGTTTTCTCTCTCTCTCTCTCTCTTTCTGACCTTTGTTAAATGCTATCTCTCCTTCAACACTTCTCAGGCTCCTCTCTTCTTTTTATGTCTTCAATCGACGCATCTCTCTCCTTTGCTCCTTTAGGATCTCTTCTTTGAATTTCCATCTTTTAATTATTTTTCTAAAGATGTGGAATTTAATGTGTTTTTGCGGTATATGTTTATGGATGCTTTTACTTTCGTTGGGATTGCTTCAAAGAGCGATTTATTTGTGATATCATTCATTGAATAATAAAAAAAAAAACACCATTGTCGAGTAATCGGCTAAATGGTTAATCGGCCAACCGAAACTCCTTCTTATTGAGTCTAATCGAAAAGCTTACTGTCGAGACGATTTGGGTCGAGTGTTCGCCCTTAATATCAGGGCATAAAAGAAGTGGCTATGCTCACCAAGTTTATAAAATACACATGGAGTTTACTTTTGTTTATTAGTTAAAGCTTGGTACAACACTTTAATGGAAGGTTAATGTTTCGTAATTGGATATATTCCAAGAGTACTACTGGAGCCCGACATGGAGGCTGGTTCATTCAGGTTGAATTTTATCTTGTCTCATTTTAAATTTTTTTAATTTTTCAATAATTTTGACATTTTTATTTAAAATATTTAAGAAAATTCCAGATTCAGATCCCGAATTCTCGAATCCAAAACTCAAATAAACAAGCCTACCGACATCTCCCAAGTAGAGTAAAATTATTTTTAATTTGTTTTTATTTTTTATCATTTATTTATTTTATATATATACATATTTGTAAAAAATAAAAAGTTTACAATATTATTAAA